>OU612044.1:117186154-117247296 GCA_914767935.1 Coremacera marginata | reverse complement strand
GCTAGATAGAAATCTCAGATTTTTGAGGAATCAAAGAAATAAAATCCATAAACTACTCAAAAACACTGATAATGTAAGCGATGAACTCAAGCTAAGGTATGACGAGCTATCAAAAGAGTTCTCTATCAAGTCAGAAGAAGCGTACAAGTTGTACACTAACCTTATCGGTGAAGAAATCATCCAAGAACCGAAAAAATTCTTTGACTTTGTTAACTTGAAGCGAAATCTAGCGACTATCCATCGTCTATGTTTAAAGGTATTGTCAATTCGTCCAACCCTCATGAAATCAGCAAGTTCTATGCGGATCATTTGAAGGAGGTCTTTTGTCAATCTACAACCCAATTTGAAGCCTCTTCTCCCAGCTCAAATATTGTGGTGGATAGTATAAATTTAACGCAGGAAGAGATTTCTAATACCATAAAAGAACTGGATTTATTTAAGGGACCTGGACCGGACCTTATTCCTTCAAGCTTCCTGGTGCGATGTTTAGACCAACTACTTCTGCCGTTATACATAATTTTTAACGAATCACTGTTTTGTGGGACATTTCCTTCATATTGGAAATCATCTCATCTAACATCAATTTACAAGAGTGGAGATAAAAGGTCTGTTGAAAATTATAAAGGCATAGCAATTTTATCAGCCATTCCAAAACTTTTTTAAAAAAATTATTTGTGATAAGCTAACAAGTATAATCAACCCACGTCTAAATGAGCAGCAACACGGCTTCCGTAAGGGACGATCTACAACATCCAATCTCATGATCATGGTATCGGATGTTTTATTAAATATGGAAAAAGGGCACCAAATAGATGCTGTTTATACAGATTTCAGTAAAGCCTTCGATAGAGTTGATCACAGCATGCTAACATGTAAATTAGAAAAATTCGGTATTAAGGGACCCATACTAAGTTGGCTAAAATCATATCTCCCAGTATGTTAAAGTAAAAAGAATTTTATCAAAAAAAATTGCAGTCTCCTCAGGAGTTCCGCAAGGCAGCCACCTTGGTCCTCTTCTTTTTAACATATTTATCTCAGACTTGTCAGAAGTCCTGAACGATATCCCACACCTTATGTATGATAGTACAGATGATTTAAAAATGTATTATGCAATCAAATCAGAGATAGATGCAAATTTTTTACAGTCAAAAATGTTGTCTCTTGAGCAATGGTGTATCCAAAATAAACTGCATCTTAATATCAATAAATGCAATGTTATTAGTTTTTCTCGTAAGAACAACATGGCACTACATACCTACCACCTCAATAGTACCGAGCTTAAAAGAGTCAATCATGTAGTTGATCTTGGAGTAGTCTTGGATTGCAAGATGCGCTTTAATTTGCACTATGACAAAATTTTGTCCAGAGCCAGCAAACAGCTTGGTTTTATAAAAAGGCGAGCAAATGAATTCAAGAATATTCGGGTCACTACATCCTTATACTGTGCGTTAGTGCGGCGAATACTTGAATATGCCTGCATAATTTGGAGTCCGTCCTTCGATTCCCATAACGAAAGAATCGAGTCTATTCAAAAGCAATTCTTACTATACACGTTGAGAGACATGTACAACCCCCGTGATTATAATAGCCTTCCTTCATATGAATACAGACTCAGCCTTTTAAACTTGATGCCATTATCATCAAGAAGAACATTATTGGGCTCATGTTTCACATTCGATGTTATTAATGGTGCTATTGACAGTGAATATATTTCTAGTATGATATGTCTCAACGAACCAATAAGACGTACTAGGCATACTCGGCTGTTAACTGAATATCAGCACCAAACTACATACGCACACAATGAACCCATCAGTCGATGCTGTAGAGAATTCAATAACGTTTCCGTATACTTCTCACCTTCCATGTCCAAATCCTCTTCCTAGCAAACCCTGTCTGAGTTCCTCGTTAACCAAAATTAACTCAGGCTTAAGTTAAATTACCTGTATATAAATAGTTACCCGTATGTATACCACATTTAAGCATGCCCTCTCTAAACTTGTTGGAAATAAGTACTATCCAAGTCTCTCTCTCTTCCTAGTTAACCCAGCCTTTTATCTTCTCTCTTTTCTTCTCCTCTTTCTAGTATGTAAGTACCTTTTACTCTTATTTTTAATTTTCTTTCTGCCCCTCCTTTTTGACGTGTTCGTGAAATCATGTCATTTAGGTGGGCGGATTACGCCCACCTCAATTCGTACATTTTCGAACACCAAAACAGGGAAAGGGGAGAAGAAATAAAATAAAAAAAAAAATAAATTTAAATTAAGTTAGAATAAGTAAATTGCCTTGTTTGGCCAATAAATAAATAAATAAATAAAAAATGGTGCGATTACGTTTAATAATTTGGTCGTTTCGAAATTTTTTCCTAGAATAAAAAAAAAAATTCAAAAAAATCAAAAAATAGAAATTTTGAAAAATGCAAATAAGAAATGAACTGAAAATAGTTTTGAGCTATTTTGTGCAAAAACTTAAAAAACCCAAAATCGGATAAGTTATAGCTGTTTCTGTTCTGGCATATCGCACACAGAAAAAATAATAAAAAAATCAAAAAACATAGATTTCTTATTTGAAATGACTTCAATAATTCTTAAAAATATATCAGATTTTCTTTCGAAAAATTTTGAAGTTCCAGGGTTGCCAAAATATATACAGTAAGTAATGTTTATAACAAACTTCAAGGAACCGGTAGTTTTGTTCGTTATAAGCAGCTATTGGCACGGAGCAAGCTACGGAGCATTGAGAGTAAACGCTTACGTATTGAGGGTAAACGCTTACGTAGCAACACAAGAAGCAACAACAAAGAAAATAAACGAAAATCAGTTCAGTGTCGAAAAAGACTGCAAGCGGGTAAGACCTATGTCGGACGAAGGCAAAAGAAAACAGCAAAAAAAACACAGGTCGTTGGACACACGAGAGAAGCGAAGCTTTTTCGCAGTTACATAGATTTGATAGCTTAATAATTTTTTCTTTTTAATAAATTAACTTTTAAATTCAAAAATTTAAAATAACATAAAATTAATTACATATATACAGAAAATATATTTACGGCTTATTTTTTATTGTTGAATGTCAAATTTATACGCCAATTACATATACGGGCATATAATGCCAGCGACTCTCCATTTTAACTCTCCACACATGGTTGTGAACTTGGCTGCACTGAACAAATTTTTTCCTTCAACAGCGTACTGCGTAGCGAAAAATCTGCCAAAAATTTTTCAGATCTCACTCCAAGCAAATCACAGAACGAGGAGTAAAAAACTTCGCTTCAAAAATATATATTAAAGAACAAAATTTAACAAACGTTTTAGATACCTTGCCAATTTCATGCATGCGTTTGTTAATTCCATATTTATTGATATCATCTATTTTTTTGACACTTAAAACATAGAGTGTAAATTATTATCTAGAGATTGCATCAACTCTGCTAAATCTCTGGCATGTGTTAACAGAGTTATTTCACTCAAAAACACGAAAAAAAAAAACTCTGTTAACCTCTATTAACAAATGCCAGAGATTTAGCAGAGTTGATGCAATCTCTAGATAATAATTTATACTCTATGCTTAAAAACGCACCTGTCAACGCACTTTTGGGCATTGCTAATTTTTTTCGTACCAACAACACCACAAACGCATTCACAATACAAACACACCGATGCTGGAGACACCTTGTGGCAAATAAAAGCAAATTTTTGTAGCATAGCAAATACACAATCCTCTATCTATTGATAGATGGTGGCGATCTACTGCAGCATAGCTTCTGTTATAACTAATATTAAATTAACAACTGTATCTCACAAGACTTTGTGGCCTAGAGGGTAGATTGCTGGATTGTCATTTAAGAGGACACGGGTTCGATCCCCGTTCGAACCAAAAGGTATTTTTAGTATTTAATATTAAAGTATTAAATTTTCTTGTTGTAATAAGCACTAACAACAAAGAAACCATCAAAATTCCAAGAAAAAATCTGTCGAAAATTTTTCAGATTTCTCTCTAATCAAATCACAGAACGAGGAGTAAAAAGCTTCGCTTCAAAAAATTAAAAAGCTCACTCTAAAAACAAACAAGCGAACAAATCTAAATGCCTACATGCATGCTCTGCATGTTATTATGAATAAAATTTAAAAAGATGTCTAATGTGTTCTGCAAAGGCGCATATTCTGCATTAAATTAAAAATAAATACACTCAGTTCTGTTTTTACACGGTAGATACGTTCCCAAAGATTTCGTGCAAAAAAAATCGTGTAAAAAAATGCATTCCACTTATGGAAAAGTAGAAGATTGGTTCCAAATTTAACAAATCTGTAGAAATAATACAATAAACCATTTTTAAACTCATATTGGAGCGTTATAGCTAATATTTGCGTATATTTTTATTTCATAATCTTATAAAAGAATGCAAAAAAAAACAATTTCTAAACTTATAAAAGAATGCAAAAAAAAAACAATTTCAGAAACTTGGAAAAGAATGCAAAAAAACAATATAGTACACATACAATACAATAGGGACGACTGTTGACATGCATGTTTACACGCGGCAACACGGGATTATAATAAAAATTAAAAATTTTATAGTTAGTACTAAAATTGTTATTTTCAGAATTTGGGTCAATCGTGTTAAATCAAAATAAAGCGTGCAAAAACAAAATAAAGATTTATTTTTAATTCGTGTTAAATCAAATTCGTTTAAAAAATCGTGTAAAAACAGAGCTGAGTGTATTTAAACTTATTTTGTTGATATTATGCGAAATTTTAGAAGCTTAATTAAAATAGCCTGATTTTATTTGAAGTTTTATTTCAAAAAGGAGAACTTTAACTCCAGTTCACTTTTGTCATTAATTTCTTTCTCTCAACTCAATAAATATACATCAATTGGTCAATATTTTCTTCTGTCATATTCTACATGTTATTTTCCTATCTTGCAGCTAACTAAAATATTATAATTTACCGCAATTTTGTGCCAGCTGTGGTAAATTTTTATCAATTAAACCAAAAAGAATTCAGTTTTAATATTTTTACTTTTAATATGCATAACAATTTTTCTCAGTGCAAAGAGCACAAAACAACACGAATCTTTAAATGTAGTGGTGCCCATACCTGCCCTATAGGAACAAACTAACTTGTTTTTAAAAACAACTAATTAACAAACTAATTTAAAATAAACCAGTATATGAACTACTTTTAATTATATTGAGGCGGCAACTACTCTGATGTTGACATGTTTTAATTGCAAATTTTTATTAGATTACAAGTTTATATATATTTAACCATGTTATTTCATCAAATATTATTAACTTTAGGCCATCAGTAATTGTTTTCAATTGGTTATTTTAAAGTAATTAAAAAAATAATTTAAATATAACTAATTTAACAAGTAGTTGAAAATATATGCAGACGAAAGTCAATTGACTTATTTAGCGGACATCGCCATACAAAATAAGTTAGTTCGTTCTATGGAAAAAAGTCAGAATTTCAACTAGTTGTGGTTGACAAAAAACTACTTTATCAACTACTTTTAAATTAGTTGATTTTCCTGCAGGGTGGTTATAAGCGATATATCGTTATAAGCGATATTGTTATTTTGGTAATTTATTAACATTCCTTCTTAGTTTTATCAAAAACTCAACAAAATGCGTTAATGTTTACACATATTTGAATTTATTTGGAAAAATCTGTAATTTTTTGTTATTTGGTTTCTTGAAGAAAAAATTAATTTTCAATTGTATGTTAAAATTTCTGTATGGATGCCGAAGACATCTGGTGGAATGTTTTATTTGTCTGGCTACCTTCGTGCCTCCACTAAATAGCATAGTAAAATAGCAGCAAAACAATTTGTTGACGCATACAATTTTTCTTTGAAGGCCAATAATTTACTCAAAAAAATTTATCAGGAAAATGCCAATTGGTTGTAGCCGAAATCACACTTATTCGTTATAACCGATGATTAATTTAATTTTTTCGTAGAAATTAGTTCGCTATAGCCGATATTTCGCTCAATGTCGTTATAAGCAGTGGAAATTGTTCTATTTTGTACGAACTTCAGCCGGGACTTGAATTTTTATTCGTTATAACCGATAGTTCGCAATAAGCGATGTCGTTATAAAAATTACTTACTGTATTGGAAAATTGGGTTGCCCTGGTAAAAGAGAAAAAAAAATAATAAAAACACCTAAAAAATTCACATTTTTCAGATACTTATAAGTGGCATTGTAGTCAGCCCACCCAGCAATATTGTAAACATCCCTTGAAACTAGGGCTCTCGATTTTCGAGTATCCGGGCTCGAAATACCCGAACTGCCCGGGTGTGGTCCGGGTAATTCGAACTACCCGGGTAGTTTCGAGCTATTCGAGCTGTTTGAGCTATTTCGAGGTAGTTTAGAATTTTTTAAGTTTTTATTTGGAAGTTTTAAGTTTTATTTTAGGGGGTAGCTGATTTCGGAATTGATGCAAAGACATATATATAAAGACCTTGCTTCAGGGAGGGGTAGAGTAAATCCGAAAGTCTTGAAGAAACAGTCGTGAGCTCGGGCGAGTAAAGTAACGATTAGTTACCAAGCCACATTAGCGAACGCGGACAACCACAAAAATATTTTTTCTACGATGATGCAAACAAAAAAAGACAAATTCATTGATAAAGTTTGTTATTGTTTGCATGTGTGTGGGTAGCTGAAATGGAAGAAAGAAATTTTCATGCATTTTTTATATTCTGCTTGTAAAAAACTTGATTCTTTTAGAAATTTATTTATCAAGTTTACTTTTCAGATTATGCTTTCTAGCTGCCAAGCAACTAGAAAACATACAAGCAGCGCTCGATCAGGTGGATAGCATAAATTGGCAGTCATTTTTTATATTTTGCTTTCTAGCTGCCAAGCAACAAGCAGCGTTCGACCAGTTCATGCTGCCAAATCGTTTCTACCGTCTGCCGAGCTGCATGCTGAAATTCGGCAACAATTCAAGGTTGTCTGCTTGCTGTTGTTGCTTTTCTATAGTAATCTAGGATTTTATCAACTGCCGTGCTTGTTGTGGGTATAGTAAGCTAGGATCTTTTTCTTCTTGCTAAGATTTTGGGAATTTCAAAGTTGTGTTGTTGTAGTCAGCTGTGCTTGTTATTAGTACAGTTACCTAGAATTTTTCTTGTTGCTAGCATCTTATGAATTATTCTAATCTTTTTATCTGAGGTATTCCAATTGGAGGTAGCTTGCAATCGGAATTTTTTTAATATAGCTACATAGTTATATGAAACCTTAGATACTATTCATAGATACTTACTTCAATGTTTTAATGTTTTTAAGTACATATTCAAGAATTTAGTTTTTAAAGGCAATAATTACCTTTCTAAAAATTCGCCAAATTATTGTCATAATTATAAGACAGTAACTTTTTTTCCTGAAGAAAGATGTTTATGAAAAATTATGGAAAAAATAAATTAAATTTTTTCGGTAAGCAGGTTAGGTTGATTGATTTTTAAATTAAGTTAAATATTTGCTTATAGAAAACATTCGTTAGAGAAGCAAAGGCGCGCTTGATATTTAAAAACTAGTTAAAAGTATTTTTAAATGATGCTAGATTTTTTCACTATCCAAATTCTATCCAATACGATCTAAAACTTTTTTACTTGTAAATAATAAATATTTTTAAACTTCGTTTACATTTATTTTTCATCACCATCATAAATTTAAGAGGCTGTTTGACGAAGTTTTAAAATTATATATTTTCAGAAATTTTTTTAAGTGTTCCAAGAAGGCTTGTTGTGGGTCTAAGACCGTATTACCTTAATACCTTATTCCTTTTATAAATAAAAACCTTCAATTGATCATATTATTTTAATTTATTGTGTAGATCTTTAGAACTTGCTGATTTATTTTTATTTAATTTTTTTAATTTACCTAATTTATTGCTTCAATATTTGGAAAAACATTTTTGTCCCCCTTAAAAATATGGCAAATGGGGTGCAGATAGACTCCTCTATTTGTGTTCTGATTCGGATTCAGCGACCCATTTTTACCTTATGTTCGCCATAGCACCGAATTCATTAAAATAAAAAAAATAGGTGGCAGCCCTATCCATCATCTTGAATTTAAAAGTTCTGACATCAGATTCGAAGTCAGTGACACCCTAACACTGTTAAATGATGTTTAAAACTCTTAAAAATACATTTTACTTGGTGGCAATTCTGTGGTTAAAAGTTAGGTGGCAGCAAACAAACCTGTGACATTAGATTTGAAATCAAATCCGTTGTCAGAATTGCAAATTACAAGAATTCGCAAAAATACAAAAAAATAGGAAGGAATGGAGCTTCGGCAGGGTACCATATAGTACCATTCAGTTTTATATACTAACGAAAGTTCTCCTATTTTGATGACGTCACTTTGTATGGAAGGTAGGCGTGGTTTTGATCCGTTTTTGCCAAATATCATAGAGATAGTTCATATTATATATCAAAGCTAATATGCAAAATTTCAAGACATTTCTTTAACATTTGTGGATTTCTAAGAGATTTTAGTTTAAAATAAAGCCTTTTTGTATGAGAAGTAGGCGTGGTTTTCATACGATTTTTTCAAATTTCATATTCAGGATTGACATTGAAGATCAAAGCTTATGTGCAATATTTGAACGCATTTCTTTAATTTTTGTGGATTTTTAAGAGATTTTACTACGAAAATAAAGTCAATTCGTATGGGAAGTAGACGTGGTTTTCATCCGATTTGGCACATTTTCGAACTTGATCTTCATTTCTTTTTTAAAAAGCTTATATTTTGAATTTCATCGCGATAGCTTTGAAATTACGGCTGTAATCGTGCCGATAGACGGGCAGACAGACGAACACACGGAAATCAACTCAGGAGGTGATGCTGATCAAAAATATATATACTTTTCTATACCTGCAACGCCTCCTTATTGGCGTTACAAACAGAATGACAAGGTTAATATACCCCAACCCATACATACATAAATATATGTGGCAATCAAACACCATTTTGAATTTTTAATTTGACATCAATTCCGAAATCAGCTACCCCCTAAAACTGCCAAACACAACTTCACTTCCAAATAAAAACTTAAAAAATTCTAAACTACCTTGAAATAGATCGAACAGCGCGAACAGCTCGAAACTACCCGGGTAGCTCGAAATGTCCGAACACCCGGGCTTTCAAGCTACCCGGACTTTTTTCTAGTATCGAGCACCCGGGTGCCCGGGTACCCGAACAAAGCTCAAAAAAAATCGAGAGCCCTACTTGAAACCCATACGGTTAGGATGTTTACACCGATTGCTATTTTTTTGCATTAAGACATAATATTTCATATATGAAGCTGAGAGACTTGGTATCCAGCCCAATCATTGTATACATTAACTCTAAGTATAGAAAGTGCAATATCAGCACTTATAGTTTTAAGTGTATTCGTGTATTATGCTGATGGACTAGGTATCCAGCTCAAGTTTGATTGAAGTAATGTTCAGTTGTGAAAAACAATTCAAACTTTAGTGACAAATTATCTCTGTGCTGTGTTATGTTGAAAAATTTTATATCAAGCATACAAATGCAATTAATGATTTGCTTGTTTATTTTTTATTTTTTTCGTTATTTAGTCGTAATTCTGGAATACCACATTGTTCGAAGAGAAAGGTTCATTCACACTGTGAACCAGACTTAACTGTCCGATTCAGCATCTCTCATTGACATTTGGTAAAGTGACAGTGTTTTGTTTGCAATAACTTTTTTCGTGTCTTCGATGAGCAACGAGTTTGTATCAAATCTTGTGTGATAAATGGTTTCAACTGCGCCGATACGCGTAAAATGTTGGTGAAATGTTACGGTGACTCTGCTCTATCGTATCAGAAGGCAAACAAGTGGTTTAACCGATTTGTAAGTGGCCAAGACGAAGTAGAAGACGATCCTCGTACTGGGCGGCCATCGTGTTCGACTACCGAAGAAAACGTTGAAAAAACCAAAGGATTGTTGGTCAAAAATAGCAAATTGACGATAAGAGAGATAGCACAGGGCGTCGGCATTTCAATTGGATCCGTTGAGAACATTTTGAAGAATGGATTGGGCTTGAGACGTGTCGCTGCGAAGTTGGTACCGAAAGAACTCAATTTCATGCAAAAAAGAAACCGAGTTGCTATCGAGAAGGACATGCTGGATATGGTCGAAAACGACGAATCATTCATCGAATCCATCATTACTTGTGATGAGATATGGATATACGAGTATGACACGCAAACCAGGCATCAGGCGAGTGAATGGCGGTCGCCAGACGAACAGAGACCGAAGAAACTGTCATTTTCAGTCAAAAAAGAAGGCGATGCTCACTGTTTTCATGGACTACAATGGTGTAGTTCACCATGAATTTTTGCCAGATAGTCAAACGGTCAATAAACAGTATTATTTGGGCGTTATGAGACGTTTACGTGAAGCAATTCGCCAAAAAAGATCGCAGTTGTGGCAAAACAAATCATGGATTTTGCACCACGACAATGCACAATGCTTATCTTATTCGTGACTTTTTGGCCAAAAACAACACGATAACCATCCAGCAGCCGGCAAATTCTTCTGACCTAGCTCCGTGTCATTTTTTCCTGTTCGATAGAGTCAAAAAATCGCTTCGAGGAACGCGTTTCACCAGCAAAGAAGAGGTCATGGAAAAATCGGTGAACGCTCTGAAGGCCACACCAAAAACCGTGTTCCAGAAAGGTTTCCGTGACTGGATCAAGCGCTGGCATAAGTGCGTTGCAGCCGACGGGGACTACTTTGAAGGCGACAATATTGATTTGGATGAATAAACTTGTACTTAAATTTTTTTGAATAAATGAACCTCTTTCTTTTTGAACAAGGTGGTAATGTGTTGCGATTATGGTCTGGATAAATAAAGGTAATAGCTGCATTTCCGTGGCAATGGGTGAGATCAAATCTCAGTGGAACAGTTTAAGTTCAACTTTATTACAATTTGGCACCACTGGCAAAGAAGTGTCAAAATACGAATGTGAGCAGTGAGACGAAAACTCGTGGAAGAGTAATTCAGATTTACCAACTATGTTCATTTTAAAAAAATGCTTTAAACTTGGCAGCATTTTAAGATCAGAAATATAGCCAGAAGATGAACTTGTTCTAATTTTTGTTTTTGCATTGTGAATAAAATAGAGCCTCGCTCTAGATCAACGACCACGGAAATGCAGCTAATGCAAATTTATAACTATAAAAGTAAAGAAATAATTATATAAAACAAGATAAAAGCGCATGCCAAATTGACTTTGAGGAATTTATTACTTATGTTAAACCTGGGCAACCCAATTTTCCTAAATATACATATTTTGGCAACCTTGAATTCTAAAATTTTGCAAAAGAAAATCAGATATATAGTTTTAAGAATTTTGAAGTCATTTCAACTGATAAATCTGTGTTTTTTGACTTTTTATGATTTCTTTTCTGTGTGCCAGAAAAGGACACTTGAAGGATTTTTGAAAAAAAAGTCAAGTTTCAACAGGTATAACTTTTTATTCCAATTTTTTGTTTTTTTAAGTTTTTACACAAAACAGCTCAAAACTATTCTTAGTTCATTTCTTGTTTGCATTTTTTAATATTTTTATTTTTGGGTTCTTGGGAATTCAATTGAAAAAACTTTCTGTGTCAGGTCGGATTCGAACCAGGTTTCTCTGGCGTATGGGCCACACACTCTATCAAAAAATTTCGTAACGACCAAATAGTCTGACGCAATTGCACGAGTTTTTGTTAATGTGTTAGGTATAGTTTAAGAAAATTTTTCCATGAAATTTCACAGATTTTTTTAAAATTTTGAGTTTTGAAATTTTTTAATGCAACAACAAAAAAAATAGATTTTCTTTCCAGAAGTCAAAAATCATAAGTCTGATAATTGAACTCCAATTTTCATGTTTCATATTTCATTTTAAAGAAAAATTAAATGAAAATTTAGTAGTAATGAATAATTTTAATGATAATGGAAAAACTTGCATTACCACTAAATTTTTAATAGCAATGGAAAAAATTTCTTTCCCATTTAAATATTTCATTACTATGAAAAATATTTGCATTACCATTAAAATTTAGTGGTAATGCAAATTTTTTCCATTACCATTAAAATTTTTCATTGCCACTAAATTTTAGTTAATGCAGTTTTTTCTTCCATTAACATTACATATTAATGGTAAATCAATTTTTTTTCTTCCATTACCATTACATATTAATGATAATGCAATTTTAATTTGCACTACCACTAGGTGGATAGTGGTAAAAGAAATTTAATAATAATGGAAAATGCCCATGTATGCTAGTTTTATATATCTATATCTATCTATATCTTTATCGATCTATCTCTATATCTATCTACACCATTATATAAAAATAAAGTGGACATTTTTGTTACCAGGTAAACTCCAAAAGTACTGGGTCGATTCTTATGAAATAAGATTTAAAAGGTCAAATTTCTGCTACAAAACAGCATAGGGGCATTTTTATTTGGAAATTTTAATAACAAGTATATTAAATTAAAGTTTTTAAAGAAATCATCCCCGAAGTCACAAATTGCTTGATCGTCTTCTTTTTACGTGTTTCAGTTGCGAGAATTTCAATAAACACCATGTTGTTCTCTTCTCTTCTCTTCTCTTCTCTTCTCTTCTCTTCTCTTCTCTTCTCTGCTTAGCTAGCACAGCACAACATAAAAAACAGATCGTGATGATGAGGTGATGAGCTGCAAAACAAAAAAAAAATTAATGTTTTTTATTTCGTTTGACATGCATTGTCTTAAGGACTGATGTCACACGGTGATCGTTTGAATGGCGTTTAAAAGTTGTTGATGAGTAAAAAAAACGTTTTAACGCTCTTTATTGATAAAAAAAATTACGGCGAAACTACGGACTGCTATTTATAAATTAACATAAAAAACAAAAAAATTAAATCGCCATTTCAGCCTTTAAAAGGACTTTGGCCGAGCTTCTTATGATCAATTGTGTTGAGTGCGTTGTGAAATGTTTGAACACAAATTATCGATAACTGGACCTACATGTTTTATGCCGACTCCGAACGGCTTATGTTCTCAAGAAGCTTTCCGTGGCAATTTTTGCTCTCTCCAGTGTCTGCAAAGAGCTAAAGGCCGAACAGAAAAATTAATGCAATTGAAAAAACCTTCTGCGTCAGGTGGGATTCGAACCAGGGTTCTCTGGCGTATGGGCCACACACTCTACCCACTGCACCACGGCCGCCACATGAACATGCTAACATAAATAAACATGATAACATCAATTATGAATGCATTTTTAATAAGATGCAGAATTATTTGTAGCTTAAAAACTCAACTCTATTAAATAAATATGCATAAAAATTAAATAACACAAGCAAAAACACTTGTCAGCGATGCAGAAGCTACTGACCTTGAACAAGGTTGGATTTTATTTCTAGAGTGGTATTCGCTCTTTCGTGTATTAGGTGTACTGATTGTAATTGTACCGATAAATACAAGGGAAAGAGTGAGTGACTTCTTCCACAGCAGTGTATCTACGATTGGCTACACTGGTGGCAATTGAACAGCTGATTGTGCATATTTTTTTTCGAAAATGCCGCGAAAGTCTGAAAAAACAAAAATAATTAATCATCTCTTAGAAAATGCCGAAACTGAAATCAGGTTTATGGAAGCTAAGCAAATTTGCATATCTAAAGTATTTCCTCAGCTAAAACCTTGATTTTTCCGACATGCGAAATAGTGATGATGCTGCAGATGAAGTGCTAGACGAGCTCATAGAAGATGTTACAATTGTAATGGCATGTCGCTGTGGAATTGAACGCATTACTCCAAAATCATGCACTTGGCGTAATGAAATATTAACAGGAATGGATGATGATCACTTTCTTCATATGCTGCGTGTTAACCGATTCCAGTTTACTAGAATCTTAGCACTAATTTCTGCTGACGAAGAATTCAACAAATCGCATGCCTGTGAACAGTTACCATTGGAGTTGCAGTTGGCGATTGTGCTTTTTAGACTTGGGTCGTCAGGAGAAAGTGCAACCATAAAAAAAATTGCTACAACTTTTGGAATAAGTGATGGTGGCACAATATCAAAAATAACGCAACGGGTTTTAAAGCGATTTTAAAACTAAGATCAAAGTACATTTTTTGGCCAGACATAGTTGAACGCGAAAAAATTGTTGCTGAAACATTCCATGAACTGCCATTTTAAATTAGATACATAGATGGCACTGAGCTTAAATTGGCAGAATTCCCTTGACGCAACCATATATCGTATTTTTCGCGAACTCACGCTTATTCTATAAAAGCGCAAGTCGATTACAAGCTCCGCATTCGGAGTGTAGTTGTAGGCCACTACGGCAGTGCTCACGATGCAAAAATATTCCCGTCGTCTTCTTTGTTCAAAAATAAGGAAACATTTTTCTCCTCGCAGCAGTGGATTGCAGGAGATTCTGCTTACCCGCTATCCGAAACCGTTATAACCCCTTACCGTACCAATTCTCAAAATCTTGATCGGACCCAACGAACTGCTTTTAACTTAAGGCACAGTAAATATCTCGTGTGAATCGAGCATTGTTTTGGGCACCTTAAGGAAAAATTTGAAAGCCTTAAAGAACTTAGAATGCGTTTGCACACCAACGAAAGTAAAAAATTGTCTTGCGAATGGTTTTAAGTGTGCTGCATTTTGCATAATATTTTACTGGATTCTTCAGATACAAAGGAATGCGAGAATGTTATAATGTCAGCAGTAGACAATACAATTTACATAAATGAAAGTAATTGCAAAAGCGCAGAAGCTAAGAGACAAGCTATATATTCCTTAATGTTTGAATAAAAACAGTTTAATAAAAAGATTCAATTTATTTTTTTACATGTACATATTAAGGTACTTTGAAAAAAAAATTTCTATTTGTACCCATCTAAAAATGAACCTTGATGTGTTTTATGGTGATTCCCAAAATATTTTGGCAATAACGAAAGCCTACAATGAGCTATACCATTTTGCAAAAACCTCCAAAAGTCATGTTTTTCGTGTATATGTTGGCTAGTGCAATAATTGTAAAAAACAAAGTGTCACAAATTATTGGCCTGAAAAAGTTCGTGCAATCTGCATCAAAAATTTTTAAAAATTTGCTTTCGGATTATGGAAAATGCTGTTTTTCATGCATTTTTCACCTTTTTTTTATATGCACTTAAATTCAAACAAAAAGTTTGGAAAACAACCAAATTTCTCGATTAAAAAAAGATCCGATTGCAAATTTTTAAAAATTTTTGAAGCTGATTGAACGAAATTTTTCAGACCAATAATTTGTGACACTTTGTTTTTTACAATTATTGCACTAGCCAACATATATACGAAAAACATGACCTTTGGAGGTTTTTGCAAAATGGTATAGCTCACTGTAGACTTTCGTTATTGCCAAAATATTTTGGGAATCGCCATAAAACACATCAAGGTCCATATTTTTAGATGTGTACAAATGGAACTTTTTTCAAGGCACCTTATTATGTAACTATACATTTGTTTATTTTATTAAATGCAATAAATGCAATGATTTAATTTTTAAAATTGAATCAATTGTATGTAATGTATATAAATCTCCTGCTGAGCTCTCTCTGCTGATTTGAGTCCCATATCTTCATCAAGCTTCAGCCTTTTTTCTGATAGCTGTATTTCTCTCTCAAAATTCTCTTTTTCTAAATCAATTTTTGACTTCATTATGGCCATGCGTTCCGATTGCAACGATACTAATTGGGATACTCCAGATTTCGGTGCACATTACCTCATTTTTTGTGCAAATTCGTTAATTTTTTGCTTTTGAGAAGACGATGAAATTCTATCTTGATGAGTGCTGATAGACTGTGAAGATGTCAATGGTCCTTGTATAATTTCAACAGCAGGACTTGATGTTTCATCTTCCACGCAATCTACATCTACAATCACATCTGTAGAAGTAGTAAATTCCACATTCACTTCGGGGATGTCTGAATCTATAAAATATTGTTCGCTGTCCCCTGAGACCTTTCTACATATTTTCAAAAGTTTACCTGCAATAAAAAGAAAAATGTTTAAAGTATGTGGCTTTTTGCTTCCAAAAAATCAATACTACTTTGAACACTTCCGACTCCTTCATCGCTTTCCATGAGCCCAGCGCCAGTCGATTTGCGCCACTCTTCTGCCTTGTTGAAAGAAGTGCGGAGATTTCGTACCTTCAACTTAACTAAGTTCCATGTTGTTTCAACTCCGTTCTAGGCCGTTGGTTTGCAAAAATTTCTTGTAAAATAGTTGTGCAGTATGTGTCTATGTAAGGATAAGAAAGCTTCGAATTACTAGGAATACCCATAAACATTGATTGTGGAATAAACTAACTTCAATAGAACTCGATTCCTCCAAAAAATTTAAGAGTTTTTCGACTTCTTGGACCGACCATTTTTTGTTGGATTTCTCACGTTTTTTCCTTATTTTAACATTTTCCATTACAGATTCCATTACAGATGGATTTTAAACAGTTCTAACTAGAAAACGATATGATGTGACGAGCTAGCGCGAAAAATGATGGCGAACAAAGGACAAGAAATGGTGCCAAGAATGCTGCCAAGTAATGTCAAAATGATACAATTAACACATTCAACTACATTACAATCATTGATGACATTACAATAATTTGATGTTGTAAAGAAACACATCAAGTGTAACTTCAAAAGCTATGGTATTTGTTGGTGTATGTGTATTTAGTGTAATTTTTTGACAGAAGTACACTAGTGTATTCATAAATACACAAAAGAGCGAATACCACTTATATGTTTTGGGATCAATCTAGGATTTTCTTAGTTATGTGCACAAGCCAAGTGAAAAACTTTGCTGATATGCAAAACGATTGCAGACAGTCGCGAATGTTCGCGGTGACCATTCTATATTAAAGTTATTCAATGTCTGAATTTATCAAAACTCGATTGGAGAAATGCCTAAAAATATGCGAATGCTTTAAAAAAAGCTACGTTCAAATTCAAATTTTTAGACCGTAATGTACGTTCAGAGTATTGAACGAAAGACTCAATTCAATCATAAAAAAAGAGAGAACTACTGATTGTTGATTTAACATAAGTATGAGCTAGTCAAGTAAAAATGTTCGATACGTTTATTTCCTTTCTTATTTTCACATAAACAATGCTCCATTTGACTACGTTTCTTACGTCTATTCTCCCCTCATGCACCCCGTCACGCGGCTATCTATTCGTTCTAATCGGAAAAGAAAATCTCCCCTCTCACTCTAAAAATAATATTTACTCTCGTCTAAATTACCAACTCTGACCAGTGGAAAGAATATTTCCCAAGGTCTTCCCCCCTCTCTCATTCTAAGAAATAATATGCCTAACTATGACCAGTGGAAAGCATGTTTCCTGAGGTCTTCCTCTCTCTCATTCAATGAAATATTTAATCTTTTATCTAAAACCATTACCTATGACCAGTGGAAAGAATATTTCCTTAGGTCTTCTTCCTCTCCTATTCTACAAAATAATATTTAATCTTTTATTTAAAACTATTACCTATGACCACTGGAAAGAATGTTTCCTTAGTTCTTCCCCCTCTCTCATTCTACGCAATATTATTTAATCTCTCCTAAACTACCAACTCTGACCACTGAAAAGAATGTTTCCTTTTTTTGTCCCCCTTCCCCCTCTCATTCTACGCAAAAAAATATTTAATCTCTTCTAAGCTACCAACTCTGACCAGTGGAAAGAATACTACCTCAGGTCTTCCCCCTTTCCCATTCTAAGAAATAATATGACTAACTATGACCTGTGCATAGAATGTTTCCTTAGGTCTTTTCCCCCTCTCATTCTATGAAGTACAATCAAAGGTATACTAATTTAACTACGGCCAGTGGAAAAAATATTTCTTAGGCTTTCTAACTACTTTCTAATCTACTTAGTTTGACTTACCCTGGCTGCTGCTCAAACAGATCTGACTAAATCTAACCAATGTGCCGCGAATTATATTCTAGTGACTAGAGTGTTCCTAGAGTGAAAGCTAGAGTGTTCCCGGAGTAAACTTTTTTTTAGCCAGAACGCAAAATAAAAATAGCAAAATAATATTTATTCATGTATTAAAAAAAGAAAAGAAAAACCTCCATGCTGATTTTCTTAATTTTTCTTAAGTTTCCAAACTTTTTTACTTAGGCTATTCACAGTTTAAGTAATTAAAGTATAAGTTTAAGCAAAAAAAAAACAGTTTAATTTACGATTTGTTTTTTTTTACGCCAACTTGCGTAAGCGTCTCGTATTTTTATGTCCTATCTACACCATATATAACAGCGCTGCAAAATCATTGAATACGGCAAACACATACTGAGTTTCATCACAGTTTCAAAAATAACAAATGCTATAAATACGCTTTGTTAATATACGTTTAAACTGTGAATAGCCTAAATATTTGAATTTCATGATAAAAGTCACCATTGTTGCCTACTCTTTAGTGACAAGTGATTTGAGTTGCCACATGTCAAATTATTGTATATTCGGCTGTGTTCAAAATTGCAACTAATTCAGCAACAACACTGGCCTCACTACAAAGTTCAAAGAAAGTCGACTTAGTGAAGTTAGTATAGCCAGCTTTTTTGTGCAGTGTTTCTGAATTAGTTGCAATTTTGAGCACAGCCTTATTGCGTTGTACTGCACGATTGACATTATTGGTATGTCGTGTTCACATAAAGGGAAAATTCGCCATCGTGAAAAAATTTTAAATGGTTTAGGTTAGGACAAAAAATGAATTTTCGCAAAAATAAAAAAAAGTACCCGAATACAAAATAGCCAAATGAAAAATAAAATGCCAAATAGCCAAAAATTGACCACGGAAAAGAAAATAGCCAATTTTGGCTATAAATAGCCAAAACGGCAACACTGATCGTTAGCTTTTGTCTATCTAGAGCACAGGGTGCGCATGAGGTACTATTTATACTATTCTTTGTCTATACCAGAACCTAGTGAAGAGTATACTAATGATAATAACAAAATAATAACTTACGCAGTTCATTCAATAACTATAATAGAATAAGCGATAATAATAAAAATATAACAATTCATTCAAATATTCAATTATATCAATTCAATAGCAAAAGCAATTGCAATATTGATAATGATAATAAACTATAACAATTCATTCAAAAATCTTTACTCCATGTGTGGGAAAAATCTCTTGATTTTGTTCTTTACATATTCCACCAACTTTGGGGAGTGAAGGGCCTGCGTAATTGTGATCCGGCCGGAACGCGCAATTTTCACTGGGAAGAGGGCTCCTTGGACGGCTACTTTAAAATACATCTAGTGTATCGCATCATCGATTCTCGTTTGTAGCTGTGTCACGATGTCATCACAGTCGTAATTCCAGTCAATTTCTCTCGCTTCGTTTTGGCATGGCTGAAGCGCAGAGTCGGTATTCATTACAACCATTAGAGTCGCTTCCTCGGTTATCTTCGTTAGCAATAATAACTAAAAAGAATATAACCCAGTATTAGTGGCTATGATATTACAATGTATAAATATAGTTTTAGAAATGCAATACAAATATATACAGGCCGATCGTGAGTAATTTTTTCGCCCGGAATCGAAAAAGGGAATTTCCGCTTTTAAGATATCAGGTAAGACTTCACTTTTTCATTTTTTAAACTCATGAATATTGACGGTTGATGAACAAATTTGCATTCAAAATTTCCAAAATTTCTTGAGCTTTATCTTAAAAAACGGAAATTCCCTTTTCCGTTTCCGGGCGAAAAAATTACTCACGATCGGCCTGATTAAATAAAATTTTCAGGTTGTTTTCAAGCTATATAATTGAATACTACTTGTGGCCGGCTTAGTCAATCGTCTTGTCTGGCCATTGAGAACGATAGTAGGGCTTTATCTCGCTGAGATGTGCCCTTTTGTTTCAGTTGTACTATTACCGGTGATGTAAAACTCAACACTTTGTACGGGCCCGCGTACTTAGGCCCTAGCTTGAAGGCAAAGTTGTCTATCGCCTTCGTTAGGGAATGCTGCTTGACGAGAACTTCTTCTTTGACGTTAGGCTTCCATTGTCATCGACGGAGGTTGTAATGTCTCGCCTGGGCCGTGGCTGCTCGCGAAAGATTCTGTGGAACGATATTAAAGACCTCCTTTAATCGGTTAGCTCTCTCGTTTGGCTCTAAACTCTCAGTACCGGTGCCTGGTCTAACTTCGTATAACGAACGTGGTAATCGGGGCACCCTTCCTCGTGTCAGGAAAGCTGGGCTGTAGCTGGTCGTCTCCGAAGCGTTGGTATTTATGGCAAGTGAAATTGCTGGCAGACTTTCATCCCAGATCCTCTGTTGATTGTCTGCTATCTGCGTGATCTTCGTCTTCACCGTTCTATTCGCTCGCTCTGTTGGGTTTTCTTGTGGTCTGTACGGTGGTGAACTGCTGCTGCACATCTCGCTCCTCTATGTAGAGTTTAAATATCCTACTCGTGAACTGCGTACCTTTATCTGTGATGAGGACTTTGGGTACTCCGTATCTTCCCACGATTCGCTCACAGAATGCCTTAATCAAACCAACTGCCAAACCAATGTCACTTTGCGAAACGAGATCGGCTCGGTTCACTTTGAAAAACGGTCGAAAAATACCAATAATATCGTGTGTCCATGCTTTGATGGTGGCAAGGGCCCCACAAAATCAGCACACACAGTAGTCCATGGTTCGTTCGGTATCTTCGTTAGCATTCTCCCGCTGAACTAGTTTTATAACGCTGGCATGAATCACAACTTTGCACATAGCGACTTATGTCTCGGAACATACTCGGCCAGTAATACCGTTTCGCCACTCTTGCGATCGTCTTCCGGATACCCAGGTGTCCGGCACATGGACTATCGCGATTCTCTTTTAACACACGCTCTCGATTCAAGGTTGCAACGCAAGCTTCCAAGGCGCGCAGTCTTCATCACTCACACCTTGAGGAATATGCCGATAAAGCTGACCTTCAATGTTGACATATTCCAAATACTAGTCCGGAAACTCTTTACTTCGATGAATTTCATACTTAACCACGGGCAATCTGGTTTCCTGCTATCACTCACGGCCACTCGCTCGAGTTCTTCTGGTTGCCTCGGAAGAACATCAGCCACGACAATTTGCTTCCCTCGACGATACTGCACAGCAAAATTGAACTGTTGCAGTTCAAGCGCCCATCTTGCTATTCGACCTGATGGACTCTCAATCGAACTTAACCACTTTAGGGACAGGTGATCCATGAAAACGACAAACTAGTATACCTCCAGGTATGACCACATCTTTCGGATAACCCACTCAATGGCCAAACACTCCTTTTCGGTTGGCAAATAGTTCTTTTATGCCTTGTTGAGGTGTCTGCTCGCATACACTATGACTCGTTCGGATCCTTCAATATCCTGTATAAGTACTGCACTTTCACTGGCGTCAGTTTGAAGGGTGAACGTTTGACTAAAATCCGGACATGCCAATACCGCTGCCTCAATGAGCTTCGTTTTCAATTCTTCGAACTACTTCTGTTGGGATCCTGTCCACTTCCAGTGTTTTTCCTTTTTTAGCAGTGATGTCAGAGGTTGAGCTATGGTCGCAAAGTCAGGGATGAACCGTCTGTACCACGACGCAATTCCTAGATAGCGTCGCACTCCTCGCACGTTCTGTGGGGGCTCCAAATCTCTGATAGCGACAACCTTATCGGGGTCGGTGTGAATGCCGGAACCGCTCACCATGTGACCAAAATATTTAGTCTTTGTTTTAAAAAACTCACATTTTTTCATGTTAATCCTCAAATTCGCCTCTCGTAGTCATCGAAATACTTCTTCCAGATTTCGGAGATGTTCGTCGAATGTCGCTCCAGTAACCACGAGATCGTCCAGGTAGGCGAAGCGAAGGGTTCCAATTCTGGACCAATTACACCATTAAGCGCTCTCTGGAACGTTGCTGGTGCAGAGTGCAATCTGAATGGCATGAAGCGCCATTAGTACGCGCCATTGGTAGACTACTTACGTATTTGGCATTCCGTAGCCGGTCCAGAATGTGAGTGATGCGGGGAAGAGGGTACGCATCGGGCTGCCTGTAGTCGATGCATAGCCACCATGTTACAGTTTTCTTATGTAAGAAAACCATGAGTTTGCTGTACGGGCTGTGTGACGGTTCGATGCAACCTTTTGACAACAGCTTATTTACCTCCTCGTAGATGAAACTCTGCATTGCCGGGGTGCGGGTAAAATACCTCTGCTTTATAGTTCATGATCTCTGCTTGAGTTCATGATCCAGAAACTCTTTGGCTCTTTTGGTTTCGATATCCCGTTCTTCCGATGTCATTTCTTCGATTTCATTATCGGCCACTCGCTTTGTGATGAAGTGGTCGCATCCACGTGTCTGTTTATCATGATGCTGCCATTAATGCGTGGTTGACGTAGTCACGGACGTTACTTCTATTGGTTATTGTGAATCACCTACTGCTGCTACACAATTCTTCACTCGGTTTCTGAGATCTTTATGTGGTTTTCCGACGGCGGCGCTGCTGCTTTGTAGATACCGGCGTAGATGCTGTTGTGACGACAGTTGTTTCCACAGATGCTGCTGCGATGGCAGTTGTTTTCACAGATTCCGAGCTGGATTGTCTCTCCGCCACAATTGAATTTTACTACGGTTTGAATACAAAAATTTAGCCCGAGAATTATATCTTCAGTGGCATCGGGCATAACAAGAAATTCAAAATTGCGGTTGATGTTTCCTAGGCGTATATTTGTTTCGATTGCATGTCTTAGTAATCTCACGGACCCGTCGGCTAGGGAAACGCTAGCGTCGATTTTTATCATCCGACAATGCTGGTCAAGCTGATGCGCAAATCCTTTGCTCACGAATCTTCTTGTGGCTCCTGTGTTGATAGTGGCAGAAGTTGTTATGTTTCCAACGATGATAGTAGCAAAGGGGTGGTGATCGTTAAAATGTAAGTGACTTATTGGTGGTGAGGGGTCTCCTGTCTGGGTCCTCCCACCCCTCGACTTGGGTGAACCTCGCGACCGTTTCCCGGCAGAAATAGACAGCAATCACAGGAACGCCAACCTCGGCGTCCACACTTGCGGCAAAATTCAGCTGACCTGTTTTGGCATGTTCTCGCAATACGGCCTTCTTCACCGCAATTGTTGCAAGCGGTTCTTTCGTTGATATGAGCTTCTTTTTAAGCGACCATTTGATGTTGCTCAGGCTGCGGACGTACTAGTGTACATTAAGTTGGATCTTTCTTCTTGGTATTTTCAAGATCTTCTGCTAACGCAACTAATTCTGCCAGCGAAGAAAAATCTTTCCGCCAAATATACCGCTGGTAGTCCGTTTGTAGGTTACGGAAGATTTTTTCTAGTTTTTGTTCGTACGTATTTCTTGATCTTCTCCCTGGGATGCTGATGTCTTCGACGTATTTCTTCTTCTACATCCTCGAAGTACCTAGCTGGGAGGAAACATTTTAAAAAATCTTGTTTAAGCCCATCCCAAGTCGCCCAATGCTGGTTATTATTGCGGTACCATAACACAGTACAACATTTTTCAGCTCATTGATTTGGGACTCAATTCTGAAAACTGCTCGTGAAAGTAGCCCCAAAAAGAAGAAGTTCTGCATCATTTGTTTTGTCAAGTTGCATGCCATAATAATTTAATATCGATTTCAAGTTAGTAAGTATCGTATAAGGGAATTTGTCACGTTTTAGGCTCTTTTGTTTGACATAACTCGAGAACCACCAGTCCGATTTAGCTGAAACACATTTAAAAAATTAAGAAATCCAATTCCTTTAATCTGTTTATATAATGTTTCCCTACATAAGCAACAGTTTCGCAGTTATAAATAAGTGTATGATGAAAAAAAATATTTTTTGCCTGAAAATTAAATTTTTTTTTTAAATTCAGAAAAAAATCCAAAACGGAAAAAAGTGTCAAGTCCTATTACTTTCACGTAAAGTCACATAACCTATCAACAAAATGAGATATAGATCGAGATATATAGAGAAAATCGATGTACGCGTTTCGATTTATTCACAATTAAGTAAAGGTATGAATTACAAAAATTTGCTCGAGATATGTCCAAAATTCTTTGGAAAAAACGCTGAAGACTTTTTATGATTCTCAGAAAAAAGAAATAAGTAATAAACAAGAGGTTATTTCATTTTTATGATTGCGTTAGCAAACTAATAAACGATTATAAATGTGCGTGGATTCCTGTTCTGTTTTTTATGGTAGGTACTCCGTTTAGTCAATTAAAGGTAAAAAAGGGACGTGCACTTTTTTAATGATGTGTGTTTTCCATTGGATACCTGGATGCATCCATTCATAAGTACCTGTCAGTAAAATTTTGAAAAGTACGTAGTATTTATAGGTGTTCACTGATCGATTTTTGTCATTCAACAAGTGTCGACGAACGCAAAAAGTACAAGTGAATTTTTCTCCGGTTTTTAAAAGTGAATAAGAACAAAACATTCAATATGGAAAATAACAAGTGCCCAAAATTGGATTATTTTTGTTACGTTTGTGGTCATATCGTCCCAAAAATAGACGAACAGGATCGAAAAAAATGTTTACTGAGGAATTCAAAACAGCGTATTGTAATTATTTTGATGAAGCAGATTTAAGTGGTGCAAATTTTACGCCGAACACAGTGTGCAAAAGTTGCTATAATACCCTTATAATGTGGATACATGGAAAAGGTGCAAAGTTGTCTTTTATGAAGCCAGTATTTTGGGTGGAAGACATAACTGGACATGATGAATCCTGGTGCTACGCATGCATAAATTATCGTCATAGATTAAACAGAAAACAATTGAAAACAAAAGTATACATAGCTGCTTTTACTGCCACACTTCCAGTTAAACGCGCTGCTGATACCGATACACCTAAACCTCCGAGTCTGGATACTGTTTCCCTGCAAGCCGAAACCGTTTTCACCAATTTTAATGATGCTGATTGGACACCCGATATTGAAAATAATGCACCACAACCGCTAACACAATTGGAAATGGATTACATTGTGGCTAAGATTGGACTATCACAAAAAAATTCAGAATTTTTAACATCATTTCTGAAGCGTAAAAAACTCACAGAGCAAAATGTCAGCGCTCAAAACTCAGTGAAGCTAAAATTAGAAACGGTACGTATCGTTGTCTGTATTTAAATATTGTCATATCTAAAATTGTTCACTTCGATATATTCGCATTACCAATAATTTTTTCGCTCTTTTTTATATTTAAAACAGGTATTCTCAATGGACCGGATATACGAAAAATTAATGAAAAGCGAATCTTTCACAAATGTGCTTTCGAACCATTATAAACACCTATGTGCATGGGACGCATTGAAACAAGTCATCGAAGGCGTTTTAGGAAAGAACCGTGTACAGCGAGATGACATACAGACACGAGTGGACAAGTTGCTGTATTATTTTAAAAAAATCAATGCATCCATGAAGTTAAAATTACATTTCATGCATTACCAGAGGAACAAGGAGAGGTTCCACCAGGTGACCATGCCAATTGAAAAGCGATTCTGTTGAAGATGAAAGCACCGAAGATTTTGGTGGACACACTGAACAAAACATGCCCTTGAGTATTATGTCTATCTCGGATGATTATGCAGACTCAGAACATGAATATGAACAACCTACGAAGAAAAGAAGGTCATCAGAACCACAAACGTCAACTTCAACGAGGATGGATATTGACAATAATTGAAAATGTTCTAAATTTTGTTTTTATGCATAGATAACATACAAAAATTTCACATTTTCTGTGAAAGAATAGCTGTAATATGAATCGCAATTTTTATTTTCATGCAAAATAAAGTTTTTAAAGAAAAAAAAAACATATTTGTGGATTTGTAATCCAGTTATTGAGCAAAAAATGAAGAAAAATGAATGGGCGCATATTTTAAGGGAGGATTTATAAGGATTCAGGTGTGCTTTATAAATTTTTCGAAACGTTCGAAACTCAAATGTGGGTGGAATTTTTTTATATCTGAGAATCACATTTATTAGAGTTTATTACTTTGGTACCGCAATCATAAAAATCAAATAACCTTTTATTCCTTTTTTTTTTATTGATGAGAATCATAAAAAAAGTCATCAATGTTTTTTCCAAAGAACTTTGAGCAAATTTTTGAAATTCATACCTTCACTTAATTGTGAATAAAAGCGAAACGCGTACATTGATTTTCATGATCTATGTCTCATTTTGTTCATAGGTTATGTGACCTTACGTGAAACTAATAGGACTTGACACTTTTTCAGTTTTAGATTTTTTACGAATTTAAAAAAAAAATTTTAATTTTCAGGCTATTAATAATAATTAATAATACAATAATACAAATTGTAATAATATTGCAATAATATAAATACAAATACATTTATAACTGCGAAACTGTTGCTTATGTAGGGAAACGTTACATAAACAGATTAAAGGAATTGTAATTCTAAATTTTTTTAAATTTGTTTCAGCTAAATCGGACTAGTGGTTCTCGAGTTATGTCAAGCAAAAGAGCCCAAAACGTGACAAATTCCCCTATACGATACTAACTAACTTGAAATCGATATTAAATTATTATGGCATGCCACTTGATAAAACAAACGATGCAGAACTTTTTCTTTTTGGGGCTACTTTCACGTGCAGTTCTCAGAATTGAGTCCCAAAATCATGTGTTGTACTGTGTAAGATTGCCCTATCCTTAAATAACTCTGGCATCGTCCGAGGCAAAACATCCTTTTCGAAACAATACGCCTCAGCCAGCTCTCTACCCTCTCGACGAAAGCTAATGGATTCTTAGCCCCATCATATTTAAGTGACCATTTCCTTACCCGTTCCATAACGGCTATGTGTGGTGAGGTTACCTGCCGCGGTGGAAAGGTCCAATCTGAGCTGCGAGGAGGAAGTTCGCTTACTGGGAGATCACTAGTGTTGCTGCTGCCGCTGGAGTAGGCGAGGCATCTCGACGATGTTTGTACGACGATGCTTGTAGCTCTTAAAGACGCTGGAGTACCTCTGGTGTATGTGCTTTCTCACTAACGAATGCTGCCAGTAGCTTCCGCAATTCTTCGACGGTCCCGCACTTTTCGAGCCCGAACTCGTTGTGGTAATTTTCAAGCTCTTCCCGTTTCAGGGAATATGCCAAAGTTACACTTAGCACTTTACTCATTGTCACTCGTTATCAAAAATTTTGTTTGTTTCTTTATTCGGTCTTTCTTAACTTATTTAGTTAAATAACCGTTTCTTTTTTCTGTATTTAATTTCTTTAAGTTAGTTCACATTCAATTTGCTATTTATTTATTATTTTTTTTAATTTTTTTCAGGTTTAAGTTTTTTTCTTATAAGTCCAGGGGTTTTTTTTCCAAAAAATAACTTTTTTCAAGAGAGAAAATTTTTTTGTTAAATACTTTTTTTATTTCACATAAAACCAAATTAGGAGCCTATTTTTCCCCCTTTTCTCGTAAGTCCTTTTTTGGTTTCATATAACAATTTCACTTCTTTTGTTTCCTTATTTTTTAAAATGTTTCTATAAGTCCACTTTTTTTTTATAAAACCACTTTTTATGTATATTTTTCCACTATGCACTTCTCATTAATTTAAAATTTTTTTTCATTTCACCGCACAATTATGTTATGTGCTGTCTACACTATATTTATTCTTACTTTACACTTTGCGCAATTTTACTTTTTTGTTTGTTTTTTTTTCTCTTTCTCTCTTTTTTAAATATATCACTTTGATTTTTTTTTTCTTACATTTAATCTTTTCTGTTTCTTTCTTTTTCTGTAAATTTTCTTAATTCCAGTTCCCTTTTTTTCACTTTACACTTTCCTCAAATTTAGTTTCATTTTCTGTTTGTTTTTTTTTTCTTTTCTCTTCTTTAAATTTTGTAAGTCAATTTTTTTTTTAACTTTGAATATTTTTTTTTTTGGTCACATTTAAGAGTTTTTTTTCTCACTCTACTTTTTTTTTTAAATTTAGTTTCTTGGTTTTTTTTCCTTTCACTTTCTTTCCGATTTTGATTTTCGTTTTCTTGACCGCTGCTTATTATTATATATTTTTTCTCTTTTTTTCCGATATTTGAGATTAACTATCGCACTATTTTTCGCGCTTATTCCTTGCTTGGGCGCCATTCTAACAAACCGTTCTCTTGGCTGGGGTATTTCTCGCCGGCTTCAAGGTTCGTTGCAAACATTTATTTGATTTGCGGACCGCATGACTGATTCCGGAGAAATAACGACGCAAAGGGGTTTATTTTGGTCGATACGTTATTTCCTCTCTTATTTTTACATAAACAATGCTCCTTTTAAGTTCGTTTTTTACGTCTATTCTCCCCTCATGCGCCACGTCACGCGGCTATCTGTCCGTTCTATTCAAAAGAGAAAGTCTCCCCTCTCTCTCTAAAAATAATATTTACTCTCGTCTAAGCTACCAACTCTGACCAGTGGAAAGAATATTTCCCAAGGTCTTCCCCCCTCTCTCATTCTAAGAAATAATATGCCTAACTATGACCAGTGGAAAGCATGTTTCCTGAGGTCTTCCCCTGTCTCATTCAATGAAATATTTAATCTTTTATCTAAAACCATTACCTATGACCAGTGGAAAGAATATTTCCTTATGTCTTCTTCCTCTCCTATTCTACAAAATAATATTTAATCTTTTATTTAAAACTATTACCTATGACCAGTGGAAAGAATGTTTCCTTTGGTTTTTTCCTTCCTCTCATTCTACGAAATACAATCAAATGTCTATAATTTAACTACGGCCAGTGGAAAAAATATTTCTTAGGCTTTCTAACTACTTTCTAATGTACTTAGTTTGACTTACCCTGGCTGCTGCTCAAACAGATCTGACTAAATCTAACCAATGTGCCGTTAATTATATTCTAGTGACAGAGTTTTCCTCGCAAGCTCTTTTTTATTCTCTGCCTTCCTATTGGAAAGCTAGAGTGTTCCCGGAGTAAACTTTTTTTTTAGCCAGAACGCAAAATAAAAATAGCAAAATAATATTTATTCATGTATTAAAAAAAAAAAAAGAAAAGCCTCCATGCTGATTTTCTTAATTTTTCTTAAGTTTCCAAACTTTTTTACTTAGGCTATTCACAGTTTAAGTAATTAAAGTATAAGTTTAAGCAAAAAAAAACAGTTTAATTTACGATTTGTTTCTTTTACGCCAACTTGCGTAAGCGTCTCGTATTTTTATGTCCTATCTACACCATATATAACAGCGCTGCAAAATCATTGAATACGGCAAACACATAATGAGTTTCATCACAGTTTCAAAAATAACAAATGCTATAAATACGCTTTGTTAATATACGTTTAAACTGTGAATAGCCTAAATATTTGAATTTCATGATAAAAGTCACCATTGTTGCCTACTCTTTAGTGACATGTGATTTGAGTTGCCACATGTCAAATTATTGTATATTCGGCTGTGTTCAAAATTGCAACTAATTCAGCATCAACACTGGCCTCACTACAAAGTTCAAAGAAAGTCGACTTAGTGAAGTTAGTATAGCCAGCTTTTTTGTGCAGTGTTTCTGAATTAGTTGCAATTTTGAGCACAGCCTTATTGCGTTGTACTGCACGATTGACATTATTGGTATGTCGTGTTCACATAAAGGGAAAATTCGCCATCGTGAAAAAATTTTAAATGGTTTAGGTTAGGACAAAAAATGAATTTTCGCAAAAATAAAAAAAAGTACCCGAATACAAAATAGCCAAATGAAAAATAAAATGCCAAATAGCCAAAAATTGACCACGGAAAAGAAAATAGCCAATTTTGGCTATAAATAGCCAAAACGGCAACACTGATCGTTAGCTTTTGTCTATCTAGAGCACAGGGTGCGCATGAGGTACTATTTATACTATTCTTTGTCTATACCAGAACCTAGTGAAGAGTATACTAATGATAATAACAAAATAATAACTTACGCAGTTCATTCAATAACTATAATAGAATAAGCGATAATAATAAAAATATAACAATTCATTCAAATATTCAATTATATCAATTCAATAGCAAAAGCAATTGCAATATTGATAATGATAATAAACTATAACAATTCATTCAAAAATCTTTACTCCATGTGTGGGAAAAATCTCTTGATTTTGTTCTTTACATATTCCACCAACTTTGGGGAGTGAAGGGCCTGCGTAATTGTGATCCGGCCGGAACGCGCAATTTTCACTGGGAAGAGGGCTCCTTGGACGGCTACTTTAAAATACATCTAGTGTATCGCATCATCGATTCTCGTTTGTAGCTGTGTCACGATGTCATCACAGTCGCAATTCCAGTCAATTTCTCTCGCTTCGTTTTGGCATGGCTGAAGCGCAGAGTCGGTATTCATTACAACCATTAGAGTCGCTTACTCGGTTATCTTCGTTAGCAATAATAACTAAAAAGAATATAACCCAGTATTAGTGGCTATGATATTACAATGTATAAATATAGTTTTAGAAATGCAATACAAATATATACAGGCCGATCGTGAGTAATTTTTTCGCCCGGAATCGAAAAAGGGAATTTCCGCTTTTAAGATATCAGGTAAGACTTCACTTTTTCATTTTTTAAACTCATGAATATTGACGGTTGATGAACAAATTTGCATTCAAAATTTCCAAAATTTCTTGAGCTTTATCTTAAAAAACGGAAATTCCCTTTTCCGTTTCCGGGCGAAAAAATTACTCACGATCGGCCTGATTAAATAAAATTTTCAGGTTGTTTTCAAGCTATATAATTGAATACTACTTGTGGCCGGCTTAGTCAATCGTCTTGTCTGGCCATTGAGAACGATAGTAGGGCTTTATCTCGCTGAGATGTGCCCTTTTGTTTCAGTTGTACTATTACCGGTGATGTAAAACTCAACACTTTGTACGGGCCCGCGTACTTAGGCCCTAGCTTGAAGGCAAAGTTGTCTATCGCCTTCGTTAGGGAATGCTGCTTGACGAGAACTTCTTCTTTGACGTTAGGCTTCCATTGTCATCGACGGAGGTTGTAATGTCTCGCCTGGGCCGTGGCTGCTCGCGAAAGATTCTGTGGAACGATATTAAAGACCTCCTTTAATCGGTTAGCTCTCTCGTTTGGCTCTAAACTCTCAGTACCGGTGCCTGGTCTAACTTCGTATAACGAACGTGGTAATCGGGGCACCCTTCCTCGTGTCAGGAAAGCTGGGCTGTAGCTGGTCGTCTCCGAAGCGTTGGTATTTATGGCAAGTGAAATTGCTGGCAGACTTTCATCCCAGATCCTCTGTTGATTGTCTGCTATCTGCGTGATCTTCGTCTTCACCGTTCTATTCGCTCGCTCTGTTGGGTTTTCTTGTGGTCTGTACGGTGGTGAACTGCTGCTGCACATCTCGCTCCTCTATGTAGCGTTTAAATATCCTACTCGTGAACTGCGTACCTTTATCTGTGATGAGGACTTTGGGTACTCCGTATCTTCCCACGATTCGCTCACAGAATGCCTTAATCAAACCAACTGCCAAACCAATGTCACTTTGCGAAACGAGATCGGCTCGGTTCACTTTGAAAAACGGTCGAAAAATACCAATAATATCGTGTGTCCATGCTTTGATGGTGGCAAGGGCCCCACAAAATCAGCACACACAGTAGTCCATGGTTCGTTCGGTATCTTCGTTAGCATTCTCCCGCTGAACTAGTTTTATAACGCTGGCATGAATCACAACTTTGCACATAGCGACTTATGTCTCGGAACATACTCGGCCAGTAATACCGTTTCGCCACTCTTGCGATCGTCTTCCGGATACCCAGGTGTCCGGCACATGGACTATCGCGATTCTCTTTTAACACACGCTCTCGATTCAAGGTTGCAACGCAAGCTTCCAAGGCGCGCAGTCTTCATCACTCACACCTTGAGGAATATGCCGATAAAGCTGACCTTCAATGTTGACATATTCCAAATACTAGTCCGGAAACTCTTTACTTCGATGAATTTCATACTTAACCACGGGCAATCTGGTTTCCTGCTATCACTCACGGCCACTCGCTCGAGTTCTTCTGGTTGCCTCGGAAGAACATCAGCCACGACAATTTGCTTCCCTCGACGATACTGCACAGCAAAATTGAACTGTTGCAGTTCAAGCGCCCATCTTGCTATTCGACCTGATGGACTCTCAATCGAACTTAACCACTTTAGGGACAGGTGATCCGTGAAAACGACAAACTAGTATACCTCCAGGTATGACCACATCTTTCGGATAACCCACTCAATGGCCAAACACTCCTTTTCGGTTGGCAAATAGTTCTTTTATGCCTTGTTGAGGTGTCTGCTCGCATACACTATGACTCGTTCGGATCCTTCAATATCTTGTATAAGTACTGCACTTTCACTGGCGTCAGTTTGAAGGGTGAACGTTTGACTAAAATCCGGACATGCCAATACCGCTGCCTCAATGAGCTTCGTTTTCAATTCTTCGAACTACTTCTGTTGGGATCCTGTCCACTTCCAGTGTTTTTCCTTTTTTAGCAGTGATGTCAGAGGTTGAGCTATGGTCGCAAAGTCAGGGATGAACCGTCTGTACCACGACGCAATTCCTAGATAGCGTCGCACTCCTCGCACGTTCTGTGGGGGCTCCAAATCTCTGATAGCGACAACCTTATCGGGGTCGGTGTGAATGCCGGAACCGCTCACCATGTGACCAAAATATTTAGTCTTTGTTTTAAAAAACTCACATTTTTTCATGTTAATCCTCAAATTCGCCTCTCGTAGTCATCGAAATACTTCTTCCAGATTTCGGAGATGTTCGTCGAATGTCGCTCCAGTAACCACGAGATCGTCCAGGTAGGCGAAGCGAAGGGTTCCAATTCTGGACCAATTACACCATTAAGCGCTCTCTGGAACGTTGCTGGTGCAGAGTGCAATCTGAATGGCATGAAGCGCCATTAGTACGCGCCATTGGTAGACTACTTACGTATTTGGCATTCCGTAGCCGGTCCAGAATGTGAGTGATGCGGGGAAGAGGGTACGCATCGGGCTGCCTGTAGTCGATGCATAGCCACCATGTTACAGTTTTCTTATGTACGAAAACCATGAGTTTGCTGTACGGGCTGTGTGACGGTTCGATGCAACCTTTTGACAACAGCTTATTTACCTCCTCGTAGATGAAACTCTGCATTGCCGGGGTGCGGGTAAAATACCTCTGCTTTATAGTTCATGATCTCTGCTTGAGTTCATGACCCAGAAACTCTTTGGCTCTTTTGGTTTCGATATCCCGTTCTTCCGATGTCATTTCTTCGATTTCATTATCGGCCACTCGCTTTGTGATGAAGTGGTCGCATCCACGTGTCTGTTTATCATGATGCTGCCATTAATGCGTGGTTGACGTAGTCACGGACGTTACTTCTATTGGTTATTGTGAATCACCTACTGCTGCTACACAATTCTTCACTCGGTTTCTGTGATCTTTATGTGGTTTTCCGACGGCGGCGCTGCTGCTTTGTAGATACCGGCGTAGATGCTGTTGTGACGACAGTTGTTTCCACAGATGCTGCTGCGATGGCAGTTGTTTTCACAGATTCCGAGCTGGATTGTCTCTCCGCCACAATTGAATTTTACTACGGTTTGAATACAAAAATTTAGCCCGAGAATTATATCTTCAGTGGCATCGGGCATAACAAGAAATTCAAAATTGCGGTTGATGTTTCCTAGGCGTATATTTGTTTCGATTGCATGTCTTAGTAATCTCACGGACCCGTCGGCTAGGGAAACGCTAGCGTCGATTTTTATCATCCGACAATGCTGGTCAAGCTGATGCGCAAATCCTTTGCTCACGAATCTTCTTGTGGCTCCTGTGTTGATAGTGGCAGAAGTTGTTATGTTTCCAACGATGATAGTAGCAAAGGGGTGGTGATCGTTAAAATGTAAGTGACTTATTGGTGGTGAGGGGTCTCCTGTCTGGGTCCTCCCACCCCTCGACTTGGGTGAACCTCGCGACCGTTTCCCGGCAGAAATAGACAGCAATCACAGGTACGCCAACCTCGGCGTCCACACTTGCGGCAAAATTCAGCTGACCTGTTTTGGCATGTTCTCGCAATACGGCCTTCTTCACCGCAATTGTTGCAAGCGGTTCTTTCGTTGATATGAGCTTCTTTTTAAGCGACCATTTGATGTTGCTCAGGCTGCGGACGTACTAGTGTACATTAAGTTGGATCTTTCTTCTTGGTATTTTCAAGATCTTCTGCTAACGCAACTAATTCTGCCAGCGAAGAAAAATCTTTCCGCCAAATATACCGCTGGTAGTCCGTTTGTAGGTTACGGAAGATTTTTTCTAGTTTTTGTTCGTACGTATTTCTTGATCTTCTCCCTGGGATGCTGATGTCTTCGACGTATTTCTTCTTCTACATCCTCGAAGTACCTAGCTGGGAGGAAACATTTTAAAAAATCTTGTTTAAGCCCATCCCAAGTCGCCCAATGCTGGTTATTATTGCGGTACCATAACACAGTACAACATTTTTCAGCTCATTGATTTGGGACTCAATTCTGAAAACTGCTCGTGAAAGTAGCCCCAAAAAGAAGAAGTTCTGCATCATTTGTTTTGTCAAGTTGCATGCCATAATAATTTAATATCGATTTCAAGTTAGTAAGTATCGTATAAGGGAATTTGTCACGTTTTAGGCTCTTTTGTTTGACCAGTCCGATTTAGCTGAAACACATTTAAAAAAATTAAGAAATCCAATTCCTTTAATCTGTTTATATAATGTTTCCCTACATAAGCAACAGTTTCGCAGTTATAAATAAGTGTATGATGAAAAAAAATATTTTTTGCCTGAAAATTAAATTTTTTTTTTTAAATTCAGAAAAAAATCCAAAACGGAAAAAAGTGTCAAGTCCTATTACTTTCACGTAAAGTCACATAACCTATCAACAAAATGAGATATAGATCGAGATATATAGAGAAAATCGATGTACGCGTTTCGATTTATTCACAATTAAGTAAAGGTATGAATTACAAAAATTTGCTCGAGATATGTCCAAAATTCTTTGGAAAAAACGCTGAAGACTTTTTATGATTCTCAGAAAAAAGAAATAAGTAATAAACAAGAGGTTATTTCATTTTTATGATTGCGTTAGCAAACTAATAAACGATTATAAATGTGCGTGGATTCCTGTTCTGTTTTTTATGGTAGGTACTCCGTTTAGTCAATTAAAGGTAAAAAAGGGACGTGCACTTTTTTAATGATGTGTGTTTTCCATTGGATACCTGGATGCATCCATTCATAAGTACCTGTCAGTAAAATTTTGAAAAGTACGTAGTATTTATAGGTGTTCACTGATCGATTTTTGTCATTCAACAAGTGTCGACGAACGCAAAAAGTACAAGTGAATTTTTCTCCGGTTTTTAAAAGTGAATAAGAACAAAACATTCAATATGGAAAATAACAAGTGCCCAAAATTGGATTATTTTTGTTACGTTTGTGGTCATATCGTCCCAAAAATAGACGAACAGGATCGAAAAAAATGTTTACTGAGGAATTCAAAACAGCGTATTGTAATTATTTTGATGAAGCAGATTTAAGTGGTGCAAATTTTACGCCGAACACAGTGTGCAAAAGTTGCTATAATACCCTTATAATGTGGATACATGGAAAAGGTGCAAAGTTGTCTTTTATGAAGCCAGTATTTTGGGTGGAAGACATAACTGGACATGATGAATCCTGGTGCTACGCATGCATAAATTATCGTCATAGATTAAACAGAAAACAATTGAAAACAAAAGTATACATTGCTGCTTTTACTGCCACACTTCCAGTTAAACGCGCTGCTGATACCGATACACCTAAACCTCCGAGTCTGGATACTGTTTCCCTGCAAGCCGAAACCGTTTTCACCAATTTTAATGATGCTGATTGGACACCCGATATTGAAAATAATGCACCACAACCGCTAACACAATTGGAAATGGATTACATTGTGGCTAAGATTGGACTATCACAAAAAAATTCAGAATTTTTAACATCATTTCTGAAGCGTAAAAAACTCAGAGCAAAATGTCAGCGCTCAAAACTCAGTGAAGCTAAAATTAGAAACGGTACGTATCGTTGTCTGTATTTAAATATTGTCATATCTAAAATTGTTCACTTCGATATATTCGCATTACCAATAATTTTTTCGCTCTTTTTTATATTTAAAACAGGTATTCTCAATGGACCGGATATACGAAAATTAATGAAAAGCGAATCTTTCACAAATGTGCTTTCGAACCATTATAAACACCTATGTGCATGGGACGCATTGAAACAAGTCATCGAAGGCGTTTTAGGAAAGAACCGTGTACAGCGAGATGACATACAGACACGAGTGGACAAGTTGCTGTATTATTTTAAAAAAATCAATGCATCCATGAAGTTAAAATTACATTTCATGCATTACCAGAGGAACAAGGAGAGGTTCCACCAGGTGACCATGCCAATTGAAAAGCGATTCTGTTGAAGATGAAAGCACCGAAGATTTTGGTGGACACACTGAACAAAACATGCCCTTGAGTATTATGTCTATCTCGGATGATTATGCAGACTCAGAACATGAATATGAACAACCTACGAAGAAAAGAAGGTCATCAGAACCACAAACGTCAACTTCAACGAGGATGGATATTGACAATAATTGAAAATGTTCTAAATTTTGTTTTTATGCATAGATAACATACAAAAATTTCACATTTTCTGTGAAAGAATAGCTGTAATATGAATCGCAATTTTTATTTTCATGCAAAATAAAGTTTTTAAAGAAAAAAAAAACATTTTTGTGGATTTGTAATCCAGTTATTGAGCAAAAAATGAAGAAAAATGAATGGGCGCATATTTTAAGGGTGGATTTATAAGGATTCAGGTGTGCTTTATAAATTTTTCGAAACGTTCGAAACTCAATTGTGGGTGGAATTTTTTTATATCTGAGAATCACATTTATTAGAGTTTATTACTTTGGTACCGCAATCATAAAAATCAAATAACCTTTTATTCCTTTTTTTTATTTATGAGAATCATACAAAAAGTCATCAATGTTTTTTCCAAAGAACTTTGAGCAAATTTTTGAAATTCATACCTTCACTTAATTGTGAATAAAAGCGAAACGCGTACATTGATTTTCATGATCTATGTCTCATTTTGTTCATAGGTTATGTGACCTTACGTGAAACTAATAGGACTTGACACTTTTTCAGTTTTAGATTTTTTACGAATTTAAAAAAAAAATTTTAATTTTCAGGCTATTAATAATAATTAATAATACAATAATACAAATTGTAATAATATTGCAATAATATAAATACAAATACATTTATAACTGCGAAACTGTTGCTTATGTAGGGAAACGTTACATAAACAGATTAAAGGAATTGTAATTCTTAATTTTTTTAAATTTGTTTCAGCTAAATCGGACTAGTGGTTCTCGAGGTATGTCAAGCAAAAGAGCCCAAAACGTGACAAATTCCCCTATACGATACTAACTAACTTGAAATCGATATTAAATTATTATGGCATGCCACTTGATAAAACAAACGATGCAGAACTTCTTCTTTTTGGGGCTACTTTCACGTGCAGTTCTCAGAATTGAGTCCCAAAATCATGTGTTGTACTGTGTAAGATTGCCCTATCCTTAAATAACTCTGGCATCGTCCGAGGCAAAACATCCTTTTCGAAACAATACGCCTCAGCCAGCTCTCTACCCTCTCGACGAAAGCTAATGGATTCTTAGCCCCATCATATTTAAGTGACCATTTCCTTACCCGTTCCATAACGGCTATGTGTGGTGAGGTTACCTGCCGCGGTGGAAAGGTCCAATCTGAGCTGCGAGGAGGAAGTTCGCTTACTGGGAGATCTCTAGTGTTGCTGCTGCCGCTGGTGTAGGCGAGGCATCTCGACGATGTTTGTACGACGATGCTTGTAGCTCTTAAAGACGCTGGAGTACCTCTGGTGTATGTGCTTTCTCACTAACGAATGCTGCCAGTAGCTTCCGCAATTCTTCGACGGTCCCGCACTTTTCGAGCCCGAACTCGTTGTGGTAATTTTCAAGCTCTTCCCGTTTCAGGGAATACGCCAAAGTTACACTTAGCACTTTACTCATTATCACTCGTTATCAAAAATTTTGTTTGTTTCTTTATTCGGTCTTTCTTAACTTATTTAGTTAAATAACCGTTTCTTTTTTCTGTATTTAATTTCCTTAAGTTAGTTCACACTCAATTTGCTATTTATTTATTATTTTTTTTAATTTTTTTCCGGTTTAAGTTTTTTTCTTATAAGTCCACGGGGTTTTTTCCAAAAAAGAACTTTTTTCAAGAGAGAAAATTTTTCTGTTAAATACTTTTTTTATTTCACATAAAACCAAATTGGGAGCCTATTTTCCCCCGTTTTCTCGTAAGTCCTTTTTTGGTTTCATATAACACTTTCACTTCTTTTGTTTCCTTATTTTTTAAAATGTTTCTATAAGTCCACTTTTTTTTATAAAACTACTTTTTATGTATATTTTTCCACTATGCACTTCTCATTAATTTAAAATTGTTTTTTCTTTTCACCGCACAATTTGTCTTCACTGCTCCATATATTTATTTAAGTTTTTTTCACTTCTGTTATGTGCTGTCTACACTATATTTATTCTTACTTTACACTTTGCGCAATTTTACTTTTTTGTTTGTTTTTTTATCTCTTTCTCTCTTTTTTAAATATATCACTTTGATTTTTTTTTCTTACATTTAATCTTTTCTGTTTCTTTTCTTTTCTGTTAATTTTCTTAATTCCAGTTCCCTTTTTTTCACTTTACACTTTCATCAAATTTAGTTTCATTTTCTGTTTGTTTTTTTTTCTTTTCTCTTCTTTAAATTTTGTAAGTCAATTTTTTTTTTAACTTTGAATATTTTTTTTTTTTGGTCACATTTAAGAGTTTTTTTTCTCACTTTACTTTTTTTTAAATTTAGTTTCTTGGTTTTTTTTATTTTCACTTTCTTTCCGATTTTGATTTCCGTTTTCTTGACCGCTGCTTATTATTATATATTTTTTCTCTTTTTTTCCGATATTTGAGATTAACTATCGCACTATTTTTCGCGCTTATTCCTTGCTTGGGAGCCATTCTAACAAACCGTTCTCTTGGCTGGGGTATTTCTCGCCGACTTCAAGGTTCGTTGCAAACATTTATTTGATTTGCGGACCGCACGACTGATTCCGGAGAAATAACGACGCAAAGGGGTTTATTTTGTTCGATACGTTTATTTCCTCTCTTATTTTTACATAAACAATGCTCCTTTTAAGTACGTTTTTTACGTCTATTCTCCCCTCATGCGCCACGTCACGCGGCTATCTGTCCGTTCTATTCAAAAGAGAAAGTCTCCCCTCTCTCTCTAAAAATAATATTTACTCTCGTCTAAGCTACCAACTCTGACCAGTGGAAAGAATATTTCCCAAGGTCTTCCCCCTCTCTCATTCTAAGAAATAATATGCCTAACTATGACCAGTGGAAAGCATGTTTCCTGAGGTCTTCCCCTGTCTCATTCAATGAAATATTTAATCTTTTATCTAAAACCATTACCTATGACCAGTGGAAAGAATATTTCCTTATGTCTTCTTCCTCTCCTATTCTACAAAATAATATTTAATCTTTTATTTAAAACTATTACCTATGACCAGTGGAAAGAATGTTTCCTTTGGTTTTTTCCTTCCTCTCATTCTACGAAATACAATTAAATGTCTATAATTTAACTACGGCCAGTGGAAAGAATATTTCCTTAGGGTTTCTAACTACTTTCTAATCTACTTAGTTTAACTTACCCTGGCTGCTGCTCCAACAGAACTGATTAAATCAGGAGTAAGTCAGTAGCTGTGCGAACTTCATGCTGTAAGGCCGCTTGCCTCTGCGTTGCCTTATTGAAAGCGACAACATATCATTAGCGGGTTTGTTAAGTTGCGGCCGCTCTACTCTGCGTTGCCTAAGGTTGCGTACAGAGTGAACGCGAGTGGCGGACAGGTTTGCATACTGGTACCAGTGCGACAAAAGTGGTTTCATACAGTTTCATATAAACCTGCTCGAAGTGTGCAGAGTGCAGGCAGGCAGACCAAAGCAGGTTCTGCGACAAAACAGGTTGGTTCTGGTTTCTCGCAGCGTCGAGGCAGGTTTTAATGTATATTTTTTGAATTTTTGTAGGAAAATTATTTGCAACCGCAATTTTAGGGGTTTTTTTTTTTAAATTTTTGAAGAAAAATTGTTTTTGAGCGAAATTATTGCGCAAGGAAGCATTTATTTTATTGAATAACGTGTTAGCATTGTGTTGTTCATATACAACACATTCTTCACAGAATTTGCAGAAAAATAACTCATTACACTTTTTCAATGTATTTTAAAGAAGCAATGATACAACACAAGCAATCAGCAACTAAGAATTGTGGACAAAAAACACACACACACATACATAATCAGCGACTGCGACGGCGCACGTGTTCATACTTTGATGAATATACAAAAACAACAACATGTAAACAAAGCATGCCACCGACAAAGTGTCCATTGACATCCTGGTGTAAGAGTAGAATCTCTTTGGACTCTGTCTTAATTGAGGGTAAAGGTGATGAAATTCACCATATATGTCACGACACTGATTTATCTGATGAATTCCAAAATATTTTCCTTTATTTATGACAATATGCATTGCTGCACTCGATATAAAAAACTCTTCATCCGACGAATCAATTTTTTGTTTTGTTTTTTGTTGAACGCGCACAACTTTCGTCTAAAATCAATTTGTAGCTTCTTCAAATGAAAAATCACAAATATGATCAAGAATACTTTTTGAAAGTGCGCAAAGTTGTGATTGCTTTTCTGCACATAACAAAAATTTCGTGGAAACCAAAAACAAACAAAAATTTCTACTTGTTCTTCTCCTTTGCTTTGTGTGCTTTTTGGTACAGCTTTACCCTTAATCAAAACAAAAAAAACATGAACAAAACAAAACCATAAAAACAACAGCAACATAATAAGTGTTGTTCTCTTGTTGTGCGCATGAACAAGTGTGTGTATTGTGTTGCTGTTCTTGTTGTTGTTGGTAATTGTTTTTTTAGAGCATAACAAGAGCAGATAGGAAAAGGAATGCATAAAACCAACAAAATAATAGCAAACTATGTCGCACTGATCTGATCTGCTTGTCGCATTCACTATGAACGGTTTATTTTTAGAGCGGGTGCAACCTGCGCCTGTCCGCAAACCTGTCCGCCACTCGCGTTCACTCTGTACGCAACCTAAGGTTGCGAAAATAGTGAACGTTTATTGCTAAGTCGAGCCAAAGAACACATTGGAGCAATCAAGAAACCAAGTTATGCATCTCTTCTGCTCCAGTGTGTTTTTCGGAACATTATAAAACACGACAAGCTATCATTCTCGCGTTATGCTGTGATCGTACAAATGAACAAACTCGTGCTTTTTGTTCAGTGCAAACTCTTGTGCAAAACTCAAAAAAAAAAAAAAAAAGCTTTGCAAAACAATCACAAAAATGTAAATGTCTAATTTTCCGCACCCCTGAACTAAATTTAACCAATTTGCCCCTATTTATATGCTAGGAGCAGAGCTTTCCCTTAAAGCTCTTTTTTATTCTCTGCCTTCCTATTGGTTGGCGCCAACAGCTTTTGTATACTTATTCACCTTCATGTCAGCACCAGCTAATCGCAAGGAGGGTAGATTCTAAAGAGAATTCACCAGACAATTTTTCCCCTTTTGCAGAAATTTTGAACTGGCCGACTTGGTGGATTCGAAATTATGTTCGAATCTGTGCTTGAATCTCAAAAAGCCGAAGTGCCGAAGCGATGAGAGAGCTTACGAATGGTATTTTAAGCAAACTGAGCATGTGTTTTTGTTTGATCTTATTGTTTGCATGTAGGTATGTGTTTATTTTTTAGCTGGACGCAGTGTTTTGTTTTGGTTGGATAAATTTATTGAAATTTTCATTAATTGCTTTGTTCAAACATTTTTCTTCTGATTTTGAAAAAAAATTTGGGATCTATAAATTTTAAGCTACTAAAGAAATAATAGAAATTTTTTCATCCATTTTGAAGACAAATTTTTTATACCTAATTTTTTAAGCTGCTTAGAAATGATAGCTTTTTTTTAAAAAAATTTTTACTCTGATTTTGAAAAAAAAATGTTTCTTCTATAAATTTTAAGCTACTAAAGAAATGATCGACATTTTTTCTAGCACAGAAATGTTTCAAATTTTGAATAAAAATTTTTGATCTCCAACTTTTTAACTACCAAAGAAATGAAAGATTTTTGTTAAACAATTTTTCCTCCGATTTTGATGAAAAATTTTTGATCTATGAATTACTATCCGCTAAAGAAATGATAAGAATTTTTTTTGGTTCAAAAATGTTTCCTCTGATTTGAAGAAAAACTTTTATCTTTAAAATTTTAGCTGCGGAAATGGTAGAAATTTTATTCATGTTGAAAACTTTTTGATCAACTCTTTCCTGTTCTTGGACAATTCGAAAAAATATGGATTTCGAAGTGGGCCTACAGAATAAAATTTTGCTGAGCGCCAGTTTAAACAGGTTTTGCGACAATTGAAAAACGTTGTCTATTTTCTAAAAAAAAAACTATTTGACACAATGTGCTTGTGTGTTTGTGTGTGTTTTATTTCTAGCTACTCGTATGGTACGTTTGTTGATGTTTAAAATTTCGTCCAAAAATTTTTCTTCTGATTTTGAAGAAAATTATTCATCTACAATTTTTAAGCGACTTAAGAGAGATAATTTTTTTTTGTTCACACCCTCCCATTTTGAACAAACATTTTTGGTACCTAAATTTTTTTCTATGCAAAGAAATGTAATTGACAGAATTTTTGCGGTTATTTATTATATTTCTTTGTGTTTTATTTCTAGAAAAGCTGCGTTTGTTTATGTTTTTACTAAATTTATTGAAATTTATATTATTTCGTTCAAACATTTTTCTTCTCATTCTGAAAAAAAATTTTTGGTATATATTTATGGCTGCTAAAGTCGTTGTTTTTGTTCAGAAGTGTTTTCTTCCGAGTTTGAAGAAAAATTAAAAATTGACAATTTTTAAGTTGGTTTGAGTTCGCCAACTTAAAAATTGTTAGATACTTAGTTGTTTAAAAATTGGTTGTCTGAACTTGAAGAAAAATTGTTGATGTCTAATTTTTCGATCTGAAAACATTATTGTAATTATGATTAGAATATGTTTTGTTCAAATTAATTCTTGATTAAAAAAAAAAACTGTAGAAAATTTACATTGTGTGACATTTTTATTTTAATTTCTTGTTTTTGGTTGTGTTTCCATTTATTTAGAATTTATTTTAATTTGATATTTTGACGTACGTTTGAATTTATTTTAATAAGGTATACCAAACATATGTATTACTTTATGATTAGATGCGAAAATAATAATAAAATCTTTCTCTTACTGATTATGAATTTAAAGTGCAAAAAATTGAATTTGATTTGTAAAAAAATGACATTTAAAGAATATATTGTATACAATTATTATATACTTAGTGTCTGTACATAAAAACAGTGTTGTTTTTCATAGGTGTACACATTAACAATTTTTTAATTAATTGAATACAATTATTAGACATAATTTTTATACAAAATAACTACAACAGAAAGAAATAAACTTGTGATTTATTCCTATTTGACTTATTTTCTTAACTGAAAAATTGCTTTACAATAATTAGTTAAGCTTTGATTTTCCTTACCAAATACGCAATAAAGTTTTTAAGTAATAAATTATTTTTGTGAATTTACTTTTGAGTTTTGATTTATACTTTTTTACAAAAAACATCTGAGAAAGCAGAAGAGTCTTTGAGAAGAGAGAAAATCAAAGGAAAAATCTTTGAACAAGAAAAAATTTCTATCATTTCCTTAGCAGCTATAATTAAAGGAATAAAAACATTTTCTTCAGAGAAAAAAATGTTTGATAAAGAAATTTCTATGATTGCTAGTTAGCTAAAAATTTGTAGAAGAAAAATTTTTCTTCAAAGAGAAAAAATTTTTGAAATAAAATTTTTATAACTTTGTTAGTTAAAATTTATAATTTTTGATCAGAAAAAATTTTTATCATTTCGTTAGCAGCTAAAATTTTATAGATCAAAAATTTTTCTTTAAAATCAGAGGAAAATTTTAAAAAAAAAAAAATCAGTTATCAGTTAGCAGATAAAAATGTATAGCTCAGAAATGTTTCAACAAAATCTAAGGAAACATTTTTTGAACATAAAAAATTCTATAAGTTCTTTAGCTGGAAATTTTATAGATAAAAAATATATAGATCAAAAAAATTTTCTAATTAAAAAAACAAATTCTATCATTACGATTATCGATTATTAGGGAGTAAACTCTAAAAATGTCACACTTGAAAATCATCCAAAGCATCTTATTAATTTGTAAAGATTTTTTTAAATTAAGAATAAAATTGAACAAAATTTTTTTAAATCATGTAATAAATTTCGTTCTCAGATCGAAAAAATGTAGATATCAAAATCGAAGAAAAAGTTTTTAAAATATCTATCACCTTTCTATGTTCGTAAAAAATTCTAAATCAACAATTTTTCTTCAAATTCAGACCAACAATTTTTAAACAACTAAGTATCTAACAATTTTTAAGTTGGCGATCTCAAACCAACTTAAAAATTGTCAAATTTTAATTTTTCTTCAAACTCGGAAATAAACACTTCTGAACAAAAAACAACGACTTTAGCAGCGATAAATATATACGATAAATATATATAAATATAAATTTTTTTCAGAATGAGAAGAAAAATGTTTGAACGAAATAATATAAATTTCAATAAATTTAGTAAAAACATAAACAAACGCAGCTTTTCTAGAAATAAAACACAATGAAATATAATAAACTAGCTGTACCCGGTGTGCTTCGCTACCCCTATAGTGATAAAATAGAAAGTATTTAGATATAAAAAAAATTTATTTATTTGATTATGAATTAATTATTGCAATGCTTTATGATATACAATGTTTTTAGTCGGTGTAGAGGTGTAGCTTCTAGAGCAAAGAACGGGGCGTGGCCCGCCTACTATTTACATGGCATATAATCCTTTTTAAGATAACATGATATGTAGCAAATATCATCATTCTATGCCAATTGGCTGAGATATGAGGATTTTATGTTTTCGGTTGTGTAGGCGTGGCATCACCCCTTCGTCTGATCAAAATATTATGTAACCAAGGACTTATTATTTCGTAACAATGTCCTATTGTGAAAATTTCATGTCGACCGGTCCAGTAGTTTAGAAGATATTACAGTTTTTAATTTTTCCAAAAATTGGCGTGGTTCCGCCCACTTTTTTTGTGGAACGTATTTCTATTCATGCCAATACTATATGTACTAAATATCATTTCCGTGGGTCCAAAAATGCCGAAGATATGACGATTTTAAGTTTTGGGTTATATGAGCGGGGACACGCCCCTTTGTCCAAGCAAAACTGTATATAGCCTAATATTCCTTCCAGAGTCATATTAAGACGCTGAGAAAATTTCAGGAAAATCGGTCCATTGTTTGGCCTCCTATAAAGCACAAACAGACATACAGACATACATTCATTTCTTTTTTCGATTTTTTTTTTCTTTTTTTTTTTTTAAACCCGAACTGAAAAAATACCTTTCCAACAAAGTATAAATCATCAAAATCGGTTCGGCCGATCTCGAGTTATGGGATTACATCGCATTCGGACACTTTCTTTTATATATATAGATAACTTCAAAAATTCTGTCAATTACATTTCTTTGCATAGAAAGAAATTTAGATACCAAAAATGTTTGTTCAAAACGGGAGGGTGTGAACAAAAAAAAAAAATTATCTCTCTTAAGTCGCTTAAAAATTGTAGATGAAAAATTTTCTTCAAAATCAGAAGAAAAATGTTTGGACGAAATTTCAATAAATTTAGCAAAAACATCCACAAATGTACCATACGAGTAGCTAGAAATAAAACAAACAAACACATGCACATTGTGTCAAATAGTTTTTTTTAGAAAATAGACAACGTTTCTCAATTGTAGCAAAACCTGTTTCAACTGGAGCTCAGCAAAATTTTATTCTCTCGTACGGCCTCTCTCATCACACTTCGAAATTCATATTTTTTCGAATTGTCCAAATACAGGAAGGGGTTGATCAAAAAGTTTTCAACATGAATAAAATTTCTACCATTTCCGCAGCTAAAATTTTATAGATAAAAATTTTTCTTTAAATTTTTGATCAAAAAATATTTCTATCATTTTTTTAGCGCATAATAATTCATAGATCTAAAATTTTTCACCAAAATCGGAGGAAAAATTTTTTAACAAAAACTAAAAATCTTTCATTTCTTTAGTAGTTAAAAATTTAGAGATCAAAAATTTTTCTTCAAAATTAGAGACATTTTTGTACTAGAAAAAATGTCGATCATTTCTTTAGTAGCTTAAAATTTATAGAAGAAACATTTTTTTTTTTAAATCAGACTAAGAATTTTTTTCAAAAAAAGCTATCATTTCTTAAGCAGCTTAAAAAAATTAGATATAAAAAATTTGTCTTCAAAATCGAAGAAAAAATTTCTATTATTTCTTTAGTAGCTAAAAATGTATAGATAAAAAATGTTTCTTCAAAATCAGAAGAAAAATGTTTGAACGAAGCAATTAATGTAAATTTCAATAAATTTATCCAGCTAAAAAATAAACACATACCTACACGCAAATAATAAGAGCAAACAAAAACACATGCTCAGCATGATACAATAATTTACAAGGTAGCCTTGACAACTACATTTTTTTCACGAGCGGCGATCGGGAGTTGTCAAATCAATACAAAGTTTAACTTTTCATCTGTTTTGCTGCTTCTTCGTTTTCTCTTTTTCAATGTGTTTTTGCCAACTCCAAATCGTCAACAGAACTGTCACTCCTACCTTGTAAATAATTATACCATGATGCTCAGTTTTCTTAAAATACCATTCGTAAGCTCTCTCTCATCGCTTCGGCACTTCGGCTTTTTGAGATTCAAGTACAGACTCGAACATAATTTCGAATCCACCAAGTCGGCCAGTTCAAAATTTCTGCAAAAGGGGAAAAATTGTCTTGTGAATTCTCTTTAGAATCTACCCTCCTTGCTAATCGTTAGCTTTTGTCTATCTAGAGGACAGGGGCAATGAGAGTATATTATAAATAAGAGTTTGCATGACTATCAGATAGATATATTTTTTCTGCGTTTTTCGCTGAGCAGTTCCCAGTTGAGAAATGCGGAAAAAAGTTAGAACTAAACGGAACTAAAAAGCTAAGACATGAATCAAGTCTCTCTTCTTGTATTCCTTGGCTTTCTACCAGGCGACCAGAAAACAGAAGCAAGAAACATTCTTTTTGTTTTCGATATGATCGTACCCCAATTCTCTTCTGCCCAACAAGCGCATCGTGAACCCTGTCTGTCTCTGTCGCTCTGGCATGTGCGCGCTTTAGCGCATGCGCAAGTGTTTTTTTTTCAATACTGATTTGTGAATGAATGTGTGTAAGCAGTAGCGCATGTGAAAGTGTTTTTTAGGTCGATACAAATTTGAATGGATGTGTGTAAGCTGATACACTGATTTCAATGGATGTGTGTAAGCTGAAATGAAATAAATTTTGGATTTTTCATTTTTCGCTAGACAAATGACAAAAAACAACCAAACAAAGTGCTTGTATTTCTGATCTTGCTACCAGGCAATCAGAAAACAAAGCAAGCAATATTCTTGTTTTCTGCTGTCGATATGATCTTACCCCTTTCCCTTCTCCCCGCTTGCAAGCATTCGTGTGAATGAATGTGTTGTTGTTATTGTAGTCAGCTGTTAAGATTGTTTACATTTGTTGGTATAGTTAGCTAGAAATTTTCGGCGTTTTGAAGTTATTCTTATTGGAAGCTCTACAATTGGCATTTTTGCTTAATAGTATTTTTAAATAGATATTATCAATTTACGAGATATTCAACACATAAACTGATATTACTCTCAATGTTTATATGCAATATTTTTATTACTCTTCATTTCAATATAGCCAATTTTTAATCAACATAAAAATTATTTATATACATTTACCAAGCTTTTTCTTCCAAATTGACAAACAGCACACCAAACAAAATCCCGATTTTATTTTTAAAAATAAAATTGCTGATTGATATTAATTGTTAATTGTTGTATTGTGTTGTAAGTATTTTGCTTCTCCTGTAAAATTAATGAATTTTTAGTTACGAGGTATCAACGTATGGCCATCGATATGCTATTATATATAAACAGCTGTTGTTAATAACTTCAATTAAATTTTTATGTAAAACTTTAAAGTTAACTGTAAAAGTTAAAAAGTGTTGTGAGCACAACATTTTCAATTTTGAAGCAAAACTGAATTTCAGTAACATTTATTTAAATTTTTTTCTATAAAATAACTAAACGATTATTGCCTAGGAAGAAAATTTTCAAAATTTTTTTACATACAATTGATTTTTGCAATTAAGTAAAAGAGCAAAGGCTAAGTTTGTATAACATTAAACATATTTATGATAGTTATAAATGAAATAATAATAGTAACAACTTATATATACATATATATATATTAGGCCGGGTCGATTTGTGGGGAGGCAAAAAAATCGCCCATTGCTCTGTGAAAATCGTATTCTAGGGATCAAAATAAGAAACTTTGCCGAAGGAACCATACCTCTAAAACGAATTCTGATGTCCCCCAATTTGGGTCGAACTTTTGGGTAGGGGCAAATTTTGAAAAATCCCACTTTGACCCATTTAGGCTCCAATCGAGTTCAAATGTATGACCGACCCCCACTAACTTCGGAGGCCTGACCCACCTATGCCAGTGGCACACCCCCTGGAGTCCCCCTGGGGGTTCCCCATACAAACATTTCAAAAAATCGCCAGTTTTGGCACTTTCCATGAAAAAATCAGCGAAATGCCTATGTTTTTTTCTTTTTGGAGTTTTTTTTCTCTTTAGAAATTTATTCAACCCTTTTAAAAAATGAAGGTATCACTGTGACACAATTGCAAATCGGAAAATTGCTTGTGTGCGTTTTTTAAGGCACCACAAGACACAGCTGCATGTCGTAAACTTACTTGTGTAGTGTTTTTATAGCACCTACTTAAGAAATGAAGGTTGTTTTTACAACCCTTTTTGTGGGTATTTTATGGCACCTTCTTAAGAAATGCGCGTTTTATGCAACCATTTTAACAATTAAGGTATCACTGGAATGCACCGCAACCCTTTTAAAAAATTAAGGTATCACTGTGACACAATTGCAGATCCTAAAATTGCTTGTGTGCGTTTTTAAGCCACCACAAGACACAGCAGGTAGAATTGAAATTACCATTTCATTCTTATTACCTTTTCTCGTAGACCATATATAACGCAACAGTTGTTGTGAATGCATTAAGTCGTTGTGAAGAACTCAAAGTGTGAAGTGCTAATTTCAGATAAAAAAATATTTAAAAAAATAATAAGTGAAGTTGATCATTCCAAATCAAAAAGTTTACAATGAATCCACCATCCTCTACACCGCAAGATGAAGCAACAACAACATCAACAACTGTCGAAAACCCAATGAGTCATATACCCAAGCACGATGTTACTGTTTTTGGTGTGTCTACTGATTTGACTGATCTTAATTTACCAACCCATCTGGATATCTTGAGATATTATTTTTACTTAAGCGAACGTGCTAAAACAGAACAAAAAAAGTTTTCCCATAAATCATTCACTATTCAAGTACAAGATAAGTGAATGGAATTTGGGAAAAACTTGGTATGGAAATAATGCTGAAAAAAAGTGTATTTAATAAATTGAATAAATTTCTTGACAAGTATCAAGAGCAAATCAAGAGAAGAAACAAAACCTAACAATTTACAGAGTATGTAAAATCTCTGGAAACAATTTTTTACATTGGAACATGTAAATGCGATTTGAAGGCAGCTCCATGTGCATGCGGCTGGGTTCCCGAACTCCTCAAAGAGTTCATGCACGATCAACATAATCAGAGAAGACTAACAATGGATGCAGTTGTGATGGAAACTGAAGAGCAAGGAGCAACGTCTATGTCATCAATGCCAACATTCCAAGATCCCGATGATTCAACATACGCACCGCCACCGGTTCAGGAAGATATGGATAGAAGCACAAGTTCACAATACACAGAGAGATACGATTGTTTTAACTTTGCCTTGGTATGTGACAGATTTGGTGTGCCTCATAGAGTAGCATCGGTATTGGGAACCGCTCTTTTCCAAGGTTTTTAAAATGAAAGATAAGCATGGCAAACCTCTCATCATGGATAAATCGAAAGTTCGCAGAGAGAAAGAGAAATGCAGACAAGAAGTGGTTCGCAAACGGTTAGATCATACCAATTTGTTAGCGTTTTCATTCGATGGCAGAAAAGATGACACTTTAACGACAGCTAAAGTTGATGAGAAGTATCATACTAGGATGGTAAAAGAACCTCATCTTGTTATTTTGAGAGAACCCAATTCTGAATTGATTGGTTACGTAAGACTGGAACATGAAACCGCTGAATACAAAACAACCAAATTAAATGATTTTTTCAACGATAAACATATATCACTGGATGCATTAATTGGAATATGCACTAACGGTGAGCCAACAAACACTGGCCCACACGGTGGAATTATACGACGATTCGAATTGCTGTTAAAAAGACCATTGCATTGGTTCGTTTGCCTTCTACACTTCAACGAACTTCCGTTTCGGCATTTGTTTGAAGCTTTGGATAAATCAACCAGCACTGGAGCAAGATCTGCAACCGGAAAACTGAGCCGTCAAATCGAAACTTGTGAAACTCTTCCGGTAAGTTATTGCTATCACTCATTTATTATAATTGTCAACCATTTTTAATTATTTTATTATTATATATTTTCAGGTGGTGGACGGCTTCCAGAAAATTGAGCTGCAAAATATGCCCCCGCTCCAGAAAACAATTGAATTTTCCACCGATTCGAAGTACTTATACGACATGGCCCATGCAATTTCTAGTGGCGTGGTTTCGGTGGATCTGGCTAACATCAAACCAGGGAAAATTGAACATTCTCGGTGGCTCACCAAGGCCGCTAGATTATTACGATTATATGTGACAACGGAAAATCCAGATGCAAATTTAAGAATTCTGGTTGAATTTATAATTAAATGTTATGTGCCAATGTACTTCAATATCAAGTATAACAGCTCTGTCGTATACGACAGTGCATTATTTTTCAACTTCATTAGTTGGTCACGATTTCTAGAACCTCGTTTACGCAATATTGTCAATCAAGTAATTACAGATAGTTCATATTATGCGCATTCGGAAAATATCTTTTTATCAATGTTGTTTGATGATAGCAAACAAAAGCGCGACTGTGCTATCAACATAATTCTGCGCTATCGAACAGATGTTGACGACCCAACGCAACTTAGAGCTTATAAAAAACCAGATATAAAGTTTTATTGCACAAGTTACACGGAAATGATCAATATGAATGACATAAATAACGTATTTGAACCACCATTCACGCGAAGCATTCCGTACGATACATTGAAAGAATATTTAAATCAAGATGATCCACCGTTTAATGATCCAAAAATTGCATCACACATACAAGGAACGGAACGAACGAACGAACGGAACATGTTCAATTGCTAGCTAGCGTTTCCAAACGGGCTATACCGGAAAATGTAGAGACTGTTATGGCGACGACATTAGAGAGCCGTGTGAAATTGCCCAGACTTGAAAGTAAAAAAGACTTCAAACAATAATTTTTTTAGTTTCTTTTCTATAACTAACTTAAATTAATTTTTTCGTTTACATATGTTCTGACTAAATAAATTTCAAAAGAGAAAAAATAGATATTATTATAAATAAATAATAAATATTATTATAAATAAATAAATAAAAATAAAGAAAAAAACATAGCCATTTCGCTGATTTTTTTATGTAAAGTGCCAAAACTGGTGATTTTTTGAAATGTTTGTATGGGGAACCCCACAGGGGGGTTCCAGGGGGTGTGCCACTGGCATGGGTGGGTCAAGCCTCCAAAGTTAGTGGGGGTCGGTCATACATTTGGACTCGATTGGAGCACTCTAAATGGGTCAAAGTGGGATTTTTCAAAATTTGCCCCTACCCAAAAGTTCGACCCAAATTGGGGGCATCAGAATTCGTTTTAGAGGTATGGTTCCTTCGGCAAAGTTTCTTATTTTGATCCATAGAATACGATTTTCACAGAGCATTGAGCGATTTTTAAATCGACCCGCCCTAATATATATATATTAATATAAATATATATACACATTTCGTTGACAACTACTTTCGTAAACTCTTGAAGTTACAAGAAATAACCACTGTTTCAGAGGGTTAATTTTCACTTTGAAATCAATGATATCCTTGGTTAATGATCTGTTCCAGGACCCTGAAGTGAAATTCCTTATGTTAGGTAGGATAAACCAAGATTCCCTTAAAAATTACTTTTGTGTACTTAGGTCACAGCTAGGTAACAACACCGATCCGTCCGTGGGAGAATTTCAGTATCTCTCCGGACGAATATTGTCCATGAAGATCTTAACAAATGATTTTCGTAGTCGTAATAAGAGCTCTGAAGTGGATAATGACTTAATATTGGAATGAAACTGACTGCCTAAACGTTATGAGGAAACTACTATAGAAGAAGTAAAAAAATGTTCAGCATATAAGCCCTTTAATATCTCCCTTAGCATATAACTCTCTTAAGCCTTAAGTTGGTCGATATTTTGTTGGGTACGGCATGAAGGCGAAATTTGCCAACAAAATAAAATGCGAAAGTTGCCAAGAAAATCTTCTAAAATTGGAGAAGTTTTCTTTCTATTCGGAAAGTTTTATTGACATCAAAAACTATAGTGACAAAAGACTTGTCTTAAAAAATCCTTCCGACGAGTTCTTCGAAATTTGTCAACAACATTTTTCAATTTACAAAAGCATTTTCGAAAAAAGTTGTCACGAACCCAATTTAAAAGCGCGTATTATTAAGTCATATGGTTCGATGAAAATGGAAGCTGTTTTAAACACAGGCATTGTATTCTTAAACATCTAATAACAGTTTTGATCCGAAAAAACTGCAGATGGCTAAAATTTAAAAGACTAATTAGTGTCCAAAGATATGAAAATGAAAGCTTGAATGTATGTATAATATTTTTTTAGTTTTCCCATCCGCAAATTCATCGGATTGATTTTTAAAAATTATTCTTTTGTCACTTCGTCTGTTTGTATTTTTATTTTTTTTTCTGTCAGCCTGTTAATGTGTCCAATCGTATATAAACAAAATTTTCAATGTTCAATGTTAATAATGAATATAGTTCATAATAATATAATTACAAATTTTATCATTATATACAAATAGTTATTATAGATTTTATATATTTATATTAATATATACTAATATAAGTTAACACACGTATCCGCTCCAGTTGTAATAAGTTAACACACGTATCCGCTCCAGTTGTAATACGAGGATGGTACGTGACAATTTGTCAATTTTGCCGCATATTCCATTCCCACATAAGCCAAATGCTGAGCCAACAAAATATAACAGCAGCAAGCCAAAAATAACGGCAGCGCTGCAACAGCAGATTCAACCGGTACAACAACAACAACAACAATAGCAGTGCAGGCAATACAAGAACAATAGCAACAACCACTAAGGTGCAGCTAAAAGTCCAACAACAATATCAACGACAAAAGCGCAGCTGAAGCGACAAGTATAGGAAGATATAATAAGTTTATTTGGAGTTGTTTAAGTTAGTCTAAGAAGAGCATCTAATAAAGTTATTACACTGGCACATAGTGCCAATTAAATCAAGTGTTTTTATTTCGAAAACCTTAATTGGCGCCCAACGTGGGGCCACTAAAAAAATTCTTTATAAAAAGGAAAATTGAAAGTGGCCAGTGAGCTCGAACTCGCGTTAAAAATTTTCTATATTGAAAAAAAACAGCGTTAAAAATTTTCTATATTGAAAAAAACAGCGTAAAAATTTTCTAAATTGGAAAAAAACAACGTAAAATTTTTTATATTGAAAAAACTGAAGTGGAAAAAATCCAAAATCTCCTGAAAAACGAACTGAAGTGGAAAAATCTAAATTTTTCTTTTTTGAAAAAACTGAAGTGAAAAAATCTAAATTTTTCTATACTGAAAAAATTGAAGTAAAAAATTCTAAAATCTAATGAAAAATAAAACTGAAGTGAAAAAATCTAAATTTTTCTATACTAAAAAACTGAAGTAAAAAAAATCTAAAATCTTCTGAAAAATAAAACTGAAGTGAAAAAATCTTAATTTTTCAATACTGGAAAAAACAAGTGAAAAATATCTAAAATTTTTCTGAAAAGAACTGAATTGGAAAAAACCTTCCAGTACCTACCTGAAACGAGAAAGGAAAAACGTTCGTTAATTCACGAAGGAGTCAATTACTGCCGCAGCTGCAGAGAATATCCCGTATTTGTTGCACCCACCGAAGCAATCGAGATTTTAAGAAATGATGAGTAGAATATTTTATATGTAAGTGAATGTTTACTTAAGAATTGAGTTCTTCCAGATGTTTTGTATGTCTTTGAATTAATTAGAAAAATTTTAAATTAATTAAAAAGTTTTTTTTGAAGAAAAAACCCTTGTACTTTTACTAAATCTCAGTCAATTAACTGTTGAAGAAAACCTAGAATCTGAAAATAAAGATAACAAATAGTTAGTAATAAAGAAAGTTGTAACGATTGAGATGGATCCTCAAGCTCTTCAAGCCATCGTTAATGCCGCAATAAGGGCTGCAACGGAACAAACAAGACGAGAATTCCAGGGTTCCGTCGACGAGTTGACCGCTAGATTAAAAACCCTAGAAACACCGACCACCGTTACGCAATACGAACCAGTAACAATTGACCCGACCGTCAGATGTGAGGAATCACTCGATCTTATAAAATCACTACCGGAGTTCGGTGGCGATAGAGCCACCTACGTATCATGGAGGCAGGCTGCCCATGCTGCGTATAAACTTTTTGAGGAATTTGACGGTAGTTCCAAGCACTACCAGGCGGTTGCCATTTTGAGAAATAAGGTGGTGGGCTCGGCAAATATGGTTTTGTCATCCTTCAATACCATTTTAAACTTTCACGCCATAATCGCTCGTCTAGACTTCACTTACGCCGACAAGAGGCCCATCTACCTGGTAGAGCAGGAAATGTCTACCTTAAGGCAAGGGCAACGCACAATCTCCCAGTTCTACGACGACGTGGAACGGAAACTGTCATTAATAGTAAACAAAAATATTATGACACATTACGGTAATACGGAACTAATAAACTCCCTTAATAATAAGTACCGACAAGACGCCCTTCGAGTGTTCATCTCGGGACTTAACAAACCCCTCTGTGACATTCTTTTCTCCTCCAGACCGACAGACATGCCAACAGCTCTAGCTCTTGCCCAAGAGCTTGAATCAAACCATGCACGATCCCTTTTCGCACAGGCATTTATAAGCCCAAATCGAAACCAAGTGGGTACTTTCACAAAACTTAATAATTATGGCCCTCATAATTCACCCCACTATCGAAGAGTAACGAACGCGTATCCTCGACCAGTGCCTATGGACACAGACCCAACGTCATCCCGCTTTAGGCACAATAAGCCAGAGGGACTGTTCCGCAACACTGCGCCAAACTTCAACAGAAATCCCTTCCTAAGCCCTAATCCTCAAGCTATCCGACCAGCGAAAAGACCTATTGAGAGCGATAGATTGCCAGCCAATAAGCTACAACGTGTGAACCATTTGAGGCAGCGCGGACGCGATGACCGGAACACACCCGGGTTTTATGTTGCCAAAAACCTCTACTTCCCCGGGGATTACGAGGACGAAGATGGAGACGACGACGGCGATATCCCAGAGGACGAGGAGATTGAGGCAACGGACGAGATTAATTTTTTAGAACAGGATCCCTCCTGCCCTACGTCACCAGAACACTGGCAGGGAGGAAATTAAAATTCTTAATAGATACGGGTGCCGCAAAGAATTACATTACAAATTTAGAAACCCTCAAAGGTGTCAAGCATATTGAAAATCCATTCCTAGTTAAATCAATTCACGGTACCGAAAAAATCCAAAGAAAGTGCACCATGAATATTTTCGACACAAACGCTCAGTTTTTTATTCTTCCGTCACTCCAAACATTCGATGGCATTATCGGTTTCGATTTTCTCAAGGAAATTGGTGCGACTCTTGATATGAAAAAAGGAATGATTTGCTACAATAATAAACGGGAAGCCCTCTTGTATTTTTTTTGCCGCGAGGTGAACAATATTTTATCAAACCCAAATCACAAAAAACAAGTCTCTCTCATTATCAAAGAACAGGCAGGAGTTTTTGCAGATCCAAATGAAGCCTTGCCCTATAATACCAATATCGTAGCGACAATCCGAACAAACGATGACCAACCAGTTTACTCCAAGTCCTATCCTTACCCAATAGCCGCATCCGAGTTTGTGAATAAGGAAATTTCCGAACTACTACGAGACGGTATCATTAGGCCTTCTCGCTCTCCGTATAACAATCCAATATGGGTCGTAGGCAAGAAAGGAACCACTGAGACAGGAGAGCGTAAAATGCGTTTGGTCATTGACTTTAGGAAACTCAATGAAAAAACAACAAGCGACAGGTACCCGATTCCGGACACCTCGGTTATTCTCTCAAATTTAGGGAAATCTTCCTACTTTACTACTCTAGATCTCAAGTCTGGCTTCCACCAGATAAATCTCGCTGAGCGTGACAGAGAAAAGACAGCTTTTTCTGTCAATAACGGCAAGTACGAGTTCTGTAGACTTCCATTTGGATTGAAAAATGCTCCAAGCATTTTTCAGCGAGCAATTGACGACATTCTTAGGGACGAGATAGGCAAAAGTTGTCACGTTTACATAGATGACGTAATTATATTCTCCTCTAGCTATGAACAACATACGAAGGATATAAGGCGTGTCTTGAAGAAACTTTTTGAAGCTAACATGAGGATTTCACTAGAAAAAACAAAATTCTTCAAAGAAGAGGTGGAATTCCTTGGCTTCGTTGTTTCCAAGAACGGGCTGAAAACCTGTCCGGACAAAGTAAAGGATATCATTAATTACGAGGTTCCTAAGACACTCCGAGGCTTAAGATCATTTCTTGGATTGTCTGGTTACTACAGACGATTTATCAGGGACTATGCGTTAATTGCTAAACCGCTAACAAGATACTTGCGAGGCGAAAATGGAAATATTGGTGCTAACCAATCAAAAAACGTTCGGATAGATTTCGATCAAGAAGCACAAAAAGCCTTTAGCAAAATAAAGGAAATACTGGCGTCAGAGGACGTACTTCTACTTTATCCTGATTACGAAAAGCCATTCGAACTAACCACAGATGCATCGTCACATGCTTTAGGAGCAGTTCTCTCTCAAGAGGGACGGCCTATAACCATGATTTCCAGGACTCTCCCTTCGACTGAAGAGAATTACGCAACTAATGAACGTGAACTGCTCGCAATAGTTTGGGCTTTACAAAAGCTCAGAAATTATCTTTATGGTGTTAAGCAGTTGAGTATTTTTACTGACCATCAGCCTCTCACGTTCGCTATATCAGATAAAAATCCTAACTCAAAGTTGAAAAGGTGGAGAGCGTTTGTTGAGGAATTTTCACCCAAATTCTTTTATAAACCTGGTAGGGCGAACGTTGTAGCCGACGCCTTGTCGAGGCAACATATCAATGCTTTAGGAAACTCTAGCAATTCATCAAACACGGTCCACAGTGAGGAGTCACTGACAAAAACAATTCCCACTGTTGAGAATCCCATAAACTGTTTCAGAAATCAGCTTATCCTAGAAGAAGGAAATACTGAAACAACTACGTCAAAAACACTTTTCAAATCCCAAGTTAGACATCGTATTGTTTTTTCCAATATAGATAATCTTCTGAAGACTTTTAGGTCATGCGTCAATCCCAACGTAGTCAACGGAGTATTGTGTGACCTACCTACCTTGGCCAAGATTCAGGATAAAGTTATCTCAATGTTCCCTGCTGTTAAATTCCTACGTGCAGCAAAGCAGGTGACAGACATCTTTAATAAAAATGACCAAAGGGAAATCTTGCAAGCGGAGCACAATAGAGCCCATCGTTCGGTGCAAGAAAACCTTAAACAAGTTCTGGACGATTACTATTTCCCTGACATGCGTAAGAGCCTAAAAGAAATAACTTCAAATTGTAGAATCTGTAGGGAGGCAAAGTATCAGCGTCACCCTCCGAACCCGGAGATTGGCAAAACACCCTTACCTCAAAGGCCTGGTGAAATCTTGCACATCGACATCTACTCTACTGACAATCAACACTTTCTAACTTGTGTTGATAAATTCTCAAAATTTGCCATAGTTTCGGCAATAAATTCCAGATCAATAGTTGACATTAAAGAACCCATACTACAAATTTTAAATTTTTTCAAGGACACCAAGACAATTGTCTGTGATAATGAAAAATCTTTCCATTCACATACAATTAGCTCGCTAGTAAGAGACCATTTTGGGATAAACATATTTACAACACCTCCACATCATAGCACTACGAACGGACAGGTTGAGCGATTCCACAGTACGCTTTCAGAAATAGCCAGATGTACAAAATTAACACAAGGTATAAACGACACGATTGACTTAATTCTACTCGCCACTGCGAAATACAACAGGACAATTCATTCTACCACAAATAAACGACCGATAGATATTGTCCATTCTATGCCCGAAGCTCTGCGAAAAGAAATCGAATCAAGAATAGCTAAAGCGCAACACGCAGAATTGCAGAGACTCAATTCTGGGAAAAAAACTAGACAGTTCGAACCAGGGGAAAAGGTTTATGTTAAAACGAATAGAAGAATAGGGAACAAATTTACAAAGCTCTATATCGAAAAAGTAGTTGAAAAAGACTTAGGAACTACTTTATTGATTGAGGGTAAAGAGGTCCATAAAAGTAATATAAGGTAATATTCTTGTATTTTCAGGCTTTTTATACTGGCAATCGCTCAAGCGAAACGAGCCAAATTTTTGAATTACACCGATTCACACTACATTCCGATAACCGATGGAGCAGTGGCTGTTTACAATAGCTACGGGTTCCTACTGCATAGAACAAACCTGACCGATTATGAAACCATAGCCCATGATACCGAAAACTTACTCGACCACTTCCCACAGTCGCACATGAGAAAATTACTTAAAGCAGATGTGGATCAGATCTTTAACCTACTTAGCGCGCTCAGAATCCACCATCGACAATCGCGAAGCATCAATTTTTTGGGAACGGCACTAAAATACATTGCTGGCACCCCAGATTTCGATGATTTTAATCAGGTGGCCACTAAGGAGGAAGCTTTAATAGAGGCTAATGAAAGACAGGTCCTTATAAATACCGAAATGCAGATTAGAATTAACCAATTAACAAAGACGGTAAACAAGCTTCTCAATGTTACAATAAAAAAAGAAATAGATACCGGACACCTATTCGAACTAGCTATAGCCAGAAACAAGGCCATAATAACGAGTATTGAGGATACCATCTATTCGGTCATTCTTGGAAAAGTTAATGTAATAAATCCTATTATACTAGATAGTACTGAAATACAAAATTTGTTAATCGCGGAACACTTTGCAAATATTAGTATAAGTGATATTTTAAGTATTTCAAAACAGAAAATATTCCAAGATAGCAATAGTATCCATTTCGTAATCAAGTATCCAAAAATTGAAGAAATATGTAGTAAAATTAAGATATTGCCTGTAATAAGTAAACATAAGATCCTAATGTTAGAGACAAATACCGTTGCCAACTGCAAAATATTACATGAACCTCTCGGAAATTGCAGAGATGCAGCCACAATCACATTCTGCCAACCTCTAAAAGGAAACTCCTGCGTGCGACAATTACTGAACAATAATTTCGCAACCTGCAAGACCACTTCGGCGTACCATATAACACCAGTTGAAGAGATCGATGATGGACTAGTAATTGTGAATGATCAGACAGCTGAGATACAGGAAGGAAATAACTCAGCAATCTTGATGCATGGAACCCTTCTTGTAACTTTCGAAAGTGAAATAACCATAAACGGTACAACTTTTACGAATTGGAAGAAAATCAGTCATTCACACCCTCAACCCGCATCAGTTAAATTTGTCAATATCACGGAACATGTTACGCTGTTATCACTTCCGTACTTGCATGAAGTTAATATAAAAAACATTGGCCATATTGCCAGCCTGAAAGAACTAATCCATCAACAATCTACGCAATGGCTACTAATTTTCATTTCTTCGATAGTAACAGTCGTAATCATTGTTATAGTTTTGTTAATCACAAAACGTCGCAAGAAGATTAACAACGTCATAGCCTTAGAAAGAGTTTTAAAAGAAACCGGGGACGGCTCCTCTTAACGGGGGGAGAAGTTAACACACGTATCCGCTCCAGTTGTAATAAGTTAACACACGTATCCGCTCCAGTTGTAATACGAGGATGGTACGTGACAATTTGTCAATTTTGCCGCATATTCCATTCCCACATAAGCCAAATGCTGAGCCAACAAAATATAACAGCAGCAAGCCAAAAATAACGGCAGCGCTGCAACAGCAGATTCAACCGGTACAACAACAACAACAACAATAGCAGTGCAGGCAATACAAGAACAATAGCAACAACCACTAAGGTGCAGCTAAAAGTCCAACAACAATATCAACGACAAAAGCGCAGCTGAAGCGACAAGTATAGGAAGATATAATAAGTTTATTTGGAGTTGTTTAAGTTAGTCTAAGAAGAGCATCTAATAAAGTTATTACACTGGCACATAGTGCCAATTAAATCAAGTGTTTTTATTTCGAAAACCTTAATTTATATAAGAACTATAATAATATACAAATAAAAATAGCTAAATATTTATAGTGAATATATAATGTATTTGCTCTTCTCTACTTACTATATAGTAAAATAAAATGAAAGCTTGAAAAACACATTACTTGCGCATTATTGGGACAACTCTGTGGAAAATTGTACAGTTCTGAAAGTTCGACAAATGGACCCAATTATCATGACAGCAAAAACTTTATTATACCAAAATAGTTTA
>OU612044.1:117120131-117185954 GCA_914767935.1 Coremacera marginata | reverse complement strand
ATTATTATTAATATTATTATTATTATTATTATTATTATTATTATTATTATTATTATTATTATTATTATTATTATTATTATTATTATTATTATTATTATTATTATTATTATTATTATTATTATTATTATTATTATTATTATTATTATTATTATTATTATTATTATTATTATTATTATTATTATTATTATTATTATTATTATTATTATTATTATTATTATTATTATTATTATTATTATTATTATTATTATTATTATTATTATTATTATTATTATTATTATTATTATTATTATTATTATTATTATTATTATTATTATTGTTGAATTCAAATGCAGATGGCAACTCTGTTATTCATTCTGTGCACATTTTCTTTATTTCCTTTTGTTAATCTTTTACTTTATCTCTCTGATTCAAAAACTTTTAGTCTGAATAAAGCTTTTATAACGTTAAGACGTGTTTGTGTTATTATTTCTGGCTGAAGTTTTGTAACAGGTTATGGGCCCAGGCCATTTCCTTAAAGTAATTGTAGTAATTGTTACAATGACTACGACAATGTTTAATGTGGAAAAGTTGGATGAGTCCAACTACGATGCCTGGTGCGTACAAGTTAAGAGTGTGCTGATATACAAGGAACTCTGGGATGTGGTCACAGGTGAGCTTGAGAAGCCGAAGCATGAAGAAACAGATGAAAGTAAGGTTAGAGCGTGGAAGTCTGTTGATAAAAAGGGTATGGCGACCATTATTTTAAGTATAACGCCTATGAAAATCGCTAATGTGAAGCAGTGCAAAACATCTAAAAAGGTACGGCAAATATTGACCGAAATACACAGACCAAAAGGACCGGCCAGAAAAGTCTCACTATTTAAGCAGTTGCTGGGAATGCGCATGGGAGAAGGTGAACAAGTGCAACAATTTGTAAGCAATTTTTCTATTCTTGTTGAAAAGCTAGCAGAGATCGGTGTAGACCTGCAAGAGGAGCTTTTTGTTATAATGGTACTTGCTAGCCTTCCCAAGTCGTTCGAAAACTTGGTCGTTGCGTTGGAGTCGCGTGATGAGCTCCCAAATATGTGTGCGTTAAAAGTTAAATTACTTGAAGAGGAGCAATGTCTCAAAGTTTGCTATTCATCTATTGCTGACTATAGCGCACAAGTTTTCATGGCACGCGAGACAAACGGAAAAAATTCAAAATCCGCAAACAACAACAAATTTCAAAGAAATCGAGCAAATTTGAAATGCTACAGTTGTGGACAAAACGGGCATTTTGCTGCACAATGCAGAAATAAAAATAGGGAACAGAAATCATATGAGAAGAAAACAACGGCATTCTCACTTTTCTCAGCTTTCGAGTCAAACGCATTGCAACCTAATACTTGGTGTATTGACAACGGCGCATCATCGCACATGTGCTGCGATCGCAACATGTTTGATGAGTTTGAGGAGTATGAAGAGGCGATATTGCTTGCTGGCAACAAGCGAATTGAAGCAAAGGGTAAAGGAAAAGTTCGATTCAAAACAGACAGCAGAGAAGTTCAGTTGAGAAATGTTTTGTATGTGCCTGTGCTGCAATGCAATTTTATTTCTGTCGCCAAAGCAGTAAGCAGAAATTATTCTGTGGAATTCACAAATAAGTTTGCCATAATCAACGATATAGCTGGCGACATTGTATTGCGTGGAGAGAAAATTAGTGGTTAGAAAATGAATAAAAATATGTTGTTTTTCACAGGACAGCAAGATGAAGCAATTAAATGACATAGCCGATACGGCCATTTAAATTATGGAAGTATGCGTGAACTTGTGAACAAAAATCTAGTGCGCGGATTTCAACTGAATGTGCCAAAAAACCTTAGCTGTTCTGTATGCATGGAAAGTAAATGTGTGACAAAATCATTTATGTCAAGTGAAAATAGAGCAAATGATTTGCTTGGAATTGTGCATTCAGATGTTTGTGGGCCAGTTAAGCTATCGGTTGGTGCATGGCAGAATTATAAGGTAAGCTCATCACGGAGAGGAATGGAGTAGAAAGCAGAATAAAGCTAGATTGATGTCAAAATCAGCTGTTCATCGCAAATTTCTTTGTACTCACGTTCGCAGTTTGTAGGTTAGAATTTGTTACAGATTTGTTTGCAATTTTAAGAGTTTCACATTTTATAGTTTTTATTACACTGTTATTATATTTTCACTCAAATTATCACAAATTTAACACACGCGACCGCACTTTATGGATGTTTATGTTTGCAACTTTATGGGAGGAAATTAAATTGGTGCTACATCGCATGGCCAAGCCATCAACTGCTGCTGGCCACCATGCAGCTGGCGAAGGTACAAGAGGGTTATGCTGATGCCTAGAAGGTAACCTATGACACCTTGGTTTTGGTGTGCAAGGTTTTCTTCTCGCTTTACTTGCAAGATGTGCTAGAGTTTGTTTACGATTTGAAAACATAATATTTTTATTTCATTTGACGTTTCTACGTACTTCGTCGTTTTGACAAGCATCTTCCTTCTCATTATCCGCTCTTCGTTGACGCGTGAGAGCATTTTGTATCATGGGCCTACCTTATCATTGTATCATGGGTTGGTGGATCACGATACATATTAACCTTCGTAGACGACTCATCAAGATATGTATTCGTGTATTTTCTTATAAATAAAAGCGAAGTTTTTGAGAAGTTTAAGGAGTTCAAAACTTTCGCAGAGCGTCAAACAGGGTGTCAATTGAAAGTACTGCGGAGCGATAATGGAACGGAATATGTCAACAATGCATTTCAACAATACTTAAAGGACTGTGGGATTATGCATCAACTCACAATACCCTACACATCCAAACAGAATGGAGTCGCGGAACGCTTTAACCGCACATTAGTTGAAATGGCACGATGTATGCTTGTTGGTGCAAATCTTAGTGAATCTTTGTGGGCAGAAGCAATAAATACTGCAGCATACCTTCGGAACAGGTCACCAACAAAGGCGCTTAATGCAACGACACCTTACGAAGTTTGGCATAAAACAAAACCAGATGTGTCTCACTTAATAACATTTGGATCGACGGCGTTTGCATTAGATAAGAGACACAAAAGTAAATTTCAAGCTAAAGATAAAGAATATGTCATGGTTGGCTATAGCAACGTTGCAAAGGGGTATCGCTTGTACGATTCGGCTATATGCAACACCATTGTGAGCCGTGATGTGAGTTTCATAGAGCCCGTGACTGCTGAAGATCCAAATACGGTAAACATCGAAATTCTAGAATGCGACGAAGTGCAAGGCAGTGATGAGGTTGACGGAAAAGAGTCGGAGAGTGACTACGAATCTGCGCAAGGAGATAGTGACGATCAATCTGCAGTGAAGCGAATTGGCCCTGGCCGCCCTAAATTGTTGCGCTCTGGTAAACCAGGAAGACCGAAGAAGGTGTATCACACTTTAAATTTGTTGTGTGGTGTTGACACTCCAGACAATGTCGAACAAGCGATGTCCAGTCAGTATGCTGTCATTGGCGAAAAGTAATGCTTGAAGAATATCAAGCACTATTGGATAATGAGACATGGGAACTAACAGAACTTCCTGCAAACCAGAAAAGTGTAAAATGTAAGTGGGTGTTTGCTGTAAAAAAGAATAAGAACGGCCAGGTTGATCGATTTAAGGCAAGGCTGGTGGCCAAAGGATGCAGTCAAGTGTATGGGATGAATTATACCGACACATTTTCACCTGTTGTTCGATACGCTACAATACGCATACTATTTGCACTAGCAGCAGAGTATGAGTTGTATTTGCATCACGTTAATGTATCTTCAGCATTTTTAAACAGTAAATTGGACGATGATATATACATGAATCAGCCTGAAGGGTTCGTAAACGCCAAGTATCCTGACAAAGTGCTGAAACTGAAAAAGGCACTTTATGGGCTGAAGCAGTCGGGACGCCAGTGGCATACTAGACTTGACGAAATTTTGATTGGCATTGGCTTCAAGCGGTGTGAAACCGAACCATGCGTCTACACAAAACATCACGATAGAAAAATCAACTTGATCGCCGTCTATGTTGATGATCTGCTTATTGCGAGCTCAGATAAGTGCGAGTTAAATTTAATAAAACAAGAGATTTCGATTTATTTGCAGGTTGTGGACAAAGGTCCAGTTCAACTTTTCTTAGGTATGGGCATAGAAAGAGATGGGGAGAGAGGAGCAATTTCAATAAATCAAAAAGGGCATATTACGCAGTTGTTGAAGCAACATAGTATGCAGAATTGTCGTCCCATTGCAACGCCACTGGATCCAAAGCATCAATCCCTTATCGGGTCATTGCTATACCTGGCACTTTGTTCCAGACCCGATATCATGCACTCAGTATGTAAACTTGCTCAAAAGAATAGCGATCCTCATAGCGATCACTTGGCAGCAGCAAAACGAGTGCTTAAGTATTTAAGTATTACGACCGAAATGGCACTACGATACAGCAAAACAGTGCTACTCTGATGCTGATTGGGGAGGAGATGCATCAGAACGGAAATCTTATACGGGGTATGCATTTTTTCTAGCTGGTTGTGCAGTTTCATGGGATTCGAAGAAGCAGTCGACTGTGGCTGTAAGCAGTACCGAGGCGGAATACATTGCTTTGTCAACCGCAGCGAAAGAGGCTGTATTTTTAAAGCAATTCTTCGAGGAAATCAATATACACTGTCCTGAGACGATCGTAATATATGATGATAATTTAAGCGCATTACACCTAGTAAAAAATCCTATTTATCACTCGAGATGTAAGCATATCGATATTAAATTTCATCATATAAGACGCTGTTATAAGAAACACTTGATTGATTTACAATATTGTTCAAGCCAAGTAAATATTGCTGATGTATTCACTAAATATTTAAGCAAATTGAACCATAACAAATGTGTAAAAATGTTAGGCTTAGAAAACATTTTAGTACATAGCAAACTAGAAATTAAACATTTTTATGAATGAATACCAGATTTGAGGAGGAGTGTTGAATTCAAATGCAGATGGCAACTCTGTTATTCATTCTGTACACACTTTCTTTATTTCCTTTTGTTAATCTTTTACTTTACCTTTCTGATTTAAAAACTTTTAGTCTGAATAAAGCTATTATAACGTTAAGACGTGTTTGTGTTATTATTTCTGGCTGAAGTTTTTTAACAATTATTATTATTATTATTATTATTATGATTATTATTATTATTATTATTATTATTATTATTATTATTATTATTATTATTATTATTATTATTATTATTATTATTATTATTATTATTATTATTATTATTATTATTATTATTATTATTATTATTATTATTATTATTATTATTATTATTATTATTATTATTATTATTATTATTATTATTATTATTATTATTATTATTATTATTATTATTATTATTATTATTATTATTATTATTATTATTATTATTATTATTATTATTATTATTATTATTATTATTATTATTATTATTATTATTATTATTATTATTATTATTATTATTATTATTATTATTATTATTATTATTATTATTATTATTATTATTATTATTATTGTTGAATTCAAATGCAGGTGGCAACTCTGTTATTCATTCTGTACACATTTTCTTTATTTCCTTTTGTTAATCTTTTACTTTACCTTTCTGATTCAAAAACTTTTAGTCTGAATAAAGCTATTATAACGTTAAGACGTGTTTGTGTTATTATTTCTGGCTGAAGTTTTTTTACAATTATTATTATTATTATTATTATTATTATTATTATTATTATTATTATTATTATTATTATTATTATTATTATTATTATTATTATTATTATTATTGTTATTATTATTATTATTATTATTATTATTATTATTATTATTATTATTATTATTATTATTATTATTATTATTATTATTATTATTATTATTATTATTATTATTATTATTATTATTATTATTATTATTATTATTATTATTATTATTATTATTATTATTATTATTTTTATTATTATTATTATTATTATTATTATTATTATTATTATTATTATTATTATTATTATTATTATTATTATTATTATTATTATTATTATTATTATTATTATTATTATTTGTAATTTGTCTGAGGGTTTGCCTGAAACTTTGAACTCAAATATGAACAAAGCGTGTTTATATTCGAGTTTACGTGGTTTATTTCTAAAGAAATTAAAGTATTACAATTATTAATTCATCAAAGTCTTACAAAGTTCATACCGCAGTGTTCTCACCCTCCTTGCGACAGATTACGATGTTAAGATTAAAATGAATTTACCAGACTTAAGCAGAAAATGATAAGTTAGCAAAATGTCAACCGTCGCAAGTTATGGTGAAAACACAGGGCGTTTCTGATTGAAAATAAAGATTATTTATCAAAACTTAAGGTCGTTTTGCAACATTATTATTATTATTATTTATTGCAGCATTCATAAGTACACTAAGCGCTAAGCTTTTAAAGTACAACATAAAGCATAAATTAAATTTTATTATTTAATCTTATAAAATATAAATTATAATTTATAAATTATAATATATAATTTTCATTTATAAAATTAAATGTAAAATTTTAATGTAATTCTATTAATAATTCATTTTACATTTAAATTTACAAATAATAACAACTCAATTAAAACAAAAATGTAAATAAAAAGCAAATAAGAATAAACTTAACATTAGACAGCTAATAAATTCAGCTTAATAACTATACATTAAAAATTTTTTAAAATTTGATGAAAATTTATATAAAGATTGGTAGCAGAAAAAAAAAACAGAAGTACAGGGTTGTCAATATTCGAAGCGCCCATCTGGCAACACTGTAACTTTCCGCAGTAATGCCAAATCGACTAATGACATACCGCGTTTGAAGCGTCATTCCAAGCAAATGTTTACAATGGAACAGTACACGCCACGCAAACGCACTAAAATTGTTGAAATTTACATTCAACAAAACAAGTCAATAGTGAAAACTCAACGTGATTTACAACTGGTAATACTCTTGGTAACCCAAAGAGGCCAAATAAAAAGCGACCAAGGCGATCGGCCGTTCTTTTTCGAAGATGATAATGGCCACAGAGTTACTGTCAATCAGGAGCGTTATCGCGATATGATAAACAATTTTTTCATGCCAATCGTTCGTCGAAAGCGTATACAAGCACACACCACACACAAGCCGCACTACAATCGATTTAGGGGATTTATAATCGATTTTTAATAATATGGCCGCTTCGAATATGGGCAACCCTGTATAGAAGCAATAAATAATAGATTATAGGGAAAAATCTAATGGCTTTACTGAAAAACAAATGAGAAGAGTTCTTTTTCTAGACTCAATGAAGTGGAGTTTATCACACAGATAGCAAGGTGTTTTTTCATGAATTAGTTTGTGCAGGTACATAGAGTTTCTAGCATTAATATAGGCTGTCAAGTCGCAACCAAGTATTGTATTTCGGAAATTATGTAGATGTTCAAATTTACGAAGGCCAAACACATAGCGCATGGCATAATTTTAAGAAATTGCTTGACTATTTTCAATGCATATGTGATTGCTTTGCTATGACTACGAAAAAAGAATCAGCGAAAGTAAGAAGCAAATGCAAAAAAAAAATAAGAGATAATTTTGCTTCAGTTAACTGCGCAGAAAGCTGTGCTTACGAAGTTAGCCGAATGGAATGCTTCGAAACGAATTTCAGTTCTCAAGAACTCTAGTTCTTGCAGATGAAAGAAATAGTTAATACAGAGTTTGAAAATTGTTGCTGTGCTTTCTTAACAGCTATAATTTATTGCTGTGGCTTGCTGCTTTAGTCATTCAGTTTTTCTTAAGCTTAAGCCGGCTTAGCGTTTTTCGATGTTGCATCGATGTTTATCGAACAACTAAAATACAAAATTGCTGTAATCAAATTTTGTTGTTTTTTTCATGTTTTTTGTATTTTAATTGTTTTTTTTTTGAAAAAGTATGTTGACATTTAAGACTTATTCTTTTATATGAATAGATAACAATTCACAATATAAAAATATTATAAGACTAATCTTTAAAATTAATTATCATCACAAAGTATTTAAATGTAATTATTATTTGTTGTATTAAGAAAATAGAAGTAAAAATAAAATAAAAATTAATTTAGTAAATGAATTGAATTTATTTAATAAAATGAAAATAAGAAGCAAAAAAAGAAAGAGTGAGTGAGTGAAAAAAACTGAAGACAATATGCTTATTGGTCGAATATCGGATGGTTCGAATGTGTTTGATATTTGGCAATTGGTATCACCATTGCTACTTTCCATATTTCAGGATATCTCAAAATTGTGAAACAGTAGTTTATTATAGTTTATTATGTGTGCTAGAGGACTTAGTACATATGGCAGTATACATTTAAGAAATTTTATGGAGATACCGTCAACTCTAATGGCATTAGATTTAATCTTTTGTATGCAGCGTGCCTTTGTGTGCTTATGTGGCGGCCGTGGCGTAGTGGGTAGAGTGCGTGACTCTTACGCCAGAGAACCCAGGTTCGAATCCTCCATCTGACACAGAACATTTTTTCAATTGAATTAATTTTTCAGTTCGGCCGTCACCTCTCTGCAGACAATGGCAAACCTCACAGAGTAAAAACTGCCATGAAAAGCTTCTTGAGAACATAAGCCGTTCGGAGTCGGCGTAAAACATGTAGGTCCAGTTCTCGATCATTTGTGTGAAAACATTTCACATCACTCACAACACAATTGCTCATAAGAAGCTCGGTCAAAGTCCTTTCAAGGGCTAATATATAATATATAATATATAATATATAATATATAATATATAATATATAATATATAATATATAATATATAATATATAATATATAAAAAATAATATATAATATATAATATATAATATATAATATATAATATATAATATATAATATATAATATATAATATATAATATATAATATATAATATATAATATATAATATATAATATATAATATATAATATATAATATATAATATATAATATATAATATATAATATATAATATATAATATATAATATATAATATATAATATATAATATATAATATATAATATATAATATATAATATATAATATATAATATATAATATATATTATATAATTAAATTACACAATTATTTTTAATCTGCTCTTGAGTTGACCTTTTGACAAGTTAACATCAAAAACGCTTAAATTTTTAACAAAGGTACTCATGCGGTTTAAGGGAGCAGTAGCCAAATAATTTGTTCTACGCAACGGTACATAAATGAAGTTGTTAGCGTGTCTACTGCTTCTAAGGTTAGTGTTAAAACTTATACGAGAAAGAAGTTCTGGAGAATCGAATACACTTGTTATGAGTTGATGTAAATATACGATATCAGCAGACTTCCTTCGCTCACATAAAGACTGCATTTTTAACAATTTTAAACGATCCTCATAAGGAGGAAGGACAGCAGTTCCACTTAAGCCTCTTAGAGCAAAGCGAACAAAACGTTTTTGGATTCTTTATATTCGATCAACATGCACATTGTAATTTGGGGACCAAACTTGACTTGCATACTCTAAGCGAGGACGCACAATTGCATAATACAACGTTGTAGTTGTTATTATGCTATTAAATTCTTTGGCCGAGCGTTTTATAAATCCAAGCATTGAAGATGCTTTTTTACAAATATAATCAAAATGAATGTTAAACGATAGCTTAGAATCCATGCATACACCTAGGTCTTTGACGGTACCTACACGACTTAAAGCAGTGTCTTTTATCTTATAATCAAAAACTAAATTATTCCTTTTACGCGAAAAGGTCATAGTTTGCCATTTATCTGGATTTAGAAACAGTATTTTTAGAACACCAAACTTCAAAAGATTTCAGATCAGACTGGAGTAGATCTGAATTGCCATTAGAATCAACCATTCTGTATATTTTCATATCATCTGCATAAATAAGCAGATGAGAGTGTTCAATGATGTGAGTTACATCATTGATTGCTAAAATAAACAGAAGTGGCCCTGGTAACCAGCGTCAATCGAATTTAAGCAGAATGTTGTAAAATCGAGAAGATTAGATACAGTAGATCTGCTATTAACAAAACCATGCTGACGAGTTGTTATGACTTCAACACAATGAATTTTTACCCGATCGTACACGATCCGCTCAAAATGTTTAGGAATCGATGAGAGCGATATGCCTGTAGTTACTGACATCATTCCTAGAACCTTCTTTATAAATAGGACTTATAAATAATTTTTTTCAAAAAAGTGGAAAATAAATTTCGTTAATCGATTTGTTGGATAATACAGAAAGTGGTTGACTCAGAATAGGACCGCATTTTGTTAACACTGCGGCAGGAGTTCCGTCGGGTCCAGCGCTAAAGTCCTCCTGGATCGATTCAATATACTTTAAAATATCCTCCGAAGTAAAGGATATATATTCCAAAGAAACTCTTGGTACGGAATCCATATATTCAAAGTACTCTCCATCAGGATTAAAAGAATCTGAACAGAATGATTCTTTAAAAAAAGTTGACAAATAGGCCACAAATTACGACGGGATCATCAGTATATCCATTAAGAGTTCTGAATGAAGAAGGACATCCATCGGATTTTTGCTTTGTGTTTATGAATCCCCAAAGTTTTCTTGGATCAGACAATATTCTCAACTTAACATCATTTAAATATTCGTGACATAGTGTAGTTGAGCGATTTTCAAATTCCAAAAACAAACACTTGTCTCTAGGTCATTTGAGTCTAGGCTACAGACGTATTTCTTCCATGCCCTATTCCTGTTGTTGCGAAGAGATTTCAAATCCTTTGTATACCAGGGGCACGCATAATTTTTCGCAAATTTGAGGCTATATCGAACAAACTGAGAAAACATAGCAAAAAGTTCCATGTAAAAAAAACTAATGGAATTATCAAGACTATTTTCATTTAAATATTCTAAAATTACATTAAGCTTACTATAAATTAAATGATTCAACTTCAAAAAGTCAGCTTTTCTAAAATTGAGTTCATAAAGCTTGTCAACTGAATTCGAATTTACTATATTTTCTCTGTCGGATTTATACCAAATACTCAATGGTGGATGGAATTTATCAACAGTAGTTAGAGCATGAAAGGCCCTCTTAACAACAACATTGTTACTGTCTGTAGTTAAGACCAGGACAAGAAGTCTCTCAAGACTATTATAAATACAACTTACTTGTTGTAAGTCAGAACATATATTGTCAACAAATATATGTTCTTGGCGTGTCTTCGAATTAGATGCACAAAAATATGTATCATCGTCTGAAGAATGCCATTTTAAGTCAGGCAGATTGAAATCGCCCAACAATAAAATGTCGTCATTTACGTTAAGTATATTTATAATATGTTCTATGCAATCAGCGAGGTTTGCATAGACCTCTGCACTACTTTTTGGAGGAATATATGCATCAATAACATATACATTAGAACTACAATATATAACTTTAACGCATATGAGTTCGATATTAGCAGAGTAGGGAATGTCAATAAAAGAACTTACAAAAGAGTTCCTTACAGCTAATAGGACTCCACCACCGACAGCATAAGTATTGTCAGCGTGCCTGTCCCTTCTATAAACTTGAAAACTATTATCAAACAATTCTAAGTCAGTAACGCTTCCATTCAGCCAAGTTTCAGTCAACGCGATAATATCCTCAGAGAAGTTCTGACTTGACAAAAATATGTCTCGCGTCTTTGAACGTAGTCCCCTTACATTTTGATAGTAAAGCGATAGCCTATATAGTTTTTTTGGGCCTAAGCTCTGCAACGAGAGCATTATCGGCCCACAAATTAGAGTTAATGACAGTTGCAAACTCATCATCAGCAACTGAGAGAATAAAGGAGGCGTGCGAAGGTTTATTACCAATTTTTTTGCATGAACAGAATGCATTACGACTTAATAGATTATTTTGTTTGACAAACGTCAATACATTTTTAATTGGTGTGTCGGGCTGAAGACGTGAAATAAAAATATTTTTTCTTCTCGACACTGCCCTTAAATTGAATTTGTTAGTGGGCTCAGTTGAAATCGCAATCGGCGTGCGAGTATTTGGCAATTGAGGAATAATAGAGGGTGGTGTAGAAACAACAGAATTATTTTCTTCGAGTGGCATAGCAAAATGCTGCTAAGCAGTTATAGTAACACCCGCTAAAATTATATAAAATCAAGTCTTTATTAATTTTTCCTAATAATAAAATCTTAATTGACCAAATCGCATTTCCTCTCCCACAGACATGTTCCGTGGAAACGAAAATGCTTTGCAGGTAACCAACAAATAAGTCTAAAGAATTGCTTACAATCAATTTCGGAAATTAATAAATAAATCTAAACTTACCGAATTGCATTTCCGTTCTTACAGAAACGAAAATGCATAATTCCAAAGAACTACTTACAATTAACTTTGCAAATAATTCCAATTAAAAGCTTATAATCACTAATAAAGACGGAAAATGCAAGATCAGCACTTTCGCTAATATAAATACCACCTAAGAATATACTCGTATTGTAGCAGTCTTAAGATAGATTCAAAATAAAGAACATTAAAACGATTTAAAAATTTGTTTTTTTTTATTTCGGTTTAATTAAAAACATATTTTTCTTAGCCTGAGAAGATCGTGAAGACGCCTTGTGACGTTTATTTTTCTTATTCTTATTTTTGCTCTTTATTTAAAATTTCCCTGGTTATCCTGAGATGAAATTGATTGAGTGCCGGTAGAAGTGGTCTCTGATAATGGAAGCGAAGTATTTTCCGTTAAATAAATTCTGTCAGAAACGCTAGTACTGGGTGCAGCGCTAACCTCGCAAAAAATGTAACAATTTCTCTAAAATGATTGTTTAGCGAGTTAAGACTTTCCCCGAAAAGCTTAATTTTTGAATAAAATTCATCTGAGGAAAGAGCCCTGCACGAAGCACAGTACCAGCGGAGACCAGATCTTACAGACATTAAATCGTCAAGGCACGACTTAGAAATGTCGGCACAGGATGCATGAAACATCTGCTCAAATGGGCCAGAACAACTGAACATGGGATTCAGAATGTTTTGACTTTTGCATAGCTCATTCAATGAACAAGCAGCAATATTTTCTGCAGAAAAATAATCCATGTTTTCAATTTGTTAAAATTAGCAAATTTTATGTAATTAAAAGGTGCTCACAGGGTTTAAGTTTTAAAACGCAGTGAGCGTGCCGTTAAAATAAAAACAACAAACACCAATCGTGACAGGACGAGATTTGAGGAATAGTTGCCCAATTTTAAAACATTTTTCACTGAACATTTTTTCGCGGCTAAAATTATGTGATACGAGTAGTAATAGTTGGTTATAATAACTTTTGAGTTACTTAGAGCAGTTTAGAAAATTGTTAACCTACATACTTCTTTATGTGTTTACTTATTGAAACTAAGTGTAAAAAAAAAAAGAAAAATTAAAAAAATCTATTCAAATAGAGAATAAAATAAATTAAAAAAAAAACATAATTATTAATAATTATTAAAAACAAAGACTTGAAAAAAAAGAATTTCTTAACAGAGTTTTTTGGCAACGTTTTTGCCAAAATTAGTTTAAGTGATGAAAAGACTCATTAAAATGAATACCTTAATGAATAGTTATATTATTTTAGGTTAATAAAAGTTTTATGGCATGAACCAAAAATAACACGTTGTTTTAAAAATTTAAAGAATTTTTAGGAGTTTTAAATTGGAAATGGAGATGGATTTCAAGTAAACCAAAGTGGTCCTTGTTCCACTCACTTGTTATATATTTAAAATTTTTTTTAAAGTTTCATGTTTTATTATAGAGCTCATAAAATAACTTTAATTTTTCAGTTTAATTTTTTTGCTCACAAAATAGCTTTTATTTAAAAAAGTCAGTTGAACTAAATGAATATACGTCCTTAGATCAAACCTAATGATGAGTAACCAAGAGAGAGGATCTTCTGATTCTAGAATATAACTACTATATACATTTATGGCAAATATCACTTGTAGGCGGTTATATTTTAATAAACCACCTCGTACTCGAAATAAATTTACGGACAAAATTTTAGCTCAACCGGAACAGTAGTCTTGGAGATATATCATTTTTCAAGTTTTTTTCTAAGCCATCTACTGTAAGGAAATAAACTTCTTAAATTTCAGCTAATTCGGTGTAGTACTTTTGGAGATATAGCAATTTTATTTATTTATAAGGAAACTGCCATAATTTCAGCTGAATCAGCCTAGTAGTTTTGGTGATATAGCATTTTTATTGATATGTGGGCAGTAAAAGGGGGTGTGGCAACATTTTTTCTAAGCCATCTTGTACTTGAAAGAAATTAACTGCCTAAATTTCAGCTGAATCAGCCTGGTAGTTTTAGATATATACCACTTTTATTGATTTGAGGGCGGTAAAAGGGGGTGTAGCTACTTTTTTTCCTAAGCCATCTTGTACTTGAAAGTAATTTACTGCCTAAATTTCAGCTGAATCAGCCCGGTAGTTTTAGCATTTTTATTGATTTGTGTGCGGTAAAAGGTGGTTTGGCAACATTTCTTTCCTTAACCATCTTCTACAGAAGGAAATTTACTGGCAAAATTTCAGTAGAACTGGCCTAGTAGTTTTGGTGATACAGCATTTTTATTGATTTGTGAGCAGTAAAGGGACGTTAAAAAAAAAGAAAACAAAATGGCCGTTTCAGCCTTTAAAAGGACTTTGACCGAGCTTCTTATGATTAATTGTGTTGTGTGTGTTGTAACAGGTCATTCAATAAGTCCGTTGGATAAGTAAGAAATAAACAAAATTTTGATAAAACTAGTTGCCTTCGAGAGCGATACAACGAGTATAGCGATTTTCCAACTTTTCGATACCACTTTTATAGAACGATTTCTCTTTCTCGTCAAAATATGCCTCAGTTTCGGCGATTACTTCATCATTGGACTTGAATTTCTTTCCAGCAAGCATTTTTTTGCAAATGTGGCCGTTTCTTGGCGATTTCAGCCTTCAATTGATCCAAAAGTGCACAGTAATAGTCGCTGCTGATGCTGGTTCCTTTTTGGAGATAGTCGATGAATATTATTCCTTTCGTATCACAAAATACAGACGCCATCACCTTGCAAGCCGCCTGTTGGGTCTTTGCTCGCTTTGGATTCGATTCGTCGACTGCTGTCCACTCAGCTGACTGTCTTTTGGATTCTGGTGTGTAATAGTGAAGCCATGTTTCATCCATTGTCACATATCGACGATAGAATTCGATTTCATTGCGGTTTAACAGCTCCAAACACTCCTCTGAAGCATCAATTCGTTGTTGTTTTTGATCGACTGTGAGCTCACGCGGCACCCACTTGCACAAAGCTTTCGCATACCCAAATGTTCGTGTAAAATGGTAAAAACACTACCATCTGATATCTTTACAATGTCAGCTAGCTCGTGCACCTTCAATTTGCGATCGTTCATAACCAATTTGTGGATTTTTTTGATGTTTTGTGGAATAACAGTCTGATTTGGGCGTCCACTGCGCTCTGCATCATTTTTGCTGGTACGACCACGTTTAAATTCAGCAATCCACTTTTCTACCATTTGTCTGTATAGAGCAGAGTCCGAATAATGTTTATAAGCCATTGTTGGGTTTCCACTGTATTTCTTTTCATCAAAAAGTAATGCTTTATCAAAACTCTAAATTCTCTTTTCCATTTTTTTTTTTTTCCATAACAATAGTTGCACACAAAATGCTATAACTCACGAATCAATTGTCAGATTGTTGTCAAATTTTTATACGTATCTTTTGAAGGTTGGTACTAAATAAAAATCGTATAAAAAGAAATCTAGTAACGCCGTCTTGATGTTAGAGCGGGGAACAAGCAGCTCACGTTGTTGGCGCGTTAGCATCGGCGAGGGAGCCATGATGATAAGTAATTAAGAGAGTGCAACTACAGACAAAGCGAAGGTCACGATAACAAAGAGCGTACAATAGCGGTTCAACAGAAACACAATAGGGATAAATTGAGTTATTATGATTTGGTTCCTGTTCAGTTCTTAGTTTTGTTTTTCTTAGTTATTATGATTTACAACGATTTAGTTTTTGTTTAGTTCTTAGTTCTGTTTTCTTTGAGACGCGTTTTGTTTGCCAGCGCCGGTCACTCGTTATTGTTCGAAAGGTGTGTGTCGAAAGTACACTATTTCGTGAAATAGTTTTACTTAAGCAGTGGAGTTGAGTTTTTATCTTTCTTTTGTTTAAGCTATGAATCACTGCCTTTATTTGGATTTTAAATAAATATTTAATTTCAATAGTACTTGATTTTAAAGAAATCATTGTGCTTTAACTCATTTTAGTCCGCTGGTCGATTTTTCGACCACTAACTTTTAAATTAATTTCTGGAAAAAATAAAAATAAAAAAGTTTTTCAAACTCTTTCCGAATACACACGGTTCAGTTAAATGGAAACTCAGAGAAAAATAAATTTTTTAAATTCCTGTTTTTAGCTATTCATGTAAGCGGCTAAAAAATATACCTTTTTTTGACAATATTTGAAAAAATAAAAAAAATATATAAATGTTATGTATAATAAAACTATTTCCGTAAACAGACAGCCAAAAGAATAAAATATGAGAACCAGTTGGTTTTGGACAACACAGGTTAATTTAACTATGTGTTACCTGTGTGATAAAACACAGATGGTCGATTTTTCGACAAATGGCTCTATATGTATACTTTTGTTATAATATTTTTACGTGTCACTTTTTATTTTATTTTATTTTATTATTTATTTTATTATTTATTTTATTTATTTTAATAAAAATAACAAAATTTTATTTAAAATTTTTGAGTTTTTGTATACAGATTGGGCTATTTTTTGGTTTTTCGACTACTTCGTAGCCGAAAAAGTTTAATTCGAAAAATCTTAAGCTTGGGAATTTTCTTAATTTGATCACTATCAAATAAAATATCTGAAAATTTCATTACGAAATTTCAACGCTTTTTGGTAGCGGACCAAGTTGGATATACACAATTTGGGTACTATACAAATTACATACAATAAATTAGCTTTACAAACAAATGTTCTTGGTTTAGTTTTATTAAACACAATTAAGTTCTCGATATATCTTTTATTTTTTTATAAAAAATTAATATCGCGTAAGAATATGCGAATGCTTCACGCCACGTTTGCCAATAAAAAAAGGTTTGCCAATAAAATTTAGTTTTTAGAATTTCTAAAATTTTTCTCTGTATTTATTTGTTTGTTTTTATTTTGAAATTTGTAACTTTTTTCTATTATTTTGAGAAATGTAAGATCCTTTTTTACTTCGAAACTAGTTTGTGAACAAAACATTTAAGGATTTTCATTTAGTTTTTTTTAAAGTATTTGTAGTTTACAATAAATTAAAACATTAATTCTTTTTTGTAATTAACTTTCAATTTTCGGTTAGCTTTAAAAATTTGGAATACAAAAGAATACGATACATCACAATATGTGTTGATGTTTCCTCTTTTAGGAGCAATATGATTTCTAGCCGCCTTGATACGCCCTTTGAGCAAAGTTCTTAATATTGTCATTGGACTTGTGTATTAATGAAATTTTTCAGTATATTCCAATAGATTTCTAGTGACAAATATCTCTCTAAACGGCTCAACGGATTTCCGTCAACTTTGTTTTTATCACGCCCTTTCCACCCCTTAGCAATTAACGCAAATCTATATACTAACGGACTTTTTTCCATCAAAATGGTTCGTCTATTTAATTTAAAAAAATTTTATTATGTCTTCAAAATTGTACAAGTTCTTAGAACATTACTTTTGAAATAGCATCTGTATCTAAGAGTATAAAAAAACGATCAGAAATTCTTATTTTCTACAACTACACAATCTATAAAATCTCCCCTATTTTAATCGATAATGTAAAAAAAGGTTCACACTAATGTGTGTTAGCTGTCATTGAAACTTGTTATTTCTACTTCAACAAATTTTTTTTTTTTGCCTTGAAGTCACTGTTCACAAGTCCAAATTTTTGAGGAAACTAAATTCGGCGAATTACAACACAAATAAAATTTTTGAAGTTGTTGCAAATATTATTTGCGTTTAGACCCATGAATTTGATTTTAGTATAATTTTTTGAGTTAATAAAATTTGGGCTTCGCCAAAAGAACTGTTCAGTGAAAAAATTTTAAAATCGGTCAACCCATTGCTGAGATCTGATCGCGATAACACTTTTCGAACAAGTTGCCCCCCTGGGAGCTTCGCTCGCTCGCCCCAATAATAAGGAAAGTACCATGTATTTGTCACAATAGTAGAGTAGGCTAGTCCCTATCATCTTGCTTGCAGCGAGCATACCCGAAAGTAGCCTAATATAACCCGAAATGAAACTTAAAAAAGCTATAAAAATGTGGAAAAAACTATATATTTGGCACAAACATAGGTTAGGTCAGTTCCTACCATGTTGCATAGAGTGGGCACAGCTTATCACAATATGAAAAGGACTAAATATTTGGCACAAGAACAGATTAAGCCAGTTCAAAATAAAAATTATAGATTTCTGAAATTGTTAATATCTCAAGTCATAAAAAATTGTTTCTGCTTTAAAAATTTCATTTTACTGCAAATATGTAGTATTCGATTATAAAACTTTTCTACCTTAACTTCAGTACACTATGACGACCATGACCTTAAAAGAAGGTGGTTTAATTTTTGTAAATATTTACATTCACAAGGTATTTTATTTTTTTTTATAATTAAATACCATTCGATTTAAACAATAGTGAGATGCTTTAAAGATAAACAATCATTTTTGAAAAATCAATAAAATAGTCACCTTCTCTGCCCAAGCTCGTGTTATCCAAAGTCCTTGTGTTCGCCATCGTTAAAGATTCCAAACCAACAGAACTGATTATTTCCCCAGATGCCATGATGGAATAACTTCTTTTTTTAACAAATTAGATTAAGAATACAATGCAAAGACAAAAACAAAAAAAAAAAATCGAAATATTTACTCTTCAAGGCATTTTCCAGTCCTATGCTGTTTAATATTCTTTTCCATAATTATTTACATCCCTTTTCTGTAATCATATATTAAGGAAAATCTCTCAAGCAAGTGGCTGTAAAATACACATACAGCTCGATATATTCCTGTAACACTTATTTCACTTTAGTCATTGCATACTCGTAGGCTTTGATAAAAAAGTTAATAATTTTACGAATTTATGTTTTATACTTTTCGCAGCAGTTCTACTACATATTTATTGATTTTACCAGCAAAGCACACGAGTTAAGTAGTAAGGTCATTTTTTGTCAGTGTTGTATTATGGGCTCCATGGAATCGATATTATGGTACGTATGCTCGTGTATGCATACGTATGTTCACGTATGCTATAAATATAGTGACTAACATTGCTGACACTTGACGGCTGCTAAAAGGTTGTGTTTTTCTTAATAAGCATTTGCTTTGCAGTTCGAAAAAAAACTTTGCTTTGCAACTCGTTTCATACAAAAATGAAGAATATGTGTTTGTTCCAAACCACAAAATAAAATAGATGGATCGGAAAGGAGTCCACTGCCGTGGTGACCTGACGAGCAGAGCTGGGTTGTAATGAATCTTTTTGGAATTAATTCCATTCCACTACAGGAATTGTAATTGAAGGTTACTGTACTCCAATTACTATTGTAATTGAGACTACTGAAATCCAATTACATTTACAGTAATCTGCAATTACAATTGCTGTAATGGAATTGAAAATTTCAATTCTTGAGGAATTGAGATAGATGTTCAATTATCAATTCCTGAGGAATTGTGATGTTCAATTACCAATTATAATTCCGTAATGGAAATGACCATTTTTTTCCAATTCCATTCCTGAGGAATTAAAAATTCAATTACCAATCACAATTCCTTTAATGGAATTGACGACTTTTTCCAATTCCATTCCTGAGGAATTGAGATGTTTAATTACCAATTACATTTCCTGGAATGGAATTGACGACTTTTTCCATTTCCATTCCTGATGAATTGAGATGTTCAATTACCAATTGCAATTCCTGGAATGGAATTGACGATTTTTTCCAATTTTATTCCTGAGGAATTGAGATATTCAATTACCAATTACAATTCCTGGAATGGAATTGCCGAATTTTTTCCAATTCCATTCCTGAGGAATTGAGATGACTAATTAGCAACTCCTAATTCCAAGGAATTGGAATCGAAAAATAAAGAATACTAAAAAATAGAATAAAAGTTTTGTCGTGATCAGAGCTCAGCAATGGGTTGACCGATTTAAAAATTTTTGAAGTAGAACTTCTTTATGTACGCTTGACTTGGGAAGTTAGCTGGTGAATGCGCTATGAAAAGTGTAATCGGCAGTATCTCCGAAACCGTTCTTTCGATTTGCATGAAAATCTGTATGTAGATGTTTTCGGATTCGGTCATTTTTTATGACTTATCTACTCTGTTCTATCGTGAACACCAGAGAGCGCTACAGTACAAATATTTTAAAAAACGTCAAAAAACTCCTAAGGCAGTATTCCTGGTTGGAAGGCTGTTTTTGGACCCTTTTTGAAAAACTTCTCATTTGAAAACGGAAAGAGTTATTTAAATTCTGGTTTTTTATTGTATTAAGAACATATTAAATTAAATAAAATGTTTTTTCCTTCTTACGAGGGCTGTTCAAAAAGTTGTCGAAAAAGGTATGCTGCTTGCGGCCTGGATAACTTGACTTCGGATCATCTGAAATGGAAAAAGGGAACGGCATTAGATTCAGTATAGATGTAATTCTGGTCCCTACTTCAACCATAATTTTGCGATTATGTTTTACAAAATGGCGGTGATTGAAAAATGATAAACCGATTTGGGGTCTTTTTTTTTTGTAGCTTAGTGTAAAAAAAAAATAGTAACAAATGGTTTAAAATTGTGATTGAAGTAGGGACTACTCAATCATTGCGTTGATTGCACTTTGTTTCATCAAAATCGGTTCAGAACTACTGGCACAATCTGGGCCTCAAGCTCGAAAAACGTGGTTTCGAGATAAACGCGTTTAAGTTTGAAGTTATTTTTTATGCAAGTTAACGTCACATGCTAATACTCCCACGCATTAACAGTCAACAATAGTGACAGCGACAGACAACATTAGCCAACCTGTAACATGAGCGCTGCATGCTAAAACGCCCACGTATTAACAGTCAACAATAGCGACAGCGACAGACAACAATAGCCAACAGTAACATGAGCGCTGTACGAGACAATTTAACCACCAGCTGCTCGCGAAATAATTCAGAACTTGCAACAGTGAGAAATGCAGAACGATGCATTTTCTCAGGATCTACAGCTCACCAACTTATTCCCAGAAGTCTATGTTCTTAATATTATCTTCTTCTTATTATTATTATTCTTCTTCCTCTTCTTATTATAAAATTAGTTCTGTTATTGCTAGTAAAAGTTCATTGTTTCAGTTCCGAATTTGATGTTGTTATAAACAGTTGAGCATAGCTCAAATAAATTACATACTAATAAAGAACTCCAGATCTTCGTTTATACTTGGAAAACCCGATCTGTTAACTGGCGCCCAACGTGATTGAATCTTACAAGTAAATGCAAAAAGCATTGAAAAGTGATTAAATAAAATAAATTCAAAAGCACTAAAAGTTCTCCAAAAAAGTTTTAAAAAAATATTAACTTTATGAATCAAACAAGTAAATGCAAAAAGTATTGAAAAGTGACTTAATAAAATAAATTCAGAAGCACTAAGAATTCTTTAACGAAGTTTGTAAGAAAAATGCGAGAGACATTGAAAAGTGACTTAATAAAATAAATGCAAGAAGCATTAAAATTTTTAAAGTATTTAAGAAAAATTAAGCAAGTAAATGCCAAAAGCAATTAAAGACATATACTAAAATCAGAAGAAAAACAATTCATTACATCTTTCAAAGAGAAAAGGCGAAGCAACCAAGGAAACGAATTAACCAAAAAAAAGCAGCATCCCAAAGCAGCAGAGGACCAATCTTTTGTAAACATTCCTGTATTCAAAATTTATTAAGATGAATATAATAATTTTTATGTAAGTACGAATCAGAGTCTTCATGTATAAAAAAATATATAATAAATAAACAAAAAATTTTTTGTGTGAAAGTGATTGATTTCAAGTATTTAAAGTCTCCGGTTTATTTTATTTGTGTGATTATTGCAAAAAAATATCAGTGTGGGATTTTTGTTTTTTAACAGTTAATTTTCTGTTTCGAAATTTTTTGTTTTTCCTCTTCTCCCTTTCGTCTCAATTAAATTTAAAAAAAAATGGAAGTAACTAGAGAACAAGTACTTACCATAGTTAATGCAGCTGTGGTTTTGTACCAAATGTACAAAACAAAAGTACAACTTTAGATCTTATTAAATCTGTACCAGAATTTAACGGAAATGCTTCAGCATATCCAGCTTGGCGAGAAGCAACGCATTTCGCCATGAATTATTATAAGGAAGGTTCGGAACACTACTACATAGCAATGGGAATATTTAGGAACAAAATTACCGGTTCTGCTAACGCAACGCTTTCCTCCTTTAATACAATTCTTAATTTTAAGGCCATAATTGCAAGGCTAGATCAATGTTACTCGGACAGAAGACCAATTCATGTCCTGGAAAACGAACTAAGCATTCTTCGCCAAGGCAACCGTTCTCTTATTGACTATTATGACAACGTGGACAAGCAACTGACTTTAATACTGGACAAAAATAAGATGACACATAGTAATAACGAAGACGTAGTTACTGTACTTAATGAACGCGCACGAGAAAACGCCCTTCGAGTTTTTATCTCTGGTTTGCGGCGACCATTGTGCGATATTTTGTTTTCAGCAAAGCCAGCTGATCTACCTTCGGCTTTGGCAACCGCTCAAGAGTTGGAAACAAATCAAAGAAGACATGATTTTGCCAAAACATTTGCTGCGGGCAATTTAATCAAAAGTAATAGACCACAACAACAATTACTACCTCCAAAAAACCTTAATTACAACTCTCACCCATCTTATAGACCAAAGCAGTCAGGGGATAAACCTATACCAATGGAAATTGACCCAGGCTCGTCTGGTTTCAGAAAAAATAACAATAATTCAAGCAACAGGCTGCCACAGCAACAACAATACCAACAACAATATCAATCGCAACAGTACGATTGCCATAATCGCGCTGTTAAGCGAGAACGAGAACAAATTTCCTCCGGACGCACTAATACGATGCAACAAAAAATGCAAAGAATCAATTGCATGCTGGGAGAGCCTTTGAATGACCCTGATGTTGAAGATTCTGTTTATGATGAGGAAAATGGAGGAAGTGTCTATGAAAATGACGAACAGACTGAAACCGAAGAAATAAATTTTTTAGGCTAACGTCGCTCTTGCCCTTCATAACAAAAAAAAACAAAAATGGTCAAGAGCTTCGTATTCTAATAGATACCGGGGCATCCAAGAATTACATTAAGCCACATAGTTTTTTAAACAATATTAAAGCAGTCGTGAAACCTTTTAAAGTAAGCTCCGTTAATGGAACGAACATTATAGAACAGGAATGTAAAGTAAACATTTTGAACCAAACCGCAACCTTTTATCTATTACCCGCTCTTAAAAACTTCGACGGTATTGTAGGTTACGATTTTCTCAGAAACATTGAGGCCTTAATAGACGTAAAAAAAGGTATTCTTTACCACAAAACTGGCAAAGAATTTTTGTCGCATCAAAACTATCAAGAAATTAACTCAATTGACCTAAATTTCAATTTAGTTCCACCACATCTGCTCAATCGTCTTCAATCTATAATTTCATTAAATGCAAATGCCTTTGCAGACCCCAATAGAGCTCTACCTTATAACACTGTGGTGCAAGCTTCCATCAAAACCAAAACAGAAAACCCAATTTACACAAGAGGTTACCCTTACCCAATTTCAGCGGCCGAATTTGTCAATGAAGAAATAAAATCTTTACTGCGCGATGGTATAATCCAAAAATCAAACTCTCCATTCAACTCCCCTATACACGTAGTTAACAAAAAGGGAACTGACGTAAACGGTAAGCAAAAATTACGATTGGTAATTGACTTCCGAAAAATGAACGAATGTACGATCTCCGACAAATACCCCATACCAGATACATCTGTAATACTAGCTAATCTAGGCAAATCGAAATTTTTCACCACCCTCGATTTGAAATCTGGTTTCCATCAAATCATACTTGCCCAAGCCGATAGACAAAAAACAGCCTTCAATGTTAACAATGGCAAATACGAATTTTGTCGCTTGCCTTTTGGACTGAAAAATGCACCTAGCATTTTTCAACGGGCAATAGACGACATCCTAAGGGAAGACATAGGAAAGATATGTCATGTTTACATTGACGACATCATAATTTACTCCCCAGATGAAAATGCACACTTACAGCACATAAATAAAATACTTCAGAAACTCGAAAAAGCAGGAATGAGAGTCTCACCTGAAAAATCCAAATTTTTTTAAACAGAAGTAGAATTTCTTGGATTTCTTGTCTCCGAAAACGGTATAAAAACATGCCCCGATAAGGTTCACGCTATCCTTAACTACGAAAAACCCAAAACATTAAAATCACTGCGTTCATTCCTTGGGTTATCAGGGTATTACAGACGATTTATTAGGGACTATGCTCAAATAGCAAAGCCTCTTACAAGGTACCTCCGCGGTGAAAATGGTCATATTGGAACCAAACACTCGAAACACAAAAAAATAGAATTTGACGAAGAAGCATGTCTTGCCTTTGAAAAATTAAAAAATATCCTGGCCTCTGAAGATGTTCTTTTAGCACACCCAGACTATACTAAGCCATTCGAATTAACAACAGACGCTTCAAGTGTAGCATTGGGAGCAGTGCTGTCACAAGAGGGTAGACCCATTACAATGATTTCACGCACACTTGCGAAAGCAGAAGAAAACTACGCAACTAATGAGCGGGAGTTATTAGCTATAGTATGGGCTCTACAGGCTTTAAGGCATTATCTGTATGGAATAACAAATATTCATATTTTTACCGACAACCAACCACTGACTTTCACGATTTCCGATCGCAATCCAAATTCCAAAATTAAAAGATGGCGCGCGCTTATTGAAGAATTTGCACCCACCTTCCACTACAAACCAGGAAAAGAAAACAAGGTCGCTGATGCTTTGAGCAGGCAATACCTTAACGCAATGACGGACATCTCAGTCGACTCAACAGTACACAGTGAACTTTCTTCGTCGCAAGTTATCAAGACAATTAAATTCCCAATAAACCAGTTTAAAAACCAGTTTATCCTATCTCGAACAACCCACAGCTTTAAAGGTACAAAAATAATATTTCAAAAATTTATCCGACACACCATAAATTTTGCCACTACTGACACCTTAATAAAATACCTAACGGACACCATCAACCCTAATACCATTAACGCCATTCATTGTGATTTACAAACTTTGGCATTCATCCAAGACAAATTAGTGACAGCATTTCCTTCGGTGAAGTTTATCCATACGGAGCGTCTAGTTATCGATATTATAAATAAAGATGACCAATTAGAAACAGCAATTACAGAGCATAATCGCGCGCACAGATCGTTACAAGAGATCTTCCAGCAAATAATTAGTGAATATTATTTCCCGGGGATAAAAAAAATGCTTAAAGGCATCATTGCAAACTGTAGAATTTGCTTGGAAAATAAGTACCAACGGAAACCCCAAAACATAGCAATTGCAGAAACTCCCATTCCGAATTTTCCAGGAGAAATTTTACATATAGACATTTTCATTACAGGTAAACAGCATTTCTTAACTTGTGTGGACAAGTTCTCGAAATTTACTGTGGCAATACCCATTACCTCTCGATCCTCTTTAGATATCAAAGCAGCTCTTTTCCAAATTCTTTTGAATTTTAAAAATACAAGACTTCTAGTTTCGGATAACGAAAAAGCATTTCAATCCAACATTATATCCACATTTCTTAGAGATCACTTCAACATAGAACAATATTTCGTGGCCCCAATGCACAGCAAGAGCAATGGACAAGTTGAAAGAATACACTCAACGCTGCTAGAAATAGCCCGTTGCCTTAAATCGCAGTATGACGTAACAGATACAATGGAATTAATTCTATTAGCAACGCTTAAATATAACAACACTATCCATTCCGTTACAGGCAAAAAACCCATAGATATACTCCACAGTTATTCGGAAGACGAACTAAAAATAATACAGAATAAATTAATTACGGCTCAGCAAAAAACAGTGCGTAGATCTAACGAAAAAAGTATTAATAAAACCTACCAACCTGGAGATAAAGTTTTTATTCGCAGAAATAGACGATTAGGAAACAAATTTGACAAAGTTTTTGTAGAAGGCATTATACAAGAAGATTTGGGTACAACAGTACTAATCAATGGGAAAAGGGTGCACAAAAATAATTTAAGATAACATTTTGTTGTTTTTTTTCACTCTTCTCTTTTCTAAATATTTTTTTTTTCTCTTTCTCTTTTTCTTTTTCTTTCTAGGGTTATACATCTATTCCGACTGACTGCAACTCGAATAACTGACTACTCATCTGCACATTTTATAGCACTAACTAAGGGAAAAGTAGCAGTGTTTGACGAATACACTTACCTTATTCACGAGACAAACCTGACGGACTATCAGCAGATTATTACACAAACAGAGGACACACTGATACAAGTCGGAAACAATTCGCAATATCTGCAAACTATAGACTCACAATTACAAGAAATAGATCGAATAATAAGTGCAATTCGTGTAAATAGAAGATTTGCTAGGTCAATAGACTTCTTAGGCTCAGCACTTAAGTTCATAGCCGGTACTCCTGATCATGAGGATTGGGAATTGCTAGTTACGAAACAGAAAATTTTGATAGAAAACAGCAACAGACAAACGAGAATTAATTCGATGATACAAGACAAAATCAATGAATTGACTGGGAGAATCAATATCCTCCAAAAGGGGCATATAACTAACGATGTTCTTCGAAACAGGGAAGAGTTATTGTTAGAATTCATCGCAAACCGAAATATAGCCATCATTAATCTCTTAAACAATGTTGTCTTGTCCATAGTTCTTGCAAGAGATAACATAATTAATCCGCTCATATTAGACAATATTGAAATCAATCATTTAACCGACTCTGAAACCGTACCTCTTAGTATTAGTAATATTTTAAGAGTTGCTACTGTAAAAGTATTACAAAACAATGAACTTATTATTTATATTGTGAAAACTCCTAAGCTTATCCAATTTTGTGACTTTATAAAAATTTTTCCTGTAAGTCATGATAGAACTATTGTTAAATTAGATATTAATGAAGCAGCTAATTGTTATGGCATAACTCGACCAGTTAAAAATTGCACCGATATATCAGTCGCCCAAATTTGCCAACCGACAACATCACCATGTTTGCAGCAACTATTGAATAACAACTCGGCAGCATGCCCAACAGAGACCGCATATCACTTACCATTAGTCCAAGAAATCGATGAAGGAATCATTATCTTGAATGAAGTCGTCAATACTACCATCACTGATCAGCAAAATTTAACGATTTCGGGAACATTCCTATTGACGTTTACTTCAGCATCCGTAAAAATTAACGGATCAACCTTCACAACTAAACTGAATTCTACATTTTCACAACCACATCCTCCAAAAACCATGGACATGAAGTTTCTACAGCACGAATTGAAGTTATCCTTGCCGTATCTTCACAAAATTCATTTAGATAACACAAACCACATCGCATCAATTAATGAAGACGTACAATCGCACAAAACATATTGGTTAATAATGATCTTTGTGACGACCATTGGTATGATCAGCATACTAGTAACTTTTCTCGTTAAACAATACAGGAAGAGGAAATTATCAGCAAACGCAGAGCAGAACCTTAGGGAAATTCTAAACAGAATCAGTGATCAAAACAGGGACGTTTTGAATTTAACAGAGGGAGGAGTTAACGTCACATGCTAATACTCCCACGCATTAACAGTCAACAATAGTGACAGCGACAGACAACATTAGCCAACCTGTAACATGAGCGCTGCATGCTAAAACGCCCACGTATTAACAGTCAACCATAGCGACAGCGACAGACAACAATAGCCAACAGTAACATGAGCGCTGTACGTGACAATTTAACCACCAGCTGCTCGCGAAATAATTCAGAACTTGCAACAGTGAGAAATGCAGAACGATGCATTTTCTCAGGATCTACAGCTCACCAACTTATTCCCAGAAGTCTATGTTCTTAATATTATCTTCTTCTTATTATTATTATTCTTCTTCCTCTTCTTATTATAAAATTAGTTCTGTTATTGCTAGTAAAAGTTCATTGTTTCAGTTCCGAATTTGATGTTGTTATAAACAGTTGAGCATAGCTCAAATAAATTACATACTAATAAAGAACTCCAGATCTTCGTTTATACTTGGAAAACCCGATCTGTTAACTTGCATAAAATAAAAATTAAAATGAAAAATTTGAGCATGCAGTTTTTGAAATTCTTTAATTCTACAATTTTTTTAGACAATTCTACGTCGATTGCACTTGGTTTCATCAAAATCGGTTCAGTAGAAATAGTGTGAGAGAACAGCAAAACGTAAAATAAAACAAGCTTTGTGAATTTTTGTGAAAATAAAATATTTTCAGTGGGGAATTGGGGAAAAAAATATATAAACTCATAGTTAAATCATATAAAAACATATAAAAACAAAAATTTAATACAAAACATAAGTTTTAAACACGGAAAAGACAAATTAAAGTTTATGACCGACTCTGCAATGGCTGAATGCCATAAATGTAAGAGAACGATCAGAGGCGAAACAGGCATATTATGTGCAGGAATATGTGGCAAAGTGTATCATTGCGTAGATAAATGTTCAGGTCTTGACCAATATTCATCGAAAGTTTTGGAAGCAAATCCTTTTGTGAGGTTCATGTGTGATGATTGTGTTCAATATATCCACAATGTAGATTTCGCGTTAAAAGAGATTCAAGATGGTGTCAACAAAAACAAAAACAACTTAGCAGAATATAAAAACGAATTTAATGTATCATTAAAAACAAAAAATAAAGAAAGTAATTAAAGAAACAAATGACAAACAAAACAAACTGTCATTTGCTGACACTGTGAAAAAAATACAGTATTGCCAGATTTTAAGAAACAAGTGCCATTAATATTAAAACCAAAAGAAAAACAAGAAATAAGAAAAACAAAAGAGGACTTAAACAACAAGGTAGATCCAGCTAACCTTAATATAACAAACATCGAAAACAGAAGCAATGGAACAATTGTCATACAAAGTGAAAATGATGAAGAAAGACAAAAAATAAAAAATGCAATTGAAAATAAAATGAGTGATACGTATGAGATAAAAGCGCCAAACGAATATGATATGTCAGTAATAATAACAGATATGTCATTTAAATACACAGAAAAAGAATTAATAGACAAAATAAAGAAACAAAATCAGCAATTACAAGATCATGAAATGAAAGTAGTAAAACGTATGAATTTAAAAGAAATAATAAAGTAATTTACAATGTTCAAATTAAAGTAGATAAAGAAACTTACACAAAGATTAAGACAGCACAAAAACTAAACATTGGCTGGGAAAAATGTAGAATATTCGATGGAACTGATATAATACAATGTTATAAATGTCTAGGGTATAATCACAAGGCAGATGAATGTAAAAATGAAGAAACTTGTTACAGATGCCACGGAAACCATAAATCCAAAGAATGTACAAAGAATATAATTAATAAATGTGTCAACTGTATAAAAACTAATATTAAGCTCAATATGGGACTTGACGAAAATCATGTCTCGTCAAATAAACAATGCCCAGTATATCTAAATAGTCTTAACATGAAAAAGAAGAGGCTAGGTTTAATAGTTTAACAATTAAATGAGATATACGGTATTTACACAAACGTGTGTGGATTAATTAATAACTTTAATCAATTGGAAATAGTAACTGAAGAACAAAACCCAGACTTTATAGTTCTTACAGAGACTCATATAACAAAAGACATAGATGAAAAAGAATACAACTAAAAGAATACGATCATTATAATACACACTCAAACTCAAACAGGACAGGAGGAGTTATTATTTATTTTAAAAAACTTTGGAACGTTACAAAAATTGGTGAGAAGGTCTCTGATTTAAATTATTGGATAAGTGCATATATGGCCAAACTTGGAAAAACTCAATTTGTAATAATGGCGGTATACAGATCTCCAAGTAGTAGTGAAGCAGAATTTTGTGCGGTTTTTGAACAAATAATAGAAGACATATCTGAAACAAATTGTGATATAATAATAGCTGGTGATTTCAACATAGACTGGAGCAAAGAACAAACATACAAAATTAGACTAGAACGTATATTACATGATAATGGGTTGAAACAAATAGTTAAAGAATATACTAGAATCGCGAAAAACTCAAGAACGATAATAGACTATATAATAACAAACAATGGTAACATATCTACAAAAAACAACAATGCAAATAAAATAGCAGATCATGAAACAATCGATATAAAGATGAAATATATAAATGAAAATCTAAACCAAACGAACAAAAAAGAAATTGAAATATTTAAATACGACAAAGATCTTTTCAATAGAGAACTAAGTCCAATATTAATATGTAAGGAAAACGATACTTTAAACAACAACGTTAATAAAATTGACAATAGTCTTGAAATACGATTAGGAAATTTACAAGCAAAAAAATAGTTAATACAAGAAACGATATAAATAAATGGTTCAACGAAAACTTAAAAATACTCAAAAGAGGAAAAATTATAAAATATCAAATCGCTAAATTAGAAAATACAGAATATGCATGGAACGAGTATAATGTAACAAGAAACATATATAAAAACAAATTAGAAACCGAAAAAAATAAATATATTAATAATAAAATAAATAATGCCAAAGACCAGAAACAAATGTGGAAAGAAATTAAAGAATTAGTAATAAAAACAGATGACCAGACTATAACAAGTGTAATTTTTAATGATATAGAATGTAAGGATAACTACCAAATCGCCACCCAATTTAATAAATATTTTGTCAACAGTATTAGAGAAATAAGAGATACAATAGAACCAGTGCAATATAGAAACAAAATACCTGTGATAACCTCTAGATTTAAATTTCGTGCAATATCTTTAATAACATTAAAAAACATAGTTAAGGGCCTAAAAAACAAACCAGATTTCAATAAAGTATCAACAAAGATAATTTTGGACAACTGGAACACTATCGGTACAGGTATGCTTCAATTCATAAATAAATCTTTCGAAACTGGTGTATTTCCTGAAAATTGGAAGTGTTCCATGGTAACACCAATAGAGAAAATAGCTAAAACAAAAAGATGTGAAGAATTCCGTCCAATAAACACTTTGAAAACATGTGAAAAAGTTATAGAAAAAATCGCGAAAGAACAGTTGGAAACTATATGGAAGAAAATAAAATGTTTTCAAAATATCAATCGGGTTTCAGAAAAAATACTCATGTGAAACAGTGAAACAGCAGTTACTTATGTGATAAATAGATGGAAATATCGAGAAAATAATGATAAGATAATGGCTATTTTCTTAGACTTAAAAAGAGCATTTGAGACTTGATAGAGAGTTGTTAATTCAAAAACTTTGTATGTATGGTATAAGAGAAAGTGAATTGCAGTGGTTTAAATCTTACCTGACAAATAGAAAACAAATCACAAAAGTAAACGGTGTTAAATCGGATAAAATCGATAATGAACTAGGGATTCCACAGGGTTCAATATTAGGAGCATTATTGTTTATAATATACATAAACGATATGCCCAACATTATAAAAAAATGCGAAATAATCTTATATGCTGACGACACATTAATTTTCGCGAAAGGCGATACAGAGGAACAATGTAAAGATAGTTTAATACATGACATTAACAACGTAAACAAATGGCTCAAAATGAACAAATTAAAACTAAATGAAAGTAAAACAAAAATAATGGAAATAAACATAAACAGCAACAAAGTTTTTAAAATAAATAATGAAGAAATTGAAAAAGTTGAAAATATAAAATATCTGGGTTTCATAATTGACAAGGACTTAAAACTTAAACAACACGTTGAACATATATGTAAAAAAATAGGCAAGAAAATCGGTTTTTTAAAACGGGTGCGTAATAAAGTATCGACAATAACAGCATTAAATATATACAATACAATAATAAAACCACATTTTGAATTTGGCTCCACAATTCTATACACCTGCTGCACAATAACACAAATAGAAAGACTACAAAAACTTCAAAATAAGGCTATGCGTTCAATAATAAAATGTAGCAGATATACAACGATACAAAGTATGCTTGACATATTGAAATGGCTTAATATACAACAACGACTGGAAATAAACACGCTGAATTTTATCCAAAAAATGAAGATGGGAATGGCTTCAGAATATTTAATCGGACAACTTAATTATGTGGGAGATGTACAACCATACAACCTTAGGAATGCAGAAAACTTTAGACTTCAAAGGGTGACAACAACAGCAATGCAAAGATCGCTTTTTTTTAAGGGACTTAAATTATATAATGCCCTACCGAATGATGTTAAATCGGAAATAAATACTAATGTGTTTAAAAGAAATATCGCACAATTTGTAAGAAATAATGTAAATAATAACTCCATGTCATAGAATCTACTAGAAAATGTTTGCATGCTAAAATAATTATGAGTGTAATTTAAAGTATAATAAATACTACTACCTTTTTCAAAAAAAAAAAAAAAAAAAAAAGAACCGGAGAAAACTGACTGAGTTTTTTCAAAATCACGTTTTTGAACTTCGAAAAGAAAATTTTAGTCAATAAAACATTTTTTTTTTTTTGTGTGAAATACTAACATATATCAATCTGCAATGCCAGCCCTTCTTCCTCTTCTTCAAAAAACGAGGACTCAGCGGCTCTTTGTGCTCTTCGGACAGTTCTAACTTCTTTTGATGCGGCCATAGCTCTGGCTTCGGACCTTTTCAAACGTTCTTCGTTCCGAGACATGGCGAAATCATATGTGACGTTGCCAATCGGGATGCCCATTAGGTTCATTATTTGAAGTATTGGAAGCATATATTTAAATTTTTTTGCCGATGTACTTGTGAATTCGGTGTCCTCATCTCTTTAGTGTTGGTTACCACGAAACTGGCGTTTCAAGGGACGAATTTTTCGATTGCTACCAGTGTTTATTTTATTTTTTTTATTTCTATTACTTTTTCCATCCATTGTCTTTAGCACAAACAAAAATTTTTATCAAAACTGTACTTTCAAAACTGTATGCGCGCGCGCGTCCGGTTTATAACACAATTCACAAGCTCTAAAATGTGTATTAATTTTTTTTTAAAATGCGTATACAAACAAGTTATTACCTACTAAAGAACGCGTTGAACGAAAGTTGGTGGTTGCTTCAAACCGTTACATTCAAAAAGTAGCCAAATTAAGCAAATCGCATTTTGGCGAAAACATTGCTTGACAAAAAATGGCATATCTCCTAAAGTATTTTGAATTTCAAAAAACCCTTTTAGGACGATATTCTCAAATATCCAAGCTATAAAAATATGAAAAAAAAGAAAATTAAAATAAAAGGATTTTCATGTACGGCAAGTGTTTTCACGTTATCACTTTTGCTCTGTCTCGAAAACTAGAGGCCGCTGATGTACAATTTGTACGTATTTTATTGAACTGTCTCTAAACGGCTGTACTGATTTTGATGAAACTTTTTGAGTGTGCTTGAGTGAATCCCTGGATGGTTCAGATTCGCAATTAGAACCGGTAGATGGCACTGCGATCTGGTTCCATTGGATTCTTCAAGTAACATATATTACAATGTAATATGTAGGTATGTACTTCAAGTAACATATACATACATATAGATGTATCTAAAGAAGTTTTACTCCAGTCGTGTGGTCTAAAGCACACTCGTATTTTTTTCACTGAACAGTTCTTCGCTTCTAAAATTAGGTCGTGAAGAAGCCCGAATTTTATATACTCAAAAAATTTATTAAAATTGATTTTATAGGCCTAAACGTAAAGAATATTTACAACAACTTCAAAAATTGTATGTAATGTAATTCGCCGAATTTAGTGTCTTCAAAAATTTGGACTTGTGAACTGACGAGAGCGCTGCAAGCGTTGTTGGTCTTTACTTGTTGTTTTGTTTTGTTGTTGGTTTTTTGTTGTATATGCAGAATATTAATAGGATCTGAAACCAGTATGTGTTCGCCTATTCTAAACTTTTTTTCACTGAACAGTTCTTGCCTTTTAAAATTAGGTCGTGACAAAGCCCAAATTTAATTAACCCAAAAAAATTTACTAAAATCAAATTTGTAGTGTTAAACGATAAGTATTGAATAACTTCTATTATTTCATGTATGTTCGCCGAATTTAGTGTCCTCAATAATTTTAACTTGAGCGCTGACGTAAGCGCATTGTTGTTTTTATGTTTATTTTTTGTTGTTGGCAATTTCTCATTGTGCCACTGAACTGTGCCAGGAATTGTTCTTGAGGTAGGCTTTTTGTTAATGAACTTATTTGCAGAATGTTATCGAGATCTGATCTCAACAATTGTTTGACCGATTTTTGATATTGTTTCACAAAACAAACTCTTCGCTTTTAAAGATTGGCCTTAATTTGGAAATTTAAATTATATCATTTAAATTGTAAAAAACCCTTAAAAAAAGGCGCTAGAGGGTTTAAAGATTTTTCAAAAATATATACTATAAAGTTTTATGATAGGGTTGTGAACACAACTACTATGTCAAAGGCACGCATATATTAAGAACTTTTCTTATTCCTTAAATTGTTAAATTTATTGTAAATTTTAAATCTGTTGAATATTACTTATGAGTAAACTTTGAAAACTTCGACACACGTGCAATTTTTTGTCTCTTCTACTGGAATATTTTTATAGAAGTCTGTACTTTTAGAAAAAAAAAAAAACTTAAATTGTCGTATAGTGTAACAAATTTAACCAATAATAACGCAGTGCAGAAACATTTGTAGCTTTTGAAATTTCCTACTATAATCCGTTGAGAGAAGACTCTAATTTCAGAAAAAATTCGAAATTGTACAATGTAATAAAAGCAATAACAACAAGTGCAACAATATTTTTAGTTTTTGAAACTTCAAATACATTTTAAAAAGATATTTATTTAAAAAATTAAAATCATTTGAATGGCACTAGAAGACTTGAACTATTATCAACGAGATTCAAGATGCTCATAAATTAATGTTTATCAGTGTTTATCAAATAAAAAAGTGTTGAGATTAAACTTGAAGAACGCACATGAATATGAATACAAATTGAGAAGCTTAGAAATGTTGTCAATCCTGTGACAATCATCAATGCTATACATAATAACCCACGAGAATTGTCAGCAGCATCCGACGATGCAATAGGCTTAAATGCAATACTGCTATATATTTTTGCAAGGCTGTACAAGCTATTTTGCTGCAAAATCCTTTCACGACTAATCTTCTCTTTGCATTACGGTAAACTTTTCAAATAACTCTGGACCAAAGTACAACAATTTAATTTTCCTATCTCCTTCTCTCCCTATTCTTTAGCTGGAATACAACTTATTTATGCCATTGGTATCCATAGATCGCAAAGGTTAACTCTCAATCGCAAAGGATTAGAACTTTGTCGATATTGGAGAAAAGAATTTGAATTCGAAATAGTAGAAGTTTCATTCTCCAGGGATCGTAGTATCAGTGACATTTTTATCTAACTTATTCTTATGATCAATTGAAAAAATTTATAAAAAAGGGGTTGGTTTAGAAACGTCAAGGGATGAATAACTTAATGATTATACAGTGAAATAAGCCCCGTAAAAAAATGTTATCTAGGAATGTTGTCTAACAACTACAGATGGCAACCACAGTAGTGGAAATCCAAACAACATTTCCGTCCAAAAAACTGCTGCAGCGGTGGCACGTATTTTAAATGAGCTGAAAGGTCCAGCAATTGCTAATTAAAGTCGCATCCGAAGGCAGAAAGTTGCTGCATACACCCAGAAAAAAAATCTGGTTAATTTAACAAAATTTTAACCAAATCTCAGGTAAATATTTTCCTACATGAGACGTCAGGTTAAGGTAACCACGTGAATTTCATGTCAATTTAACCTGTTTTTGTGGCTAAATCAAACTGAGAAATGTTAAAATTACCAAATTATTACCTTTTTTTATGGTTTAATCAAACTGGTAAATGTGGTTGCTGAGACGTTAAGGTAACCACTTGCTTTTCATGTAAATTTAACCTGTTTTTGTAGCTAAATTAAACTGAGAAATGTTGTTAAAATTACCACATTATTACCTTTTTTTTATGGTTAAATTAAACAAGTAAATATGGTTGCTGAAATGTTAAGGTAACCACATGCTTTTCGTGTCAATTTAACCTGTTTTTGTGGCTTTTTCAAACAGAGAAATGTTGTTAATATTACCAAATTTTTACCTTTTTTATGGTTAAATTAACTGGTAAATATGGTTGCTAAAACGATATGGTAACCACATGATTTCATGTCAATTTAATCTGTTTTTGTGATTTAATCAAACTGAGAAATGTTGCTCATATAACCAAATTATTACCTTTTTTTTTGGTTAAATCAAACTGGTAAATATGGTTAACTTAACCAAATTCCAACCGAATTTTAGGTTCACATTGCCCTAACAAAATAGTTTATTTCAAAGAAACCACCGTCTTGATTGTGTTTTTATTTTATGAAGATTTTATTAGTAAATACAATATATATATATAGTATATACAATATATTATATATACTATATACTTAACATATACAATATATATATTAAGTACAATATATGATTTGTTTAGAAAAATGTTTTAAAAAACCTTAAAATAGACAAAGATTCATTATAAAATTCATTTTTAAGCAAAATTTAAAAACTATAAAATCAAACCAACCATACAATATTTTTTTTATATATGTTTACAAAAATGTTTTGACAAAACTTAAAATAAGACAAAGAACATAAATATGAAATTTATTTTAAGCAATATTTAAAATCAAACCAAACCGTACAATATATTTTCTTAAAATATGTTTAGAAAAATGTTTTGAAAAACCTTAAAATGAGAAAAAGAACATAGATATGAAATTAATTTTTAAGCAATATTTAAAAACTATAAAATCAAACCAAACCGTACAATATTTATTTTTATATATGTTTAGAAAAATGTTTTGAAACACCTTTAAATAAGACAAAGAACATAGATATGAAATTAATTTTAAAGCAATATTTAAAACCTACAAAATCAAACCAAACTGCTGCCTTTTGAGCCTTGACTTTGATAGGTTTGATAAACTTGGTAAATTGATAAATTTTTAAAATGCTAAAACCTAATTATCGAAATATTAATTGGTCAAAGATCAATACTGTGGCTCAGTTTGACTTAAGCCAAAATTGAATTAAGGGCCTGCGGGAGTTTTTCGTAAAAAAAGTACACCTTTTTAAAAATTTTTTTTTTGAAGCTGTATTTTATTTTAGACCAAAAATTTTTGCATTATTAAAGTACAACTATTCAAGATTTATCCCTGACATTTTGGTCCATCGATACGGTAGAAAAAATGGGGTGCAGATAGATCCCGCATTTGTGTGTCTCAAAAATGCCTTCTCCCTAAGTAACCCCCATAAAATTGTTAATTTTTACCTATATTGCTTTCCCTTCGAGATATGGCACTTTTTCTATTTTTTCGAAGATTTTTCATGGATTTTTCGATATCTTTTGATTTTATGCTGTTTTATATCTCGAAGAGAAAACAAAATAGGTAAAAACTAACAATTTTTTAGGGGTTACTAAGGGAGGAGGCATTTTTGAGACACACAAATTGGGGATCTATCGGCACCCCATGCACTAACTGACTGAAGCAGCAAACATTTTCGATTTTCGACTATAAGTACTAGAGTGACAAAAAGTAAAGCTTAAAAAAATTTTTACAAAGGTGGACTTTTTTCTTCGAAAAACTTCAATAGGCCTTTAACAAAATTTACACACTTTTTAACCTTATTGCTTTTCACCATTACACAATAAATGAATATGTAGGGGCGGGTATAAAACCTCAGATAAATTAAAAAAATTAAGCGTAGAAATCTTATCTGCTACAATATATGATTGTAAATGTTGACACAAAATTTTTATGCGATGTTCAAAACAAATAATGTATACATTTTTATTGTCAACTAAAATATTTTCTATTTCGTATAACTTAACTGTATTTGTAGCATTTTTAATTGCGAAAAAAAATCCTTTTCTATATTGAATGCCTTTAAGGCGGTCTTCTCATTCAAAACCCGTTTTTTGGACCCTTTTTAAAAAAATTCTTATTTGAAAACGCAAAGAATAATTGAAAACTTTTTTTATTTATTGTATTACAAAAGGTTCAAAGTAAATAAAAAATTTTTTTGCCTCGATACGTGGGCTGTTCAAAAAGTAATGAGACTTCAAAGTTGGTGGTGAAAAAAAAGGTGTCGTCACGGCGGCCACGATTCCGGGTCTCCGGAGCGTCTGAAATGAAAAAAAAAAACGGGGTTATAATCAGTATAGATGTAATTCTCGGGTGAACCTCAAGCTTAATTTTGTGATTTTTTTTGACAAAATGGCGGCCATTCAAAAAAAATATTTCAATTTCGGGTTTTTTTTTTGTAGTTTAGTGTAAAAAAAAAAATAGTAAAAAATTTTTTAAAATTATGGTCGAGGTTCACCCGAGAATGGTGACAATTCTGCGTCGATTCCACTTTGTTTCATGAAAATCGGTTCAGTTGAACTGGAGATATCATGGCCGCCAGTTCGAAAAACGTGGGTTCGAGATAAACGCGTTTAAAGTTTGAAGTAATTTTTTTGGGAAAAAAAAAAAAATCAAAAATGTTTAAATGCAGTTTTAAAGAGCTGACAATTTTTACTTACAAATATTAGTCGGCGATGCCAGCTCCATACAGGCCACCTTCCTCTTTTTCGTAGAAACTGCTTTCTGCTGCCCTCTCTGCTCTGCGAGCCGTTCTGCCAGCTTTTGATGATGCTGCAGCTCGAGTCTCTGATCGGTTCAATCTGTCTTCATTGCGAGATAGTGCGTATTCGTATGCGTTTTTGCCAATCGCAATACCCATCAAACCCATAATTTTAAGTATGGGTATAAAACCATCGTTGAAGAGGCACGTTGCAATGAAATTGGCCACTTCGATGGTGCGTGCGCCTGAGTTGATGTGTTTGGGCGAAAGTGACCAAAGAACAGAATTGTAGGACTCATTGGAATTCTGAGTTTCAGATCCAAGGCATCTTTCAAGCAAATTATCGGCCGACAGCGCTTCGTAAGCTGGTTTTATTACCTCCATCACCAAATCAAATAGCTCATTTTGACAAAGACCTTGCTTCACAAAAAAGGCTGTATCGTCTAAAGTATATCGAATTTCTAAAAATCCTTTTAGGGGCATATTCACAACTACCCAAGCTATAAATAAATGCAAAAAAAATGAAAAAAAAGTTGCTCAATGAGAAGATCGCCTTAAACAATATTTTTAAATAGAATGTTAATCTTTCCATATTGTATGTTTTCGAAAAGCTTTCACTAAATTTTGAAAAAGTATTTTGTGTGATATCTTTAGGGTTTACAGAAAGGTTGGGATGAAAAAAATTTTGTTGCGATAGACTGTAAGCATACTTTAAAGCTGCTTTAGTACAAAGACTCCAAGCAACATTTACACGTGAATTCATTGAACGAGCATATGTCTTAAAAATTTTATGAACTGCTTCAAACCTCATACACCAGATATTTCTTAAAGGACCACACCTTTGTATTGCTGTTGGATAATGTACGATAAAATGATATTTTGGATTGAGGCTTTTCCCAAAAAGCGTAATGTATAAAGAGTTGTGTTCTTCAACCAAAACCTGTAGCGTAGCAATTGCAATGAAGCAGAATCTATTTAAGTCATCATGACGACATGAACTATTTGTAAAAGAATTGAATCAAAATGCCACACCTTATCACCATGAGGTATCAGGTCACCAATTATTAAAGGCAAATGATGAATAAAACATATTGTCTCGCTTGCAGTCACTCTTAGATTTTGATTTCTTAAATGGCATATTTGTATACGAGGAGATATGTTTCCAATTTCTGTTAATCCGTAAGAAAACATTTGCTTTCTGCCATTTAAGGTGCCAAGACTGAAATATTTTTTATTTTCGATGAAATGTATTAAAACTACACAAACATCGTACTTGCACACGCCTTCCAACAAATCATGCATCACATCAAAATAGAAATTATCTACAACATGAAAACTTTTTATTGAATTAAAAACGCATAATTCCCTAATGCCTGTTAACTTGTCATTTTTTATATTACAGTCAGTTAAATAGTTTTCTGCAAATTATTATATTATAATTTCTACTTGAAAATTACCATTTGAAGTTTTTATAAGCCCATCTTCTTCCAGCGAGCATAGAGTCCGAATCAATAATTCAAATACGCGTTCATTACCACATTCTTTTCGATCTGTTGCTTTGAAGAATCCAGCGACAAATATATTTTCCAAGTTAGATTGATGATGTTTTGGGATTGTGGCGAAACTGTAATAAATACCACATATAATCTGCTCTGAGGCATGAGATCCCAATGGATTTCCAACACAAAAATCATCAAAGTACAAAATATAGGGCACTACTATTTTACCAACAAATTTTGCGACTTTTGTTTGCCATGTTGCACCATTTACTACATTTCTATAATTTCCTCCATATAAATTTAAATTCTGCATGTTATTCAATGAAATACTTAATATATCTTTTGTTTCAAAATATGTCCGAAATTTAAATTTAAGCGACATTAATACTTCGACAACTTTATTTGGATGTAAGTGTGGACTACTGTCAACAACAACTGCAGAAACTTCATCGCTCATAACAAATGTTATGGGAAATTCAAAAAGATTGGAATTTTTCAAGAATTTTAAAAAGTTATGTTCTGTTTGACAGCACGTAAAATTGGACAAACATTTTTGTAACTGAATTTCTATGCAGTGCTTTTGTTCAGATGGTATACATGACTGAGAAATTAAATTTTGCATCAACTGTTGGATTGGCTCTAGTATCATTGCATTACATACACTGAGTATTTCAAAAACATTTTTTTTATTAAAGTTATTCTTGTTATGCAAAAATCTCTTGTTTCAAATTTAAAGATTGCAAGTTTTGATTTTGAATTTCTGGCAGCGCTAAGCTGCTACTAGCAGACGTATTGTCGTTGTTATAGACTAATAAAGATATTTCTATTGCACTGCTTACTGAAATATGTTCGTTTCGTGGTTGGGAAAAAACATTACTATGGACTGTTTCAATATGTTTTTTAAAAGCAAAAAATTTCGAAAAACATTGTAAGCAGTTTGGAGCACTGCATTTAAATTTTTTAATATTTTTTAAAACATGACTTGATTTTATATGAGAAATTAAACATTTGCTGTTTGAAGCAGCAAAGCAACATATGAAACAGTCCATTTGGCAACTTTTTAGGAATTACTAAAAAAATCATGGTGCAGCACGACTTACCAAATGATTTTGCAATTGAATAATGCTTGGAGTTAAGGGGCAGTCTATTTAAAAAAAGTATGACTGAATGAAATGGTAAAGATTTTTACATTCTGTTGGATACTCGAAATTTAAGACAAAATATAATTTAAAAAGAATATCGAAGGAATTCAATACAGAAGGAAGTTTATATAAAATATTGTCATATAATACAAAAACCTCGTCGACATTCCAAATTTCGGCACCAATGATAAGAAGCATGGGTTGGATACAGTTTCGCTTTGTAAAGGCTTTTGTCTTCAATTCTTCATATTTTCTGTTATAATCGCTTACATGCGAACAGTGAAGAGTTACAGCATCTTGAGCATCAGTAATGGTTGGCTTCCATATAGGCTGTTGTTTGTTTTTTGCTTTAGCAGAAGTAACTCTTGGCTTGAGAATTGCATTTAATGCCAACAATATCAAACAATCTGTTGAATCTATATGAAAAGTATAACTTAAAAATAGAAAGGTTAATATTAATAACGATAATAATAATAATAATAATATAAATATAAAAATATAAAATGCATTTTATAGTAAAAAATTATTTCTTTATTGAATGTTTTGAAATCAATTTTGTAGCATTTAATAAAAATAAATAAAGATAAATCAATGAATTCAAGACTCTTACTTCTAGTAACACAAATTTAAATTTAAACGACATTTTTAAATAAAAAATAAAAGTTCCATAATAAAATATTAAAGTTATATACTCTTAATTCAGTCATATATCTGCACAGGTTGCATTGTTAGCGTATACAAGAAAATTTTTCTTTAAATTTTCAAAACTAAAATTTAAACGATTTGGCCTCAAAAAGTTTTTGCAGAGCGACAATGATCGCTCTACATCAACGGACGTAACTGGACTATATTTGAAAAAATATAATTCACCAGTAGTATATCCACTTTCAAAATTCTCAGCAAGATCAAAACTATATTAAATTTCATTAATATTTTTAAAAGCATTTTTTTTAAATTATTTTTGAATTTTTAAATTTATTTTTAAAATAATTTTTTGATTTTAATTCTTTGGCCAATTACACCTTTTTCACAGAATATATTTTTTTTAATAATATCATCAATTAAACTAATATGAGTTCTTAAAAAGTTCCGTCCTTCTAATTTAGTGAGAAATACTCTAAGATATCCATAGTTTGTGTTAATATAAGCAAGTTGAATTTGAAGAGAGGATTAATTCATAAAGACATATGAATCATCAAAATCGTTGACTACATCTTTGAAAAAATAGGGACATCTTAAAAAAAATATACGGACATGAAAATAGGCAAAATATGCGGAAAAATATGCAAATAACTGAAAAAATGCAAATATTGTCGAATATGCCAAAATATGCAAATACATTTAAATGAAATTTTAAAGCAAATCCACTAATTCGTAAAGATATTTAGTTAATTTTATTCTAGAGATACCCACAAAAAATATGCATTTGCATAAGAATCCGCACCCTAATAATAATAATTATTAAAACCTGAAGTAAAAAAAACTAACCATCGTTTACATTCCCATCCAAGTTTGCTATTAGTGTTTTAGTTGCATGATCTTTAACTTTTTCCTTGATATACTTCACAATTTCACCTCGGTGGTCAGGCCACTTCTGCAGCAAACTTGTTGTTTTTTCACCGTACAGCTCTTTGAAGTCGATTTCGATCTGTAATTGAGATAAATTGTTATGTAAATATTACAAAAAGGACATCAGTCATTACCACATTAATATCAAATGAACTAACTAAAACATTTTAGTTTAACGTTTCGTTTTTCGTTTAACTTTTAATAAAAATGACTTACCATATATGAAAATTGGAAAAAAACTACCAGAGTTGTGATTTGTTACTTTTCGAAAAAATCTTATTGGTTCTGGTTCTAAGCGCTGAAGTATTTGTTTTCAGTTCCGGAATCTTTTGTAAAGCAATTTTAATAAAAGGTTGGCAATCAAAGAATTAGAAATTAGTGGCCAATCAGCAAATATACTTTGTCCTCCATTCAAAATTTCTCGCCTTCGCAAGGTATACTTTATTTGCCAATTTCTGCACACGTCAGTCCAAGGAGCGCTGTTGTGAAGCAACCACGTTTTCAAACCACTTTCATCAGCTAGTTCTATAGAATAAAATTTTAATAAAAACAGTAATGTTTACAGTTGTTCCCATTGTATCCAAACGGAACTTACTTTCGGATTGAGAATGACTTTCTGTGACTGGTGTAAAAGTATGCTTTTTGATTTTTTTCCTCAAATTTGTAGCTTTGTCATAAAGTTTTTCTGTGGGGTTTTTGCCAGCACCCCTGTTGTTATAATAGTATCTCTGACAATTATGAATTATTACAAAATTGAAATTATTACGATTGTAAATGTTAAGCTAACTTACCTTATCTTCTGAAGGGAATACAAAAATTATTTCATCTGCATAGAATTTCACATCACTTGTCATCATTGGACGACAATTATGGATAAATTCGTCGCATATTATTTGTACCAAAACATCTTTCTGGCCTTCATCCAATTTGTTTTTTGTATTATTGAGAATGTCCTGTCCCCTCGAAGATTTTTTGAGTAATACTTGAAGAGGCGTCAATTTATTTGAATTCGATGTGGTTGCAATTTTGCCTAAAGTCAAATAAGATTATTACGCAACGCGCAGCTTACATTTTGTCAAAAGATGCCCGAATTGCTCCAGAGTAATATGGAATAAGGTCTTTTGACTAAGGAAACCCAGTAGCGTAGCATAGAATTTGAACTGCCGCCTAAGAAGTTTCCTTACTTCTATTACAACGATTAGAAAGCAACAATTTCAATTGGACAATAAACGCGCAGTCGTGTCAGAATATTAACAATCAAATAAAGTTTTTAATAACATTTTTTGAGTCCTAGTTTTTAAAAAATATGGTATGCAATTCTTTTTCGTTTAACTTTTAATAAAAATGACGTACCATATATGCAAATTGGAAAAAAACTACCAGAGTTGTGATTTGTTACTTTTCGAAAAAATCTTATTTTTACTCTCAACGAATCCAGAGCATCCTTCAACAACTGGTTCTAAGCGCTGAAGTATTTGTTTTCAGATCCGGAATCTTTTTGAAACTACGAATTTAATGACCAAATATAGACTACCGAACTACTTACAGCAAACTTGATAAATTGAGGACATTTCTCTAATACTTTTTAAAACCTTTTCTTATTTTGTTTATAATCGTTGCTTTTGTTTACAATTTAAAACGATCTGTTCTGAAATCTGAAACAAACACCAGCGCAAAAATATTGTAAGGAATGATAAATAATTTAGTTTAAATGGAAATTAAATTGATGAACTCTGTAAGGAATGATTAGAAGCAGTCAAGACCTTTCAAGCGATATCTTTAAAACGAGGATAGCTTAAAAAAATAATGAAGTTATTTATTTAAATTTTATTGAAAATAACATAAAATTCTTTTTAAAAAAATTCATGAAAATCAGCATTATCAAAATGGTTTAGCTCACTGGCGGTTATCGTGAAAGCCAAAATATTTTGGGAGTCATTATAAAATATATCAAGGTTCACTTTTAGTCCGTGGCAATGGCAATTTTTTTTTTGAGGCATTCTAATTGACACCCATACCATTTTAATTTGTAATTTATACAAAACACTGTAATTTATAAAGGTTGTTTTTACCGAAAGTTCTGTAGGATTACTGTATATTTAAGAGTCTTAAATTTGAAGATATTAATAAGGGGCGGCGAAATTGGCCTTTGCCCCGGGCGGCTGAAGCCCACGCTACGCCACTGTGAAACCTCGCGGGGTATGTCACGCCTTTGAATAGGATTCGTTTTTCTTTTTGCCTTCTTACATTTAGAGGTAAAACCATTTGGGCATATTTTGTATTGCACTGTATTCTAAAGTTATTGATGAAGATTTGAAATACTTACATTGTCTCCAACCACTTCTTCACACTGTAGGTTCGCTAGTAATTCTTCAATTCTACTCAATCGCCTTAGAATGTCGCCTTCAAAATTCTATGTGGATTATAAAACATACAATAAAAATTTAATTAAGATGTCTGTGCCAATGGTATTAAAACTTAAATGAAACAATTGAAAAAACATAGATATCTATTCTGAAAAGACTTCACTAATTCTTAACCTTCCTATACTCGCGCATACGGTCTGTGAGACCGACTATTAGTATTTTAAGTTTTTTCATATGAACGAAGAGCGCGAGCGAATTGTAATTTCTGGTAGCTTCATCATTCTCAATAAACTTCAATTTAGTGCGGTTACAAAGTTTGTGAGAGTAAGACGTGTACACGCATTCAGCACTAATTGGTCTGTGAGACCGGCGCGAGTATTGGTGACACAGTTTTGTGTAAATTATTTTTTGAACATATATTACAATTTTGTGTTAATTTCATTAGATTTTAGATAGTTTTGTAACATATAGTATGTATGTATTTGCAAATCACTTACAGGTTTTATTTTAAGATCAAAATGAACGAAGATCAAAAAAGGCTGATGTTGGAGGATGATGTATCTCTTTCTGACTACGAGGAAAAGAACGACAGTGAATATGAGGATTCGGTTGATATACAAGAAGAACAAACTGATACAGAGCAAGAGAACGATTCAGATTCTGAAGCGGAAATTTCTCCTTATCCTAGTAGCTTTTACATAGGAAAAGACAATAAAACAAAATGGATGAAAAGTGCTCCTTCAACAACAGTAAGAACACGTTCCAAAAACATAGTCACTCAACTTCCTGGTGTTAAAGGTGAGGCTAAAAGCTTAAACGATCCGGGTTTGATATGGAACTTATTCTTCTCTGAGGAAGAGGAAGAAGAATACGCTTGATCACAAATTTCACTAACCAACAAATAGAACGGATTTCATCCCAGTTCACCAGAGCCAGAGACTGTACTCTAACTGATGAGATTGAAATTCGAGCATTTCTTGGTCTTTTACTGTTTGCTGGTGTTCGCAGAAATAACCGATTAAACGCCAAAGATTTATTTCGAACTGATGGCTTTTCGCCAGAGATATTTAGCTTAACTATGAGCTGGAGCCGGTTTTATTTCCTTTTACGTTGTCTACGCTTTGATAACAAAGACACACGAGGTGAACGTATTTTGTTGGACAAATTAGCTCCTATACGAGAATTGTTTGACACCGTAACTGCTTAATTTAGCAAGTTTTTTATTCCATCACAGTTTGTCACAATCGATGAGAAATTAGAGGCGTTTAGAGGTCGTTGTAACTTTCGACAATATATTCCGTCTAAGTCCAATAAATATGGCATAAAAATATACGCGTTGACATATGCCAAAATGTTTTACACATTAAAAATGGAAGTTTACCTTGGAAAACAGCCTGAAGGCCCTTACTCGGTCGACAATTCTTCAATGGCTTTGGTCTTGCGTCTTTGCGATGTTATTCATAACACAGGGCGCAACGTCACTAATTATTTAATTACAATTACATAATTTTTTTACAAGTATTCCGCTGATCGATAAGCTGGAAAAAGAATTCAAATTGACAGTCATCGGTACTATTCGTAAAAACAAGAGAGAAAGTCCCAACCAATTCACCAATATTAGAAGTCGCAAAGAAAACTCAAATTTATTTGGGCACAGAAACAATTCTACTGTTGTTTCCTACGTACCAAAAAAGAACAAAAATGTTCTTCTGGTTTCTAGTATGCATGATGATGAAAAAATCGATGAAGTAACAGGCAAACCTGATAAAATGTGTGAAACCTACTATGTTGCGAGGGGAACAAACAGATGGCCAATGGTGATATTTTATAGTTTAATGAACGTAACTGGAATAAATTGTTATATTATATATACCCTAAACAATCCGTCCATAAAAATTAATAGAAGACAGTTTTTGGAATCGTTATCATATGATCTCATAAATGAGCACCTAAGAAGACGAGCAATACAAACGAATTTACCAAGGTTGATACGACAAAGACTTGCCGAAATACTTAAATTGGATAACTCTAAGTGTGATCCAATAAATAAAAATAATATTTCAGGTCGCTGTTCTGATTGCGGCTCAAAGAAAAATCGGAAAACTCGCTACAACTGCGCTAATTGCAAAAAATATTTTGGTTTGGATCATGCCATTATGATGTGTTCAGATTGCTGCTGTACCGAGTCTAACTGGATTTAGTTTATATTTTTTAGTTTCTTATATTGTTTTCAATGAATTCTTGGATTTTTGGTTTATTTGTTTTTAATAGAAATATATTTTTGTTGATGTTTTTTTATCTGTTATGAAAGCTATTAGTCATAAATAAACATTTTTTTTCTGTAAAACTTTGGTTTATATGACTCAAAACATACGTTCCTAAATATATATGGGGTTTTAATAATTTTTTTTTTGTAACAAGTATAAGCTTAGAAAGCTCTGAAAATATCGGTCTGACAGACCGGGGTGAGTATACGTGTAACATTTTTTGACGCGAGTATAGGAAGGTTAAAATTATATATGATTTTCTTTATCAAAATTTTGGAACCCCAGGGCTTTTCTGACATATCGAACACAAAAAAAAATAAGATAAAATATAAAAAAACGAAAATTTCTCATTTAAAATTTTTTGTTTTTTTTTGCACAAAATACCTCAAGATTATATATAAACCATTCATGGTATTGTTTTTTAAAATTTTGTATTTTTGGGGATTTCTTTGTAAAAATACTCAAAATCAAAAAATTTCACTTCTAGCTAAAAAATTCATAACGACCAAGTTATTCAACAAGAACAAGAAAAAAACGTTTTTTCGAAGAGAAACAAATCACAACTCTGTAGATTTTCGTCCAATTTTCCTGTTATTTACATTTACTTCAACATCATTCGTGGGATAATTTTTCTCATATTTCTTTTATAACTTTTTATTGAAATCTTTTTTTCCGTGGCGGGCTTCAAACCCGACGCACAACCTATTTAAGGCTAGGAGACCCGCCGCTCAAATTAGCCGCCAAACTGACGAATGCCAGTTTGCCGTTGCCCAGGGAACACTACGTGGAGGTTTGAGTCGACTTGGGACGATTTCGACATGGATAATGCTGGCCTCGACAGGTTGAAGCAGTCAGACACGTTGCCATGTGAAGGTTCGCCCCCTGTTCACCTGACGAAACTTGGAGCTTCCAACTGGCGCCAGCAAGCGCAAAACAGAAATGGCTGGCGCAATTTCTTACGACAGGCGGAAACCGACTTACGGTTGTAGGCGCCATCTAAGTAAGTACGTCAACATCATTCGAAAAAAAGGGTACCACATAATAGTAACTTCAACTTTTTTGGGAAACCCTAGGACATAAGTATATTCCAAAAAAAATTTTTGATTTTGATTTTCAATTTATCTTCAATTATGCCACATAAATAAACACTTATAATTTACAAAACACAATATATTTACCTTGTTTTTTTTTTCCAAAAGTATATTTGAGCCCTCAATTTAACATGCAAGCTTACGTTGGGAATGATTTCCTTAATGTCATCAGAAGTCAAAAAACTTAAAGTTTCTTCAGAAATTCCTTGCTCTAAAATGACGATGTCAAGAAAAAACCAACAAAAGTATACACACTTCAAAAAACAGTTATGTATGAGGAGTAGTCGAACAAAAAGCAAGGCCAAATTTTGTGCAAAGCATACACACGCTACAAACACGCATAGTTTTTTATGTTTATCGCTTTCATGTTAGTTGATATCACGGTTGCCACCTTTGTGGGAAAAATCCCATTTGAGTTTATTTTTGATTGCTGTGGGAAATGGGAATTTCCATGGTATTTTTTAATTGTGTGTGGTTTTTTAATTCTTGTGCGATTTTCTTGTTTTGAAGGATTTATTTTAAGTTTTCAGCTTAAATATGTATGTATATTTAAATACATATGTAAATTAAATATGTTTATGTATATTTTTAATGTCCGTGGTATTTATTGTGTGGTTTTTTTGTAGAGAAGGGATTTTTGTGGTTTATTTATATAGGAATGGGATTATACGTGGTTTTTATTATTTGCGTGGGATTTTTTGTGGTTTTTTTTATTGCGATGGAATTTTTTTGTCTATTTTGTGTTCCATGGGAATTTTCGTGGTTATTAATTTTTGATATTGTGAGAAAAAGGTGTTTCCTTTTTGTGGGAATTTGAGGTGGCAATCGTGGTTCATATTGGCCCATATATTGGATTTGTGTACATAAACTGTTTGATTGTATTAGAAAGGCAAATTTTGCGAACCCTTAAATAAAATATGACGACTTGACTTATGTATGCGTGTCAGTCACTCGTCACTACAGTTTTTTCGGTGCATTAAATTTCACGCACCTCACGTCGCGTGCCACACCACCCTTGCCTAAGAAAACCGGTTGCACGCAGACTGAGCACTACAGTGTAATTTGGGCCATTCATGATGAAAATGTTGCTTTTTGTTCACTTATATTATATAGAATTAAAAAAGGGAATTTTCGTATATTTAACACTGTTCACGGAATTTTTGAAAAATTTTAACACAAGTATGTATTTGAATTCACTCTCAATTCTTTAAATCACAAGACAAAAAATCTTTAAAAACATTATCCCCTTGCTAAAAAATGGAAATTCCTTTTGCAATTCCGGGGCAATTTTATTCATAAAAGGACTGGGAATAATTTACTTTTAGCTAAACTTCATTTCTTTAACTTTTTTTCGTAGATTTTTAGCTAAAAGTAAATCACAGAACTATACTGTACTTACCTTCAAGTATGGCAGCAATTTCACCCACGCCCCACTCTTCTCATGTTTCATTTAATGTTTTTGATGTTTCTGAACACATTTCGAATTTTACCGCACTAATAAATTAATTTTGTATTAATAACAATAATGAGCTAATAACATTTAACTTCGTACTGAACTGAACAACACGTTGCTTCGACTAAACATTTCAACAATCGACGGCATAATACTGATGTACTACATGCAGGGTTACCGTTTAACTTTTTTCAAGAGTACTAAAATATAAATTTTTGGGGAATATTTTTAATTTTTGGTAGTACTCTAATAATGCACGGTGATGTTTTTCAGTGTTACATTTCTTTGATTATTTTATTATTTTTAATTAAAAAGTATACAATTTGACGATATATATATCATATAACACATTAAGCATATTGTTGGCCTTATCGATGGAAATAAAATACATGCCAAAGTTATTTTTAAAAGAAGCTGCAAATTTTTACTTTTAAGTTTTCAAAGGCCTGTGATTTTTAGTTTTTATATATTTTTAAAATGAAATGTGAGGCGGACTCTTGTCAGGGGCCTGTTTGAGGGGAATATCTTGTTACTATAATTCATCATAACTAAATCTTTCATTTAAAAATTTTCAATATATTTTGTCTTATTTCACCACAATTTTTTATATTAAAGCATACTTCACACCATATCTTCAAAAGAGACACAACTGAAAATTTTAAAAATTTCAGGGGCAGCAAAAACATTTGTTTTTTCAAACGGCTCCATACAAAACAAGTAGAAAAACGATTTTTTTTTTGAAAGAGTAAGAAGATGAGTGAACAATTTTGATAGTTGATGAAGGTAATCGCTACGAATAGTTTAACATTAAAAAGTAAAAATTTGTAATTTCGAGTTGTTTCTGTTTTGTAGATTGAGTGCGACATATAATTTATTAACAGTTGCAATATGACTAAAAATGACTTCAAAGTTGAAATTTTAGACAACAAATTCAAATATTCTTTAGAAAAGTCCATGAAAATAATGGCTTAAGTTTTAACGAGTATTAATATACATATATATTAACGCCTTCAGTGCATAACCTGGTACCTGGATGAAAGTCTACAAAAATTACAACATGTGATTTATAAAATCATTGATAACGAATATGCAGGTGAAGACTTCATAGCCTTAAAAAAATTTCATTAGAAGAAAAAAAAAATTGCTGCAAAGAAATATGTCCAGCATTTCGGATATTAAGGACTACAAAATGCGACTTTTTGTTTGAAGAAGCAATTCAAAAATCAAAATTTTATTAAACTTGGAAAAAGTTAAAGAACATGATTTCAAAATTACATGACAAAGATATTACAAAACTCCTTAAAAAATCTTACACTTTATATACTCACTGTTTTTTATGAAGAACATTTCTGGAAAATACATCAAAATCAAATTTAACAAATTAAAAAAAAAAAAATTTTTATTTATATGTACTACATATTTTCTTTAATCATAGACGGTTGATTTTTGTTTTTCCGGCACTATAGTATGGTTCAAGTCACTATTCCTGAGATGGTCAAGCATAAGCAATTGCTTATATTTTACTTATTTTACTCAGTATTATAAAAAAGTTTTTAGCAAATCGAATAACACTAAAAACAAAAGTATGAAAAAAATAACAAAATCAGCCCCATTATGAATAAAATTTCCCCCGGAATTGAGTTTTCATCTTTGAGACAAGGAATAATGATTTTATGACTTCTTTTTTTTCTTATGATCTTAAAAACAGACTCTGAATGCAAATATTTGTGTTCGAATTTCTCAAAAATTCTGTAAACATTGTTATAAATACGAAAATTCCCTTTTTTAATTCTATTCGAATCAAAAAATTTTATTCACAATAGGGCTGAATGATAAAAAAATATGGGAAAGAGAAAAAAAAAACAAAGCAAATTAAAAAACAGAAAAATTTCCTTTTATGATATATATAAAATGAACTTAGCTTATTTTTTTGCTAACAAGAAATAGTAGTATCATTCATATTTGGGGAGTAAAGTAGTACGAACGATTGTACTATTTTCGGCAGCGCTGATCACATGTCATGCTGATATTTTATACGCTTGTCTTTCTCTTCTCTTCTTATTCTACGCTGTTGTTTTTTTTTTATTTGAAACATCTTAGGCGACGCTAGGCTGTGTGCGAAATTACGAACGCAACATCGTGTCGTTTCTTGATGCGAATCGTTTTACGAATATTTATCAGTAACTGCTTGTGTTGATGTTGTTTTTAATCCCTGTAGGAAAATCTACTAATTAAAAAGTAGTTGATAAAGTAGTTTTTTGTCAACCACAACTAGTTGAAATTCTGACTTTTTTCCATAGAACGAACTAACATATTTTGTATGGTGATGTCCGCTAAATAAGTCTATCGACTTTCGTCTGCATATATTTTCAACTACTTGTTAAACTAGTTAAATTTAAATTATTTTGTAACTACTTTAAAATAAATCAATTGAAAACTAGTTCATATTCCACTTACTGAAGATGAATTTAAAAGCATAAAAATTTTAAATTTCTATACATCAAAGAGATAATTTATTTGACTGTTTTGAAAAAAAAAAATACATAAATCATTACGTAGGCATATTCAAAAATTAAATAAAAAAAGTCTTTTGAAAAAAATTCTGTTTTGAAAAATATATACATAAATTCATTACGTGAATGCATAAGGCATCGTAAAAAATTAAATAAAAAAAGTCTATTAAGAATTGAAGTGGATGCCGCCTTAATATAATTCAAATTAGTTCATATACTACTTTATTTTAAACTAGTTTTTTAATTAGTTGTTTTTAAAAACAAGTTAGTTTGTTCCTATAGGGATATGAACATGAAATTTATATATGTATATGTATAATGTAGTTGCTTTCGTGTCATCGTTTGTTATAATTTGTGTTCATCTTCAGCAAGATTAATACAATAAATTCAATATTACGTTATTGAAAGCTTTTACAAGCTTTTACTTAACTTGCTTCGTTCGTATTTATGTATGTATGTATGTCTGTCAATATTTGCAAACCATTTTCGACAACTTGTTTTGGCCACACCCCTTTTGACCGTCTTCAACTTAATAAAATGATAATGTCCACAATAACGGACTAATTTAACTGAAATTTTGGCAGTTAATGTCCCTTAAGTAGAAAATGATTTAGGAAAAAAATGTTCCACACCCCCTTTTACGGCCCACAATTATATAAAAATGCTATATCTCCAAAATACTAAGTAAATTTAGCTGAAATTTTGACAGTCAATTTTCTTCTAGTAGAAGATGGTTTCGGAAAAAATTTGGACACTCCCCTTTTAAACGTCTTGAAATCAATAAAAATGTTGTATCTCCAAAACTACTAGCCCGATTGAGCTAAAAATTTTGCCGTCTCATAAACCATTAGAGTGGTCTTTATCTTTTTTTTCGAAAGTAACGAATTACGCACCGGGGATTTGTTCCTTAACATGACAGAGGTAAGCTGTGAAATTTTCAGGAAAAAATATTCATATTTAAACGTGCCTCAAGCGACCTCTGTGTTGAAAATCTGATTAATATGGGAAAATATTGCTGTTTTCCCAAAAAAATCCCAATTACATTTTTCCAAATTTCTACATTTTTTACATTTTTCCAAATACATTTACAAATTTCCAAAAACCTGGTACACACTTTGTTTTTCATTTTGTTTTTCTTTAAAATGAGTTATCAGACATGAAAATCGGAATTAAATTAACAAAGTTATGATATTTTACTCTTGGAAAAAAATCTCTTTGTTTTTTGTTGTATCAAAAAAATTGCAATAATCCAAATTAAAAAAAATTCCGTGAAATGACATGGAAATATTTTCTAAGACAATACCGAATATAGAAAAAAAATGGTGCAAGTACGCTCAATAACTTGGTCGTCACACAAGCATTTGTTTACCAGATAAGTCAGGTTAAAATAGCGTGGATCAGGTTAATAAAATGTGGTTGACTCTCCTAACCAAGTTCGTCAGGTTACAATAACAAGGGTCAGGTAAGAGCATTTTTCCCTGAGTGTAGAGAGTTTGTTATCAAGATAGTCCCGGAAGCGGCAGTAAGCGCCAGTGTAGATGACTCTGTCCACAATGAGATCCAGAAGCTCATAAGTCTGTCAAATTGTCGCAGCAGTGACTAACAGAAAACTCCGCCACAAAGGATTCGAGTACAGCAGCTTGCTGTAAAAGATGCTGCTTTAAAACCCAATTATAGTGTAGTGGTAAATCCGTCTAGCAAGCAAGGAAATGCAAAAACGTCCTCGGAAGCTAACTAGACCTCATCCAATCGTTGTAGCGAAAGCAGGTGAGCTTTCGTATAGTGATATCATCATGCAGATGAAACAAGTAAATTCTCTTGTAAAGTTCGGAGAAAACATCGGCGAGAGTAAGGCGCACTGAAAAGAGCGATCTTATCAAGCTAAAACGTGCAACTATTCAGTCAACACAGTAGTTGAAAAAACAACTCAACATGGTTTTCAATGGTCAAACCAAAACGAGGACTCTCACGGAAGAAACGCAGGTCGATATCAAGGACTTTGACGAGGTTACAACACCGGAAGATGTTTGCAGCGCATTACAGAAACAGCTAGGCGACTTAAAGGTGGCAAGAGTGAAAGCACTCCACAAAGCCTATGCAGGGACACACACGGCGGTAATAAGCCTACCAGCACTACAGATGAGGAAGCTGATAGAGACTGGCTAACACAAAGTTCGCTGGGTCATTTGCGGAGCTTACGAAAAAGTTACGCCGACCAGATGCTTTAAGTGTCTCGACTTTGGGCAAACGGCAAAATCTTGTAACAATACAGAGCAAAGTAGGTGCTGTATGACATGAAGCTGACGACACTACATTGAGTTCCGCATATAGACGGGTAGTGAAAAAAATTAAGCCATTTGGACGTTCACCACCTTCCATTCTTAGCCGCATTATAAGTGCGGTCTTCCCGCAGCAACTACTGATGCAGCCCGTCATTGATGATAGCGACGTGCAACTCATTTGGAGGGCTACCTCACAAGTGGTTATGACAATTGCCAATGCTGTTCACAACGACAAGGCCCCAAGTGCAGATAAAATCCCAAACCGCGTCAAATTACCATCATTTCGAGCTGTATTACGATTGTCTCATGGAAGCCATATTCCCCACACAATGGAAGACGCAAAAGCCTGTACTTGTACCAACTGTTTTTTTTTTTTTTGTTTTTTTTTGGTTTCCTCTTTGTGCGTAATTTGTTTATATTGTTGCGAGGGAGTCAAAAGACAAAATAATTTTAAAAATTCATAATAATAAGTTCCCATTTTTTTCCTAAAAAAGTTTAATGCTTCTTGTGCTGGAATTTCTAAGGTTGCGAACATACGGAGCGCCGATGCAGGCAGGGAGGCAGAAAGACAGACCAGTGCGACAAAACTGGCTTTATACAATTTTTGTAAGCCTGCTCAAAGTATGCAGAGTGGCAGCAGGCAGATCAGATCAGGTCAGGCATGAAAGGTGGCTGGCTCTGGTTTCTTGCAGCTGGTTATGAGCAGATTTTATTTTCCTGAGTAGTTTTTTGATATTTTTAAGGAAACGACTTTTTTTATAAGCATCATAAGCGATTATTAATTTATATAATTTAAAAAACGGTTTGTTGTTGTTGTGCGTATTCAACACACAATTCGTGGAAACCGAACGCAAGGAACTCTGCATTTTGTTCTCAGTACCAATAAAAATAAAAAAACTAAAATACCAACAACAACTTGCATGCCGACAGGGCTTACGACACACATATTCATATTTTTATAAGAAAAAAAAAATGCAAGCGCGTGAGAGTCAGTCCAAATCGACTGATCCAACAATGGTTGCTCGACCATTTTTAAAAATTTGATTTTTTTATTAATAGTTGTTCAATTTTCACATTTTTAAATTGAACCCTAAGTCTCCCTATTTTCATGTTTTCCTATTTGTCCGCCTCATACAAATTATGTGGGAAATGAACGTGGCCGAACATTTTTTTCAATAAGCACATAAATATAAATATAGCTCTGTACCGAGTTATTTTGAAATCGGTCCAATATGAAGGAAAATATGACGTTTGAAATTTTCTTGATGTATGGGTGGTAGGAATAGTTGTTTGCGGATTTGAAATTATTTTCTCTATATGTTTATGTTCCTAATTACAACTCACATGCAAAATTTTACTCCACCACGACTATTATTTATATTTATTTATTAACATATTTTGTATGGAGGCGGACAAATTAACAAATAGGGATATTTAGGGCACGATTCAAAAATCTAAAAAAAAAATTCAAGAGCAGTTTTTTTGACAGTTGGAGCCAATCAATTTAACTGCAATATAATGCTTTTTATATTGCACTTTAAGGTTAACTTTATTGTTAATAAATTTCAATTTTTTTAACCTATGCCCACCAGAGATATTTGACCACAAATTCAGCAAAATCCAGCAAATTTCTCAAAATTCAAATTTTTAAAAGGCTGTAAACAAAAGCTGTCATTAAACTGGCAACACTGTTATACCTAAGTCGTGTTTTTTATTGTGCTCTTCAATAAATTTAAAATTGTTAATATCTAATATAATATTTAAAATTATTAAGCAAAAAAAAATTCGAGTCGGCTTGCTACGCTTTGCTAAGGATCTTCATCTGGATTGCTCCTGTTGTTCATCTTCAAAGCATTTATAAATCCTTTTCAAAATATTTGCATACTCTATATATATTTCTTCATTTGCATCAATTGATTCTTATTTAGCAACAATAACTTTATGTTTAGCTTGTTGATACGAGAGTGAAACTTGGTTTTTAATTTCAGTTGCACTTTGACGCTAGCTCACTATTTTGTCGCTGGTGCTTCTCAAACTGTTTTGACAAATAATTTGTTTAGTTCCCAAACTGTCACTGAAATAGAGTTGCCATAGTACTTCTGTTGCAATTTTTATTAAACTTGTAATTTTATTTCTTTCATTAAAAATGTACTGCAATTTTCGCAACTGCACTGTAAAAGGTGAATCTGACCAGCTGGTTAATTGCTGGTTGTGTGATGCTTTTTTTATGTAAACGGTTCAGCATTGTGACGAACCTTTTTTCTTGCCGAGGTATCACTCGCCGGTGTCCAGGGTTCGTTCACAAAATTTAATACACGGGGTTAAGTTAGTTTATCGATTCTTGCTAGTTTATTACACAATAGTTCATTTGTAAATAAAGAAAATAATATATACTATAAATTTGAGTTCACGAGTTAATGATAAATGATAAATTTAAGTGAGTCAATTTTTCTCTATCTTTGTTCATGTCATTACAATATTTTCGATCCGAGTTTCTTCGTGGCCTGATGTACCAATGTCACCCATCGTCAGCTGTTGGAATCGTCAACCGTTCTGGAGCAACGCGTGGGTAGAACTTAGAATGGGAGCGCCGTCCTCAATGACACAACGCGTGGGTAGGACTTAGAATGGAAGCGCCGTCCTCAATGACACAACGCGTGGGTAGGACTTAGAATGGAAGCGCCGTCCTCAATGACACAACGCGTGGGTAGGACTTAGAATGGAAGCGCCGTCCTCAATGGCACAACGCGTGGGTAGGACTTAGAATGGAAGCGCCGTCCTCAATGACACAACGCGTGGGTAGGACTTAGAATGGAAGCGCCGTCCTCAATGACACAACGCGTGGGTAGGACTTAGAATGGAAGCGCCGTCCTCAATGACACAACGCGTGGGTAGGACTTAGAATGGAAGCGCCGTCCTCAATGACACAACGCGTGGGTAGGACTTAGAATGGAAGCGCCGTCCTCAATGACACAACGCGTGGGTAGGACTTAGAATGGAAGCGCCGTCCTTAATGGCACAACGCGTGGGTAGGACTTAGAATGGAAGCGCCGTCCTCAATGACACAACGCTTGGGTAGGACTTAGAATGGAAGCGCCGTCCTCAATGACACAACGCGTGGGTAGGACTTAGAATGGAAGCGCCGTCCTCAATGACACAACGCGTGGGTAGGACTTAGAATGGGAGCGCCGTCCTCAATGACACAACGCGTGGGTAGGACTTAGAATGGAAGCGCCGTCCTCAATGACACAACGCGTGGGTAGGACTTAGAATGGAAGCGCCGTCCTCAATGACACAACGCGTGGGTAGGACTTAGAATGGAAGCGCCGTCCTCAATGGCACAACGCGAGGGTGGGACTTAGAATGGAAGCGCCGTCCTCAATGACACAACGCGTGGGTAGGACTTAGAATGGAAGCGCCGTCCTCAATGACACAACGCGTGGGTAGGACTTGGAATGGAAGCGCCGTCCTCAATGACACAACGCGTGGGTAGGACTTAGAATGGAAGCGCCGTCCTCAATGACACAACGCGTGGGTAGAACTTCGAATGGAAGCGCCGTCCTCAATGACACAACGCGTGGGTAGGACTTAGAATGGAAGCGCCGTCCTTAATGGCACAACGCGTGGGTAGGACTTAGAATGGAAGCGCCGTCCTCAATGACACAACGCGTGGGTAGGACTTAGAATGGAAGCGCCGTCCTCAATGGCACAACGCGTGGGTAGGACTTAGAATGGAAGCGCCGTCCTCAATGACACAACGCGTGGGTAGGACTTAGAATGGAAGCGCCGTCCTCAATGGCACAACGCGCATAAAAAAGGTTTATTAGGAGGAGGTTTTATCAGGAGTTAATTATTTGAAGATGACTTACCCGTGTGGCTGCTGCTGCAAGACTCAATTTTAATTTGCCACTCGTTGTGTAAGTCACCCCAGCTTGACTGCACAGTCATGGTGTGTTGAGTTTATGTTTCAGCTGTTTCATTGTTCTTGACATATCGCTTTTCACCTCGGGCTAGTGTTGCCATCCGGGTGAAATTTAATCAAGGTGTAGGTTACATTTTGCTTATTCTCCACAGTGCTGCTTCAGTGTTTAACTACCCAAGTTATAGTTGTTTTATTTACTGGCGATGTATTAAGAAGTATTCTGATAGTGCGTATACATAAATTAAATAAATGTGACGTGTAAAAATAAAAGCTTTAATTCATGTTTTTTTCCGTTAATAATCCAGATAAGGCAAAAAAGTAATTAAATTAATTTTAAATAAAAGAAAAGAAAAAGGTCATGACTGGTACTGGGTGTGCCTCTAGTGTGTGTGGAAACGAGTTCCGACTTCCACCTTCACATTCCCCCCTTACTTGGGGTTTGTGGCGTGAGAACTTTAATCCACGAGGCCCCGCCACGGTTCCAGGATATTTGGACTCGGTGCCCCTGTATGTTTTGTAAGAAGGAGCCCCTTGAGCTTTCCTTACGCAGCAGCTGCTGGAACTTCTGAAGGACCTCGTCGGCCTTTTGTTGCACCTCTGGTGGTAGAGCAGGAGGCTGCGTTTTGCTCCTTTTCAAAGGGGAAGTACGACTTTCGAGAGCTAGCCTTTGATAATTCGGTTTTGGGCTCTGCCTTTGGTTGCCACCACTACGGCTACCACTGTCACTTCTTGTCGGACTACCCGCTCTTCTTGTGCTGCTGCCCGCACTGCTGGTACTATTGGAGCTACTGGCGCTACTGGAGCTGCTGGTGTTTGTGTCGCGGCAACAAGCCATTCTATCCGGAGGTGCCTCTTCTCTTCGGGTAGTAGACACTGGTTGGCTTGTAGTCCACGTCGCACCTACCTCGTTTTCGGCGGACATTTGCCTCAAAAGGATCTTGGAGCTCATGGTTGCGCAGCTGGTATCCGAACCGGGGCGTTCGGTGACCGGTCGTGTGGATGTAGTTGAGGGTTCGGTGGTGGCTGGTTGAGTAGCATCTGGGTTCGGCTGGGGCCGTACTTGCGTGGCCGACTGCAAGGTTCGTGGCCTGGTCGTTTGCATTCTGCGATGGGTAATGCCTGCGGCCCGGGCTTTTGGCGTTTGAGTCTGGGCTTCGTCTGAAGGATGCGGTCGGTGTTGACCTGGGCTGAATCGATAAGGCAGTACCTGGAGTCGTCCGGTTTTTGAAGGGACCTCTAGCCATTCAGGGCCCAAAACTTGTGCCCGTCGGCGCTGGTCGTTCGCGATCTCCGTTCTGCGCCGGAACTGTTGCTTGGCTGCAGAGAATTTCTTTTTTTTCTTCTGAGTCAGACATATTGATTGGTTGTTTTGCCAAAACAATAGTTTCCTCACCACAGCTAAGAGTTGCTTTGGTTTCCAGCAGGAAGTCCATGCCAAGAGTGACTTCGTAGGTGGCGTCTGGCATTACTAAAAACTGGAACTTTCGATTAATGTTGCCCAATCGAATATCGGTTTCTACGGTATGGCGAAGTACTTTGACCGATCCATCAGCTAACGTGACCACATTATCGGCTAGGATGAATTTGCAGCTGTTATGGATCCTGTCTACAAATCGTTGACTCAGAAAACTTCGCGTGGCACCGGTATCTATTGTGGCATTGATCGTCAGCGCATCGATTGTTATAGTGGCGAAAATGTGACTGTTATCGTGTTGAAGATGTCTTACTGGGTTTGAGGATTTCCTTCTAGAGGACTCGCACCTCCTCGTTTCGAGCGAGCCCCTTCGTCGTTTCCCGGTCGTGTCCTGCAGCACTGAATGGTGAGTACATTTTGACGGCCGCAGATCCAGCAGAAGATCATTTGGGGATTTCGGCAGTCTTGTCTTACATGTCCGTTTTTACCACAATTTCGACAAGCGGTTCTTGGGTTGATCTCCATTTGTTGCCCATGCTGGTCGGCTGTCAATTGGTGGTTAATGGCAGGGGGGGAACTCTGAACGTTGGCACGTCGATCTTGTTGCAGCATGCGGTGGTGCTCGGTACGCGAGTTGGCTCGCTGTGTTCGTTCGGGCTCGCGTGTCTGAATAGCCTCGAGGTCGTCTGCCAGGTTAACCAAATCTTCGAGTGTTGAAAAGTCTCTCCTTCGAATATACCACTGGTAGTCTGGGTGAGCGTTTCGGAAGATTCTCTCGAGTTGTTGCTCTTCACTGTAGCCCGCATGTCTCATTAGAGTTTGGAGGTCTAAAACAAAATTTTTAAACGGCTCCCGGTGGTTCTGGGTTCTGTTTCGGATGTCGTCGTCGATCCGCTCCAGATATCTAGGTGGTAGAAAGAATTTTAAAAATTTTTCTTTGAACAGCGCCCAGGCAGGCCAGTGCTCGTTATTATTTCGATACCATATCAATGCGCGGTCAGTGAGTAGTTCAGGCATCGTGCGAGGTAGGTAGTTCTTGTTAATATTGCAGACTTCGGCCAGTTCTTCAACTCTTTCGATGAAGGCCAATGGGTCTTTTCTCCCGTCGAATTCCACTGACCACTTCCTTACCTTCTCCACTACTGCTAAATATGGGTCTGTCACTGGTAATGCCGCGTTTGAGTTGGTCGGTCGGGTTGTTGGACAAATGGCAGCAAGGCATCGGTCGCTTGAGTCGGAACGCGAAGTGTTGCGTCGGCTGAGCTTGTTCGTTTTTCGCCTGAGTCCTCAGTTGGCGGTGCTGGTGGCGCGGGAGATATGGCGCGCCGGTGTTTCGCCTGTAGATCAAGGAGTCGTTGTAACTGCTCGTCCTTGTACTATTTTTCATTTATGAAGCCGATGAAGCGCTTCCGAAGCTCTTTAACAGTGCCAATGGGGTCGAATGCGAAGTCATTTGCGTATGCTATCAGCTCTTCCTTTTTTAGGGAATACACCCACGTGGTGGTCAACATGGCGATGTACAAGAGCTGTTCCCGCTTTATCCGTGTGGCTTAAAGTTTCAATTTATTAATAGTTTTCTTAGCTATTTTCATGGACAGCACTAGTTCGGGTTTTTTTTTTTTTTTTTTTTTTAAATTTGAACGGTCTTTAATGTATTATCACGTTTCGCGCTGTGTATATATTATTTAGTTATTATAATAATATTTCTATTCTTTTTTTTTTTTTTAAATTAGTCGGAGTAGTTCACTAATTCGACCTATTGTTTTTAACCTCGATTCACTACGATTCACTACGAATTTGCTTCTTTATTCGTTTCAGATTTTTTTTTTTTTTTTGGATTTTTTTTCGTACCCACTGAGCTTGGTTTTATTTGAATATATATATTTATTTTTTTTTTGTGCGCGGCGAGTTGGCTTAACAGGTTAAAGTTGAATTTTTTTTTTTCTCTCACTAGGCTGAGTCTAACGCGGGCTTAGTTTTTTTTCGTTTTTGATTATAGCACTCACTGAGTTTAACACTGGCTTAGTTTTTTTTCTCTTTTATTTGTCTTCCATGTTTGTTACGCGTGTTGTTGTTACACATTATTAATTCACATGTACATATTTTTTTCCGACAAAATGTCCCTGTTTTTTTTTTTTTTTTATTATTAATTTTCTGTATTATACACTTTTACACTTTTTTGCTCGCTGATGATTTATTTCTTTCGCGTACGCGGCGGATGACTTTATTATTTTATGACAAAAGTCCCTGCTCGGGCGCCATTGTGACGAACCTTTTTTCTTGCCGAGGTATCACTCGCCGGTGTCCAGGGTTCGTTCACAAAATTTAATACACGGGGTTAAGTTAGTTTATCGATTCTTGCTAGTTTATTACACAATAGTTCATTTGTAAATAAAGAAAATAATATATACTATAAATTTGAGTTCACGAGTTAATGATAAATGATAAATTTATGTGAGTCAATTTTTCTCTATCTTTGTTCATGTCATTACAATGTTTTCGATCCGAGTTTCTTCGTGGCCTGATGTACCAATGTCACCCATCGTCAGCTGTTGGAATCGTCAACCGTTCTGGAGCAACGCGTGGGTAGAACTTAGAATGGGAGCGCCGTCCTCAATGACACAACGCGTGGGTAGGACTTAGAATGGAAGCGCCGTCCTCAATGACACAACGCGTGGGTAGGACTTAGAATGGAAGCGCCGTCCTCAATGACACAACGCGTGGGTAGGACTTAGAATGGAAGCGCCGTCCTCAATGACACAACGCGTGGGTAGGACTTCGAATGGAAGCGCCGTCCTCAATGGCACAACGCGTGGGTAGGACTTAGAATGGAAGCGCCGTCCTCAATGGCACAACGCGCAGGAAAAAGGTTTATTAGGAGGAGGTTTTATCAGGAGTTAATTATTTTAAGATGACTTACCCGTGTGGCTGCTGCTGCAAGACTCAATTTTAATTTGCCACTCGTTGTGTAAGTCACCCCAGCTTGACTGCACAGTCATGGTGTGTTGAGTTTATGTTTCAGCTGTTTCATTGTTCTTGACATATCGCTTTTCACCTCGGGCTAGTGTTGCCATCCGGGTGAAATTTAATCAAGGTGTAGGTTACATTTTGCTTATTCTCCACAGTGCTGCTTCAGTGTTTAACTACCCAAGTTATAGTTGTTTTATTTACTGGCGATGTATTAAGAAGTATTCTGATAGTGCGTATACATAAATTAAATAAATGTGACGTGTAAAAATAAAAGCTTTAATTCATGTTTTTTTCCGTTAATAATCCAGATAAGGCAAAAAAGTAATTAAATTAATTTTAAATAAAAGAAAAGAAAAAGGTCATGACTGGTACTGGGTGTGCCTCCAGTGTGTGTGGAAACGAGTTCCGACTTCCACCTTCACAGCATTGAATGCGAGAATTTTTGATGCACTCAATGAAAGTAAAGGACTTCGTTGGTCTTGTACAGACTGCAGATCTACTGATGTAGATATTTTAAAGCTTATAAGGCAATCTCGAAGAGGCTTTTTAGAGGTGTCTAAGGACTTGGTGGCGGCTAAAGCCAGATTGGCTGATTTTAAAGATTTGTTCAAAAAATTTAAAATCATGAATGAAGTTTCTGTTTCCCATAAGCCTAAACGACCACCCATGAATCTTCGAAGTTCTGCAAAATCTGCTAAGCCTGGCGCTATATCCATACCTCCGTCTGTTAATAATAATGATTTAATTTCACTTTCACCTGTTTTGAACTCACCTTCCAAGGTGCAATCAACTGAGTCTGTAACTCACCTTCCAAGGCGCAATCAACTGAGTCTGTAAATAAAGATTAAAATGCTGAATATATTGCCCCTACTAATGAGGCTGCATCAGTTGATCTGAATTTACATCCGGTTGAGTCTTCTGAAGTAGTACCAACTATAGTCATAAGCGATGATTCTCCGGGTAATTCTGGTAAGAAAAAAACTTATGCCGAAGCCTGTACTGATACTATTCCTTCAACTTCCGTTATGAGCTCGGTTTTAACTGGTGCTATACGAAAACAAATATTGAAAAAAAAACATTATACTGCCGTCTTATGAAGAACTTGTGGTTGTCCAGCCTTCTAGATCTATATTTGTATCTCGTTTTGCTCTTAATACATTCGAAGAAGACGTTTTACATGATATAAACTCTAAATTGAATCTTGTTAACAAGAATATTTCGGTTTACAAATTCAAGTTTTCTTATGACCGTACTGTATACGGCCTTTCTTCTTTCAAAATAAATTTGCCTGGAAATGTCTTTAATATGGTATTAGATCAAGGTTCTTGGCCTGAAAATACGTTGATCCACGAATATATTCCTAGATCACAACCGAAAACTACACTGGCTACTTTACCTGTTCGTACTACTAAACAAAAAAACTAGATTGTTGCCTTGCATTCCCTATCTTATACCAAAATGTTCGAGGATTAAATACAAAGTTAAAATATTTACATATTTTAAGCCACAACCTATTTTTTGACATAATTGTTTCCAGAGAAACTTGGCTTAAGCCTAACACTCTAAATACTGAAATTCGATCTAATAATTTCAATATTTGCCGCAAAGATAGAAACGCTATTGCTGGTAATTCTTTTAATGGCGGTGGAGTTTTAATTGCCGTTAAATCTTCTTATTTCTCACAAGAAATAATATTTTCTGAGGCATCTGATATTGAATTTTGTTGTGTTCTTGTAAAGTATGCTGCGTTAAATCTTTATGTAACATGTTCATATATTCCTCCTGTTTCCAGCGTAGTGGCATATTGAAACATTTGGTTTCGATAAATAAAGAATGTTTAAAACTTCAGCCTCATGATCACATTCTAATAACGGGTGATTTTAATCTTCCAAGTGTCGTTTGGAACTGCTGCATCGAAAACCCTGCAATATTATTGCTTCGTCTGAATGCTCATCTGCTAATTCATTTTTAAATGAGCTTTCAAGTCAAGGACTTTTTCAATTAAACATCCACTTTAACAAGAAAAGCCGTTTGTTAGATCTTTTATATTTTGACGACAGCAATATTATTTCAGTTTCAAGGACAGATCCACTCGTGCTCCCTGAAGATCCGTACCATCCAACTTTAGAAATTGCTCTTAATTTTCCTAAACAATCTGTAAAAAATTGTATTGCTAAACTCCTGCTGAATTGAATTTTAAAATAACCAATTATGTTTTGTTAAAAAACAATATATCTAATATTATCTCGATATCCGTACTAAATATCGTTAGTACACAAACATCGCCAGAAAACCTTGATT
>OU612044.1:116905435-117114931 GCA_914767935.1 Coremacera marginata | reverse complement strand
AGAACGCAGCTTTAAAATCGACAAAGAGATGGTGTGTGTCAATTTGATTTTCGTGGGTTTTCTCCAGGATTTGTCGTAGCGTGAAAATCTGGTCTATGGTGGACTTACCAGGTCGAAAGCCACACTGATAAGGTCCAATCAGTGTTTTTGTAATCGGCTTTAATCTTTCACATAGTACGCTTGAGAGAACCTTATATGCGATGGAAATAAGACTGATACCTCTATAACTTGCGCAGATTGTTGGGTCTCCTTTCTTAAGTATAGGGCACAGTACGCTGAGGTTCCAATCCTCGGGCATGCTTTCTTCTAGCCATATTATGCTGATGAGCTGATGCATGCGCCTTATCAATTCATCGCCGCCGGTTTTAAACAATTCAGCTGACAGGCCGTCAGCACCCGCTGCTTTGTTGTTTTTGAGTCGTTGGATAGCAACTCGAACCTCTTCATGGCTAGGTGGTGGTACTTCCACTCCGTCATTGTTGATTGGTAGCTCTGGACTGCGCTCTCCATGGGCGGCATTGGTGGAATCGTCGCCAGTAAGTAAATTGGAGAAGTGCCGTCTCCACAATTTCAGCACACACTGCATATCCGTATTCAGATCTCCATTTCGTCTCTACAAGTGGATGCTCCGGGCTTGCAACCTTGGGTTAGACGCTTAACCTGTTGATAGAATTTTCGTGCATCCTTCTTGCCCTGGTATACCTCTAGTTCCTCATGCTCACGCTTTTCCTGCTCTCTTTTCTTGCGTCTGAAAAGGCGCCTCTCTTCCTTCCTCTTTTCGCGGTAGTTTTCTCGCACGGCTCGTGTTGCAGCTGACTGCAGCGTTTTTCTATATGCGGCGTTTTTTACTGCAGTCGCAATGCGACACTCCTGATCATACCATTGGTTCCGAGGTTGCGGGCGCCGGAAACCAATGACTTCTTCAGCGGCAGCGCGCATGGAGTGGGATATATGCGCCCAAAGTCCGCCGGCGTCGTCGGGTCCAGAGGTTGGTTGGTTGAGCTTAACCGAGAGTTGAGCGGAGTAGGCTTCGGCAGTCCGTTGTAATTGCAGCTTAGCGACATCTAGCTTTCGTTGCATACCTGTGCGTATGTTCTTCGCATTGCATAATCGGATCTTGGCTGCAACAAGATAATGGTCGGAGTCAATGTTGACCCCCCGAAATGTACGCACATCTAGAACACTAGAGGCATGCCTTCCGTCGATTACAACATGATCAATTTGGTTTCGCGTTTTTTGATCCGGGGACAGCCAGGTGGCCTTGTGGAGGTGCTTAAATCTGGTGCTACTAACTACCATGTTTCGCGCCGCGGCGAAGTTAATCAGTCTTAGACCGTTGTTCGTGGAGGTCTCATGAAGACTGAACTGACCGACAGTGGGGCCAAAGATGCCTTCCCTTCCGACTTTCGCATTAAAATCGCCGAGGACTATTTTCACGTCATGGACCGGAAGGTGGTCGTATACGTCCTCAAGGCTAGCGTAGAAAGCGTCTTTGACGGCTTCGTCCTTTTCCTCCGTCGGGGCGTGCGCGCAAATAAGGCTGATGGAGAAAAATTTTGCCTTGATGCGGATCGTGGCCAATCTTTCGTTGACAGGTGTGAACCGGGAAACAAGGTGACGTAGTTTCCGGCTAACAACGAATCCACATCCAAATTCGCGCCTCTCCGCATGGCAGCTGTAGTAGATATCACAGTGTGCTTGTTTAGAGCAGCCTTGCCCTTTCCATCGCATTTCCTGGATGGCGGTGATGTCAGCCTTTATCGTTTTGAGGGCTTCCGCCAGTTGGATAATGGCACCTTCCCTATAAAGGGTTCGGACATTCCAGGTGCATATCCGTAAATCATTGTCCGTTTTTCGTTTGCGGTGGTCGTCAACGTAATTGGGGTTCTTATCCGAGGCTGGTTTAGTTTTCATTGGGCAGAAGTAATGTGGCGGGACCCAAACTCTGCGCACATTCCATGTTTAAGGTCTATGGAGTGACCCGCCGCTCAAATTAGCCGTCAAACTGACGGATGCCAGTTTGCCGTTGCCCAGGGAACACCACGTGGAGGTTTGAGTCGACTTGAGACGATTTCGACATGGATAATGCCGGCCTCGCCAGGTTGAACAAGGTTCGCCCCCTGTTCCCCTGCTGACGTCTTTACTGCCGTCATAAGGAAGAGTGCTGCATCTACCTTTTTTAAAAATCAGAGCAAAACGCCTCACAATAAAAAGGCAATATTTTAAGAGAAATGGATGAAATAATTATAAAAATTGATAAAAACCAATTTGAAACCAATAAACAAAAAAGTATGCTTTTTCAAAAAAGTCGACTTTTTAAATAATTTCAGCTCAAGCTGATTTTAAAGCCAAAATTTATTTTGAAACCGACTTAAATTTTTTTTTTTTTTTAATTTAATTTGTCAATATTTCTTATGTATTTGACAGATTTCACACAGAAAATTATAGAATTGCTCAAAAACGTCGGCTTTTTAAAGCGAAGACATTTATTGTCTATTGGTATGAAATTGGGGAAGAGCCGACTTTTTTGTAAGAGTTGATATTTCAAAAGGTCGATTTTTTCATTTGTCTATTGGTAAGGCTGAATGTTTTTTTTTAAAATATGAAAAAATTATTTGCATCTATTAAACGTCAGCTTCAAGGTCAAAGTGTGATTAATATTATGGCTTTCAGTTCATCATGCCATGTATAATTGGAGCTGAGAAATATAAGTTAACTTACTTACTTACTTACTTAGGTCCCCGTAACAACCTGTGTTCGGGTTTCGGCCGACCCCATCAGCTCTCGCCCGGCGCCTCTGCTTTGCGCGTGCCTTCTCCTATCGGATACACCAAGTGCGGTTAGGGCTTCCACGGCTTGGTCCATTCATCGGAGACATGGTATCCCTCGCCGTCGTTGACCAACGACCGTCGCCTCGAGCACCTTTTTCGCTGGAGCTTCGTCGTCCATACGATGGACATGCCCCAGCCAGCGTAGTTGCTAAACAGTTATACGCTGCACTACGTCAATATCTTCGTAGAGCTCATACAGCTCGTGGTTCATTCGGATGCGATAGTCATCGCCGACTCGAACAGGACCGAAGATTTTGCGAAGAACTTTTCTCTCGAACACCCCCAGAGCAGCTGAGTCAGTTTGCGAAACTACCCATTCCTCAGCGCAATAAAGAAGCTCAGGTAGAATGAGCATTTTGAAACGTGTTAGTTCTGTCGATCGAAAGTGGGCTCTGGAACTTAGTTGCTTACTGAGCCCGTAGTAGCACCTATTAGCAATTGTTGTTCTTCGCATTACCTCCAGGCTGACATCGTTGTTGTTGTTAATGGCGGTGCCAAGGTATACAAACTCTTTGACTACTTCAAAGTTATATCTGCCGGATGAAGCGTGGATTATTGAATTATATTCAATAATGTATATCTACATTTTGACGAAAAATTTGTTTGATGACAAATTCATCGTTGACTGCATCTTTTCATCCCTACATAAAAAGATCAAAAAAAATTTAAAAAAAAAAAAAAATTTACCATTACCACCGACTAAAAGGTAACCTTGATGTATTTTCTGACGATTCCCCGCATATTTTGAATGACACGATAACCGCCAGTGAGCTAAAACATTTTTAAATAACTTCCAAAAATCAGTTTTTTCGTAAAAATTTCGGCTGGTGTGGTTGTTAAAAAAAACACATTCAGTAATAATAGTTTTGGAAAAGTTCTTCAAAACTGCATCAAAAAATTAAAATCTTTACCGTTTAACCAATGATAATGCCGATTTTCATGCATTTTTTTGATATTTTTGTGTTATTTTTACCAAAATTTAAATAACTTGATTATTTTTTTATGCTATCCTAGTTTTGAAGATATGACTGCTTCTTTTTAGTCCTGGACAGAGCTAATTAATTTAATTACCATTTAAGCTTAAATGTTTATCATTTATCATTGCTTACATTATTTTTGCAGTAGGTGTTTGTTGCAAAATATAAGATTCTTAAAAAATTAAAAAGTCTTCGTTGCTGGAAATCGCTGGATCGCTGGAAAATGAATCTTGAAAAATTTGGAAAAGCTTCTATCGCTCATTTCGGCCATCGTTTGAAGATGACATATGGTTGGAATATAATGCAGGCTTTGAAAAACCGTTAAAGTGAAGCAAAACTTTTGAATCTTGTGAAAAATGTCAGAAAGTCATTTGCGACTCTTCCTAGCGAATCGCTTAAGATTTCTTTCGGCGATTCGTTCGTAACTCTTCTATTTGCTAATCACTAAGGATCCTTCTTTGAATTGAACTCTTAATTTATATTAATATTAAATTAAATTGAAAAAAAACCCATTTTTTGTACTACATATCGTGCATTTTACCATATTTCTATCTATAAAGATAGATATTGCCCCGACATAAACGCATCATCTCGCCACCCGTCAATGTACAAATTACTGGTGGAGCGAAACTGATGGAGATCTGTGGGTTCGAAGTTTATTACGTGCATAATACATCATTTGTCAACACTCTACATAGCAGATACTCTACCAAAAACAATTTACTCCGATAGTTCCGGTTACCAGTATAGAATATTTAGAGAATGGACACATACAGATGGAGTGTGACAGTGCTCATGCAAACATAAAGTGAAAATTGAAAAACCAGACTATACATTTGCCATACGACTATGTCAGGGTAACTAAAGATGCGCGAAAAATAGACAAAATTAACAACAAAATTATTAAAAAGCCATTTGACGCTTTATATTTGAGTTACGAGCAAATTAGCTCTAATCAACAACAAAATACATTTGATGTTAATAAGCTACACGTTAGCTCTTTAGCTACACCAAACCCTTTAGTAGATTGAGTAGCTAAGCTACCACAGAAAAATGCAACTCTGTGAGTGACGTTTCCATATATTTTACTTTGATTTTAAATGAAGCGAAGCATTAAAAGCGAAGTGAGTTCACAATTTGTTCTGCTATTTTGCTATTCAGCTCATCTACCCGACCATTAGCCCAACGTCGTGAATACCACTAATATTTTATCTTTTGCTTCTTCACGTGGCGGCCGTGGCGTTGTGGGTAGAGTGTGTGACTCATACGCCAGAGAGAACCAATGGTTTGAGTCCCCCATCTGACAAAAAAAATTTTTTGAATTGCATTAATTTTTCTGTTCAGCCGTCACCTCTCTGCAGATAATGGCAAGCCTCAGGGAGTAAAAAACTGCCATGAAAAGCTTCTTAAGAATATAATAGGCTTGTGGTAAACAGTTCCGGAGACGGAACGATGATGGAATGTTTCCTTTAGGAATCAGGAATTATTGGAATCTTGTTCCTTTGTTTATTTGATCTGCTTGAGTTACTTGTTTGTTGATCGTCTCTTTTATAGAGCAGAACTAATTCATGAAAACATGTCCGCAGAGCTATCTAGTTCCTTTATTTATCTGTTTGAGCTGGTTGATTGTTGAACTGTAGAGGGAATTTGTAATACTCCAAGTATAATTTTAACACAACGCTCTGACTAGTCTTAAGCCAAATTGAACACAATTTTTGGTTTTTTTCTGTGTTTTTATTTCAAAATAAAGAAATTAAGGAAAATATTTATAATTTATTCAAAAAAGAAACTTTAAAAATTTGCTAAAAAATTTCATATAGTCCAACTATTAAGTAACAAAATTGTAACATAAAAAATATACAAAAATTATCTGATAGTTCCGCGGACAGTTTCGCGAACAGTTCCGCGAACATTTTTATTTTATAACATAATAAGCATGTCCGCGGAACTATCAGTTCCGACAGCTCTCTGTATTAGAGGAAAGGTAACAAAAGCATGCTAAGTATTTCATGATTGTTCTCTTTCTTATGTTACAAGCAAAAATAAACAGAACAATGCACACAACTCACAAGCCTCCCTCACAAACATTATCGTTTAAGTTGTCGTCGCTCAAATATTCGTCTAAGCAGTAATGTGTGTGCGGTAAGTGCGAAAGAGATGTCGACTTATGTTGCTCATTAGAAAAAATTTCAGTTCAATCGGAACTGTTTGGAGATGCTCAAATCGTACAGAAGGATCGATTGGAACTATGTTCGGGAGTGAAGATAGTTCCATGAACTATACATGTCCGGAACGACCCAACTCTAGAACATAAACCGTTCGGAGTCGGCATAAAGCTGGTAGGTCCTGTTCTCGATCATTTGTGTTCAAACATTTTACAACACACATAACACAACTGATCATAAGAAGCTCGGTTGATAAGAAGGCTGAAATGGCCCTTTGGTTTTTTTTTATCTCTTGCTTCTAATATTTGTACTAAATTTTCATATGAAACTCACAAAATATTAAAAAACACAACGTCCTTGAATAAAAAATGGTTAAAAATGATTTCAAGTATAAATTTGTTCTTAAAAACGCTTAATTTTAATAAAGTGCAAAAGTGTCTATCTGCACATTTTATCATACAGAAAGATTTAATTTTCAATGCAATGCTGTCCATCTACCACAGCAGCTTAAATAACGCAAAATATAAGAAAATTTTTAGTTGTGGCATATAATTGACACTTTTCGTTAATATTGTAAATATTGGTTCATCAAAATTGTTGCGAATTAGCGAATAAACCAGTTTTTTCGCTCTTCGAAAAACTTGTGTTTTTGTAGATAGACATTATTGAATACTAGTATCGCCTGTGGCCGAAACTCGGCCATATCAAAATCGGCTTCTCTTTTGTTTTTTTTCTGAACGCACCAACCCATAGCCTGAACAGAAGTAGTGAACAAAATAAACAATTGTATCGTTTATTTCAGAAAGAACATAAATCACTCAAATTGAACTTTTCAGGAATCAATAAAAACTGTGTAATTCACAAAAAAAAGGTATTTTGACAACCTTTTTTGGACTTAATGTTTAGATTTTGACTTAAGAGAATGAAATATCAAAAAACCTTGAAAGTTATGATAAGCTCATCAAACAATGAAAAAAGATAAGGCAGGAAAACTGTTGCTGTCTTATGTTGTTTTAACAATAAACAGGGTTATGTGGTATTAAATTAAAAGAAAATAGTTCATTTTTATTTATATATGTAACAAAAATAATTAAAATAATACATAAACATTATTAATGTCATGTTTCACTAATATTATGATACTTAATCATATTCTCCATCATTCTCATCAAGGTAATCTTCATCTTTTGCAGTTGGTCAGCTAAATATGTTTTGATAAAATTAAAAAATATTTCAAAATGAAAATGTTAATGTTTTTTGTTGTAAATGCAAATGAAAACGTGTTTGCTGAACACTACACGGTGCACAGTACTTTGCGCAATGGAAATAAATAAATTTTTGCTCTCGGAATTGTACAAATATAATATAATTTGAAAGATAGTACTTCCATTAAGGTAAGCTCAAAATATTTGCTTACAAATTAGAAATGTAGGCATCATGTAAAATGTGTCAAATTTTTTTAATAATTTGCACGATAGTGTCCGATATGTTCTTGATGCTCACAAAAAATTCTTCTAGAAATACATTTCTAGCCGAAAATAAAAATAAAGAAAGCTTTAAAAGGAAAGACTCTGTTCCATTTATGCTTTTTAGAATTTTTGGAAAAAAAAATAAGAAATAGTTTTGGCGAATTTTCAAAAAAAAAAAAAAAAAAACTACCATAATCGACAGATTTTGCAAATATATATATACATTAACTAATACCATGAAAGTTATTAACGCATCTTTTTTTTAACTGATAACCTTGAAACTTTTACCTTCAAGGCTATGCAAAGAAATTCCGCTTTGTTCCAACTTTCTGCAAAACTCGATTTTGAATATGCCTCTAAATCAATAAATTACTTGAAATTCCAATCGAAACTCGATATATTTAAGTGGCAACTTTTTTATGGATTTATTGTTTATTCTTGTTTTGTATTGTTTCTGTTTGCCGTTATTACACATAGTACACATCTGCTACTCTTTTTTTCAACTCTTCTGACCAAGTATCGTTAAGATCGGCTAACTTTTGTATGTACCGTTCATACAAAATCTTGTAAAAAATTAATTTAGGTTCAAGGGAGGTACCCCTAGAAACTAACCGATTCAAGCCGTTTTAAGTATACATCTATTACTTTATATTATAAACTTTCTAATCAAGTCTTATTAAGATCAGTCAACTTTTGTGCCTACCTTCCATACAAAATTATGTAAAAATTTAATATAGGCCCAAGGGAGGTATACCTAAGGACTGACTGATTTCAACCATTTTTGGTATTTTTCTCAGATAAATTAAATATACAAGTACTAAGCATAAAAAATTTCATTATCATAGGAACACTCCTTCTATTTATTTCCAAATTTGTATGAACTCAAAGCACTGTGCGGTGTTGGTCAAATTGAAGCTCATAAAACACACGAAAAAAATTTAAACAAACAACAAAGAGTATATATATTAAAGGAAGAGAACCCAATTCGCTTACTCAATTTTACTCGCTGAAAATCCAGCATGCAAATAAGACTCTTGGGGAAGTGTTTTCGAAATGTGATATTCGAAAACATTTCTGCCGGTATTTGTACAGTCGCCGTTGTTGTTGTCAGATTCTATAAACTGAGTGAAACTGGTTTGACTGGTTTTTATAATAAATTCTGCACAATGTTTACATTTTGCATTATTATATTCTATACTGGTTTTTGTGTTATTGAAATAAATTTTCACAATGTTTACATTTTGGGCTGGACGGGCTTGCATGGATTTATATCAATAACACAATTAGATATTTCAGACATTAGATATTATTTTCAGGATATGTATGAAAATAAATGCTTTTTTCCGAATTTCTTTGTTTTTAATTTTTTAGGTCAAATAGGAAATTTTTCATATATTATAGGTATATATTATTTTCAGGATTTGTATGAAAATAAATGACTTTTTCAGCATTTCTTTGTTTTTAATTTTATTAGGTCAAATAGGAAATTTTTTATATAATTCAATTTATGAAATTTTCACATAAATTTCATAATTGAATTTTTCAGTATGTACAATGTTACATTTTTTTGGTGCTTTTGCTTGCATAGATTTATTTCATTTTATTTCATACTTATTTCAAGTTGAAGTATGAAAATACGAGATGTTATTTTTTCAAAGTTTTTAATTATCTCAACTTAATGGAATTTATTTTATTTCTTAAAAAATAATTGGAATAAATAAAATTTTTTTTACTACATTTTTTGCCTAGCTTGCTAATATATTGCATGCATTTATTTCAATATGCCAATTAGATATTTGTAAGATTCAGGTATTTGCATGAAAATATGAAAGGATTTTTATATATAATATTTTTTAGTATTTGTAATTACCTATATAAAATTTTTTTTTAAAAAAAAAAAAAACAAGTAACAATCAATGCGCCGCCACCTAGCCGCGAATCCGGGCATTTTGCGTACAAGGCAAACACGTAATCAGTCGGCCACAACTCAACTGCAAAATGCATGTGTGTGGGTAGCTGAAATGGAAGAAAGAAATTTGCATGCATCATTTGCAGGAATTCTAATCAGTCGACTGGTTTGACTGATTTCTTTTGTTTTTGCTGCTTCTCAGCTGCTTTTTTTTATTTTTTGGGTTGGTTTCGGCGATAATTAGAAATTATATTTTTAGGATTTTGTACCTATATTTTCAAGTATGAAGGTATAGAAAAATCGCTATAACTTCTTCATTTCTGATTAGATTGTACCCAAAGACAAAATATAAGCTAATTTTACCATATTTAACACGAATAAATTTTAAATCTTTTTTTTACTAAATTTACTTATTAATTTTCTATCTCTATGTTCTAGTTTCTATGTTGAAACTATGTAACTAAACTAACTAAACGAATAAATACGAATAAAACGCTGAAAAGAACGTGTTGTAAGGAAAATATTCGTGCACGCATAAAATACAAATTTATTTCAACATCCTTTTATCATACATATCGTATTCGTTTGGGTAAGGTGTTGGACTAGCATTCATATGACGTGGTCTCGATTCTTGACATGGTAAGTTCAAATTTATAATTTTAATATGTAGAGATTTTCTGTCAATATAATAATTTATATTCATTGGTTATGAAAAACACCGAAAATTAATATTTTGTTTATTTTGTAAAATTAAAAAAATGCATTATGATTTTTAACTATTAGGCTAAATAGTCGTGCATTAACCACGGTTGTGATCACACGTGCTGTCGTGACTGTTCTGTTAATCTAACTAAGAATTTAAGCTCGCTTCGTAAGTGAATTGTTAGTACTTTTTCTAGAATAATGAACGAATCAAGTATTTTAGAAGAGAAAGCAGGAGAGGGAGAAGAAGAAGCAGGAGAGGGTGAAGAGGAAAGAAGTAAGAAAAGAATAATAGACTGGCAAAAAGTGGCGTTAGAAAACAAAAATAAACGTAGCCAATATCTAATATTCGCGATAGATTTACAAAAGAGCCTTTGCCAATATTTTTCGTTGATATTGAGCCGAAAAGTAATAATAACCAAATATTTGACATCAAACATTTAGGTAACGCTATTGTCAGAATTGAACCACCGTATAAAAATAATAATATAGTACAGTGTCATCGCTGCCAGCAATACGGGTACACTAAATCATATTGTACCAAGCAGTTCCATTGCGTAAAATGTGGTCTTGACCACCCTTCTGCAGAATGCCCTAATCAAAAAGACACGGATGCCCGCTGTGTTAATTGCTTTAAAAGTCATCCAGCAAATTATAAAGGGTGTGAAATTTATCAAAATTTGCTTCGTAAAAAGAATGCTAGCATGATGATAAGAAATAGACAATAAGAGTTCCACTTAACCCAACAACAATTTCCAGCACTCAATAATAACACAAGCAATGTAAACCACAATAATGCAAATGCATATTCTTATTCTGATGTATTAAAAAATCAAAATCAACATACTGGAGATAAATTGAACGAAATTGAATCTTTACTGTCAAAACAAATCGAATTAACAAATAACCTGTTCTCTCTTATAACAACACTTTTGACAAAACTATGCAATTAGATCTGCGTTTATGTATTTGGAATGCAAACGGCTTGTCAAGCCACAGAAACGAAGTCGAAACGTTCTTCATGTTAAATAATATTGATGTACTACTGGTATCAAAAACGCACTTTAATAATAAAAACTATTTTCGTATAAAAAATTATGGTCTTATTTCCGCAAATCATCCAAGTGGTAATGCTAGACGTGGCGCTGCCTTGCTAATTAAAAAAACTATTAAATTTGAAGCATTGGAATGTGTAGAAACCCCTTCTATCCAAGCAGCAATATCTAAAGTAAAGTGTAAAAACAATGACGTTACAATATGCGCTATATACTTTCCTCCACGTCACAGTGTTAGCTGCAATGATTATGAAAACTTTTTTCATCGTTTGGGACAAAAATTCATAGTAGGGGGAGATTTCAATGCTAAGAACCCGTGGTGGGGATCAAGGAATGTTAACCCCAAAGGAAGGGAGCTGTGCAAATGTTTGTCCAAGAAAGGCAAACCAACATATTGGCCAAGCGATCCTACAAAAGTTCCTGACCTACTTGACTTTATTGTCTACTCGGGGATACCAAACAATCACTTAGACATTCAGGACAACTATGATCTTAGCTCGGACCATCCGCCGATCATCGTTAGTTACAAAACCATAATTGACACCATTCCCAAAAGATACAAACTCCTAAGTTCCACAACCGATATTAATTCATTTCGGTATTGGTTAGATAAAAATATTAATTTGAACATCTCCTTAAAAAGTAGCGAAGATATTGAAAATCTTATTGAAGATCTTACTAGCTTGGTCCACGAAGCTGCATATTTATCAACTCCAGCCACCAAATTCCAAACAGGAAATAACGTTGTGCTATCTGCAGAAATCAGATGACTAATACGGCACAAAAGAAGACTTCGAAATAAGTGGCACATAAGTCGATGTCCAAATGATAAAAGGACTCTTAATACGACACTAATTAAGTAAAATTCTCAAACAGCGGTTGTCAGAATTCAAAACTGATTCAATTGGTGAGTATCTAAAAAGATTGAATCCTGATAAAAATGATGAGCATGCCTTATGGAGAGCAACAAAATATTTAAAACGCCCAGCAAAAAGGCTTATTCCCGTCAAAGACTCGTCCGGATCATGGTGTAGAAGTGATAAAGACATTTCTACTGCATTTGGAAAACATCTCGAGCAAACATTTCAGCCCTTCAAATTGAATAATAGCGTGGAGGAAATCGAAGTCAATCATTTCATTGATGCAGCCTGTCAGATGGATTTACCTTTAAAGCATGTAACACCTAAAGAAGTAAGAACGGAAATCAGTATGCTAGGCAATTTGAAATCGCCAGGTTACGATATGGTTGACGCGAAAACTCTGAAGGTGTTGACGAACAAAAGTATAATCTATTAATTATTACACTAATTTTTAACGCGATGCTGAGGCTTGGACATTTTCCACAACAATGGAAATGTGCCGAAGTCGTAATGATCATTAAACCTAAAAAGGAAGAGAATGAATTAACATCATATCGGCCGATCAGCTTGCTTGTTACATTCTCTGAAATATTTGAAAAAATATTCTTAAGACTAATGTCAACTATAATGGAGAACATGAGGATCATTCCGGAGCACCAATTCGGCTTTCGACAAATGCAAGGCACGCCGGAGCAATGTCATAGGATTGTCGCCGTAGTAAGAGATGCACTAGAGAATAAAATGTATGCATCAGGAGTGTTCCTTGACGTGCAACAAGCGTTTGATCGTGTGTGGCTACCAGGTCTCTTATACAAAATAAAGAAATTGTTTCCAGTTCCATATTATATTTTGCTGAAATCATATCTCTCTGAGCGATATTTCTATGTTAAAACCAATCATGAAAAATCCCAAATATTGGACATCAAAGCCGGGATCCCTCAGGGAAGTGTCTTGGGACCTGTCCTTTTTACTATATATACATCTGACATGCCGATATTTGAAGGAGTTACAGTGGCAACATACTCAGATGATACGGCAATAATCGCTGCAAACGAGTCTGCACAAGCGGCTTCTGAAATTACTCAAACGCAACTCAATCGAATGCAACAGTGGTTAAATAGATGGAATATAAAAATCAACACCCAAAAATCAGTTCACGTTACTTTTGCACTAAGGAAGGGAGATTGCCCAGACGTGAAACTGCATGGGGAAACAATACCAAAAATGGAAAGTGTCAAATACCTTGGCTTGCATATAGACCGCAGACTGAATTGGAGAACATAATGGCAAAAAAACAACAGCTTAAATTGAAAACGAGAAAACTAAGCTGGCTACTTAATCCAAAATCTCAACTTAGTTTAGAAAACAAAGTACGTATATATAAAGCAATTCTAAAGCCTGTATGGACTTACGGTATAGAGCTCTGGGGGACGGCCAGTAATAGTAACATTGACATCTTGCAAAAATACCAGTCCAAAACACTTCGAATGATTGCTAATGCGCCTTGGTATATTACTAACATTGCCTTACATGAGGACCTTAAGATGCTAAAAGTGAAAGACGAACTAAGCAGACGTATCGAGCAATATTTATGGAGATTAAGTCATCATACTAACCCTTTGTCAATTTGCTTACTAGACAGTACTTACGAAATAACAAGATTAAAACGTATTCATATATTAGACATGCCATTTAGGAAATAACCATAATTTATAAACATATTTACTTGTATAATATTTGTAATATTTATAATTTTGTAATGTATATGTATATATAAGCTTTTCTCTTATTTGGTATATCCAATGGGATATATCCATAAAGTCAGTTTGTTTTTATATTACATTTGCTGAATATCTATAGATAGATTGGAAATTAACAATATATTAAAAAAAAAAAAAAAAAAAAAACTATTAGGCTATTCACAGTTTAAACGTATATTTACAAAGAGTATATAAATTTGTCAATACATACATGTATATGGAAAGCCGTTTTTAATTTTTGTCAACATTTGTTATTTTTCATACTTCAATACTTCAATTTGTCAATTAAATACCTGCAAGTTAATTGAAAACCTTTGAAAGTTGCAAATATCTAATTCGGAAGTGGAAATAAATTTGTATTTTAAACGTGCACGAATATTTTCCTTACAACACGTTCTTTTCAGTGTTTTATTCGTATTTATTCGTTTAGTTAGTTTAGTTACATAGTTTTAACATAGAAACTAGAACATAGAGATAGAAAATAAATAAGTAAATTTAGTAAAAAAAAATTTTTAATTTATTCATGTTAAATATGGTAAAATTAGCTAACATTTTATCATTTGGTGCATTTCAATATAATCAGAAATGAAGAAGTTATAGCGATTTTTCTATACCTTCATACTTGAAAATATAGGTACAAAATCCTAAAAATATAATTTCTAACTATAGACGAAATCCACCCAAAAACTAAAAAAAAGCAGCTGAGAAGCAGCAAAAAAATCCAAGCAAACAGCAAAAACAAAAAAAATCAGTCAAACCAGTCGACTGATTACAATTCCTGCAAATGATGCATGCAAATTTCTTTCTTCTATTTCTTCTATTACATTTTGCTGTTATTTGTTGTTAAGAAAAAATTCCTTCAGTTGAGTTGTGGCCGACTGCTTACGACTGTACGCAAAATGCCCGGATTCGCGGCTAGGTGGCGGCGCATTGATTGTTACTTGTTTTTTTTTTTTTTGTTAATTTGTTGCTATTAAATGCAAGATTTTCTTTTTGACCTAAAAAAAAATTTTATGTAGGTAATTACAAATATTAAAAAATATTATATTTTTATATCCTTTCATATTTTCATGCAAATACCTGAATCTTACAAATATCTAATTGGCATATTGAAATAAATGCATGCAATATACCAGCAAGCCAGGCAAAAAATGTGCTAAAAAAATTTTATTTATTCCAATTTTTTTTAAGAAATAAAATAAATTCCTTTAAGTTGAGATAATTAAAAACTTTCAAAAAATAACATTTCGTATTTTCATACTTCAACTTGAAATAAGTAAAGGGTGATTTTTTAAGAGCTTGATAACTTTTTTTTAAAAAAAAACGCATAAAATTTGCAAAATCTCATCGGTTCTTTATTTGAAACGTTAGATTGGTCCATGACATTTACTTTTTGAAGATAATTTCATTTAAATGTTGACCGCGGCTGCGTCTTAGGTGGTCCATTCGGAAAGTCCAATTTTGGGCAACTTTTTCGACCATTTCGGCCGGAATAGCCCGAATTTCTTCGGAAATGTTGTCTTCCAAAGCTGGAATAGTTGCTGGCTTATTTCTGTATACTTTAGACTTGACGTAGCCCCACAAAAAATAGTCTAAAGGCGTCAAATCGCATGATCTTGGTGGCCAACTTACCGGTCCATTTCTTGAGATTAATTGTTCTCCGAAGATTTCCCTCAAAATGGCCATAGAATCGCGAGCTGTGTGGCATGTAGCGCCATCTTGTTGAAACCACATTTCAACCAAGTTCAGTTCTTCCATTTTTGGCAACAAAAAGTTTGTTAGCATCGAACGATAGCGATCGCCATTCACCGTAACGTTGCGTCCAACAGCATCTTTGAAAAAATACGGTCCAATGATTCCACCAGCGTACAACCCACACCAAACAGTGCATTTTTCGGGATGCATGGCCAGTTCTTGAACGGCTTCTGGTTGCTCTTCACTCCAAATGCGGCAATTTTGCTTATTTACGTAGCCATTCAACCAGAAATGAGCCTCATCGCTGAACAAAATTTGTCGATAAAAAAGCGGATTTTCTGCCAACTTTTCTAGGGCCCATTCACTGAAAATTCGACGTTGTGGCAGATCGTTCGGCTTCAGTTCTTGCACGAGCTGTATTTTATACGGTTTTACACCAAGATCTTTGCGTAAAACCTTCCATGTGGTCGAATAACACAAACCCAATTGCTGCGAACGGCGACGAATCGACATTTCACGGTCTTCAGCAACACTCTCAGAAACAGACGCAATATTCTCTTCTGTACGCACTGTACGCATTCGTGTGGTTGGTTTAATGTCCAATAAAGTAAACTGAGTGCGAAACTTGGTCACAATCGCATTAATTGTTTGCTCACTTGGTCGATTATGTAGACCATAAATCGGACGTAAAGCGCGAAACACATTTCGAACCGAACACTGATTTTGGGAATAAAATTCAATGATTTGCAAGCGTTGCTCGTTAGTAAGTCTATTCATGATGAAATGTCAAAGCATACTGAGCATCTTTCTCTTTGACACCATGTCTGAAATCCCACGTGATCTGTCAAATACTAATGCATGAAAATCATAACCTCAAAAAAATCACCCTTTATGAAATGAAATTAAATAAATCTATGCAAGCAAAAGTGGCAAAAAAATGTAACATTGTACATACTGAAAAAATTCAATTATGAAATTTATTTGAAAATTTCATAAATTTAATTATATAAAAAATTTTCTATTTGACAAAAAAAAAATTAAAAACAAAGAAATTCGGAAAAAAGCATTTATTTTCATACATATCTTGAAAATAATATCTAATATCTGAAATATCTAATTGTTTTATTGAAATAAATCCATGCAAGCCCGTCCAGCCAAAAATGTAAACATTGTGAAAATTTATTTCAATAACACAAAAACCAGTATAGAATATAATAATGCAAAATGTAAACATTGTGTAGAATTTATTATAAAAACCAGTCAAACCAGTTTCAGCCAGTTTATAGAATCTGACAACAACAACGGCGACTGCACAAATACCGGCAGAAATGTTTTCGCATATCACATTTCGAAAACACTTCCCCAAGAGTCTTATTTTCATGCTGGATTTTCAGCGAGTAAAATTAAGTAAGCGAATTGGGTTCTCTTCCTTTAATATATATACTCTTTGGGAATACTTTCTTAGTGAATAATCACCAATTGGCCTATTTGAATATTTGGTTTCAGTTTAAACCACTTTGAACGCTGCTTCAGACTCAAGACATAACCGCGTGTTGCGTGTTGCTTGAGAAATGAAACGCGCTGCGAGCGAGTTAGATTTGATATATGCCAAAACCTCTTCAGGAGCAGAGAAGAGTTGAATCCCAATTAATAGGTGTGCTGGAGTTAGGGTAATGCTTCTCCGTCATTTGGGTCTTCAGAAAGAGCTGCTATCGGTCGAGAGTTCAAAATAGCTTCAATCTCGATAAGTACAGCATTTTTAACTACAAGAGTTTTTGTCGATATAATAGCGGCCTCCCACAGACCACCAAAGTGTGGGGGCTCTAGGTGGGATAAAGTTGAAATCAAAACCAATTTTGGTGCTGTAACTCATCAAGTCATTGATGGCGTGTTCTTCGAAAAACCCTGCTTTAAATGCTTTCAGTTTATTGTTGGCGTCAACAAAGTTTGTGGTGTTGTCGTAACAGATTTGCTGAGGTATACCACGTCGACCAATAAACCTTTTGAGAGATAAAAGAAAATTATTAGTGGACAGATCAGAGACCAGTTCAATGTAAACGGACTTCGAAGCGAAGCAGACGAAAATAGCCACACATGATTTGTAAGGTTGTTTGCCTCTAATTCGATAAGTCGTCAAAAAAGGGCCACAGAAGACAACACTGGTGATGAGAATTGGTCGATGAGACTTAAGGTCATTCGCTGGAAGATTGCCCATAAAGTGTCCCATCAAGTTTGGCTTGTAGTGGAAGCAGTGTATTGATGACCCATTCGATTTTGTCGATGAAAAGCGGAAGTTTTTGAAAACTTGGAATAAGAGACTTGCCTATGAGTAAATGTTTTCGTTCCTCTTTGAAATGTATTGTTCATTTCGGTTGCTGGCAAGTGCCGAACCTTTGCTGGAGTTGTTGATTTGTCGATAGCGATTTGTTAAAAATTCGAAGAACGATTAGTAAGTAGGAAACGATTCTATGAATCCGCCAATAAGAAGAGTTGTTATTGATGATAGTTTCGATAAGTCCATCGGAACTGCTGTTGCTACACATGAGGGAAACTGGTTTTCTGAACTCTATTGTAGATGATATAGGTACGTTGTCTGGTTTGAGCTGAGGGCATTGTTATTTATCCTGTTGCAAGTACTCAGGGCCAGTGTTTGAAATTGCTTGACTATTTTCAGGGCATATCTAATTGCTTCGCTATGACTACGAAAGAGGAATCAGCGAAAGTAAAAAGCAAATGCGAAAAAGAAATAAAATATCATATTGCTTCAGCTAACTGCGCACAGGGTTTTGTTACGAAGTTAGCAGAATGAAAACGAATTACATCAACTTTTAAACGAATTACAACAACTGTCAGCAGTAAGCTTTTATTTTCGTTTACTTTGCTTTCTCTTCACTTTTTTGTCGCTCCAGTTCTTGCAGTCGAAAAAAAGAGTTAATGCAGAGTTTAAAAATGTTTGCTTGATTGCTTAACAAGCGATAACTTATTGCTGTGGTTTCCTGCTTCAGTCATCCATTTTATGAAGCTTGAGTCATACTGAGCGTTCATATATTTTTTAATGATTTTTTTTCTTACAGGCGACGTCATAATTAACTACTATTACCATGAGAGAACTTTAAAAAACTAACTGACTGAAGCTGCAAACGACAGCTATGATCTGATTGCTTACTTATAAAGCAGAGCAAACATTCTCGATTTTCGATTTCAAGAATTAGAACAACAAAAAAGTGAAGCCAAAGCAAAGAAAATGAGAAAAACAGCTAATTGCTGGCAGTTGCTGCAATTCATTTCGAAGCATTTCATTCGGCTAACTTCGTAAGCACAAAGTTCTGCGCAATTAGCTGAAGCAAAATTATCTTTTATTTGTTTTTCGTGTTTGCGCTTTGCTTTTGCTTGGTTGCGTACGACTTGTTGAGTAAGTATTTCAAAACGAAGTTTTTTTATTTTGCTGAAAAATATGTAAGCAAAGCAAAAATTTTCGTGCGTTACTATTTTTAAGCCAGCAATTCAAACACTGCTCAGGGTTAGGGATGGGCAAAACCGGTCGGTGTTACAGAGTGATCTTTTTTTTTTTTAAAACCAGATTTATTTTGGTATCGAAAATGTCGAAAATGTGAAAAACCGACAACTAGATTTTATCTTGCAATGCAACACTGACAAAAAGGCGGCAAATGTGAAAAACATGGAAAATTTTCAAGACAAAATATTTTATAAAAACAAGAAATTTTTCTAGATAATGAAGAGTGATTACTTCGAAAAAATTGATAGGTGTTTGGCAGAGTGCAATATTTGAATAAAAAGGTTAAAAATGGACGATGGCACATTAAACTTCCTCCAGAAACTTAAAAAAAAAAGACGTTCGATAAGGTGATCTTTTTGGATGATTTCCTTTTCAAAAAAATTAACATAATTAATTTTGTTTCTACGATTCGTGATGTGATTTCCGATGAAGCAAGTCGTCTGACTGATTCGCAGGTTACACAAAGAGTTTTTTAAACTGCATAAATGAAAAATATTGATTTGACTTTAATTTGAAATTTTTGACTTTTTTCGGCTGATCGCTCGTATTCTTATTCATAAGTTCATCAAGTTTCATTTGGCCTACAAAAATTCTATATCCCTTGCAAGATAACTATGTTTTCTTTCCAACAGTATGATTCATAACAGAATCCAATAAGATTTCATGGAGTTATAGTCTATCAAAAACCAAACAAAGTTAAAAGCAATAACTTTTAGTAACGGCCAAAAAATCACTTTTTCTATAATTCGGTCGCATGAAACTCCAACAATTTTTATTATATTCCCTTATGAATCTCCTTTTATTGTTGGAAAAAAACATGGTTATCTTGCAAACGGTATTCAATGTGCGCAAGCTGATTAAAATTTGATGAAGATATGGATTACTTACTGATAAAACTGAAAAAACCATTTTTTATGTATTGAAAACTTTAGTATGCATTCGATCTCTTTTTTTTTTTCATATCAGTTGGAAACTAAAATATTAGTATAGCTTTCTTTTGTGTGTTTTTGAAATATTAAAAAACATATACTAAAAGAATTTATACGTAAAATAGTTTTAGTTTAATTTTATTGAATTTTAAGACACGCCCAAAATGTTTCCCTTTAGACTAGAGAAATACCTTAGATCCAGATAAAATCAATAAAACCTTTCATTTAAAGTCCTTTAAGAAAAAATCGCTGTGCTTGGCATAATTCCTTATACAGCCCGAATGAATTAATTAATTATTTTTTTTTTTTTGTTAGCTTATTATTTTTATTTATATTTCATTTTGATTTTTACCAACAAAATAAAATAGTTAGATTTGAGACAAACAATAAGGAAAAAAAAATTACTTCATCCTGAAACTGATTTTAATATTTTAATTTATGCACCTACCCGCAGGAATTGTGACTGCAAGGTTTCATATATTGCTTTCAATAGAGACTCTCTACAGATACTCCAACGATCTCTATGAGTTGTGACGAACCTATTTCCCACACAAATAGGCCCACACATTATTTGTTATTTATTTACGCTACGCAGCCTAGCGTACCGGCCTCACACATAACAAACCAAGCAACATACACCACGAGCTATACAGCATAGCGCCATCGGAACTTAAGATAAGTAAGCAACATGCGAATTACTATGTTTATTAATAGGATAATGAATTGAACAATTGTATTTTACATTTATGCATATAATATTATTAATCTAAACATACAACACGTTACGGTAAACATACAAGACGTGACGTTAAGACATTCACACTATTAGTACCCACTACTTATTACATACTACTATAGTACGTAAGCAATCATGAAATGTATTTTATGTGCACCACTGGTAGCAGCCAGCACTTAGTCATAAGTTGAAGAAATTAATAAAGTTGAGTTGTATTTGAGCTTTCAAACGGACCAGACGTCTTTCACTTCGAAGTAGCCAAGCAGTTTATTTTCTTTCGGAGTTAAGTCTGGCTATTACTCGCAGACTATCTGGACGTGCCTTGCTCCCGTTCCTATCCTCTCTCCGCTCGAGTCGTGTCACTGAGGCATGAGGCCAATCGGTCACGCTCAGTTGCCACACTCACCACTACTCTCAACGAGTTACTCGCTTTCAGCGTATCCACCCCCTTTGAGTTGTGTCATTAAGGCATGAGGCCAATCGGTCACGCTTAACTGCCACTCTCATCAACACTCTCAACGAGAATACTCACCTCAGAGTATTTCCCCTCCTCCGAACTGTGTCACTGAGGCATGAGGCCAATCGGTCACGCTCAGCTGCCACATTCACCACTGCTCTCAACGAGTATCATTACCTTCCCCTTTCTTTGAGTTGTCTTTCTCACTCTCGCTCTCAACGAGATACTCACCTTCAGAGTATTTCCCCTACCTTGAGTTGAATCGCTCACCTCCGCTCTCAACGAGTGAAACGCACCTCCGAACGAAGCAATGCCAGCGGAGCGCTACTAGAAATTCAAGGTCAACACGTTATTAAAACGCACATACACACGACAACTCAAGAAGAGGTACGGCAATAAATACGCATCGCGCCACCAACGAAGATAGAGCCAACAAGGGATAACGGAGAGTACCGCTTAGCAAGGTACAGTCAAGCTAAAAACACCAGCCGTCATCACCCAGGGCACCTTCACCATCGCAAAGGTCACCTTCACTAGACAATCTGTGAAGGCAAACATACAGAGCGGCCTTTCGTGAAGAGCCCCAGAAGGGAATCGCTGGACAAGTATAACGTCCACAACATCGACATCCACGACATCATAATTAAACCTAAGAAGAACAAAAGACCTTCCAACAAGGTCAAGCGATCTACAAAACCCCATAGATCGTCTTGTAAGGACCCTGGACAGCCGCTGAGGATACCTCAGCTGAAAAAAGTTGTAACGACCCAGGGGTTTCGTTACAAGTGGCGCCCGAGCAGGGACCCTGCGGGACAACATCGCAGTGTCCCATCCTAGCAAAGCAGAGAAAAAATAAAATCTAATCATCATACAAGCAAGGCAAAGCAAAGAAAAAAAAAAAAACCCAAATCATCAGCAAAGCAAAGCAACGAAAAAAAAAAAAAAAAAAAACCAATCATCAACAAACAAAGCAATCATTGCATACATATCATCGAGAAAAAAAAAATTATATCTACAACGAAACTATCAATCATCAGGCTTTGACAGACAAAGCCCTAGCCAACAACAGCGCTTCATAGCCATTAACTGAAGCACAAATAAAATCTATCTACATCAACGAAAAAAAAAAAAAAAAACAACATCCCAGTCGAATTCAACAAGACAGTCACAGGAAATCGTCATCGCCAGTACGTCACAATGAATACCCTCAAGACGTCCTGGGTATATAGCCTACGCAAAGAAGAGCTCCTTGCGTACATAAGAGAGTTCCATCTCGAAGAAGTCGGCACTGTCGAAGAACTGCGAAAGAGGCTCGCAGCGCACATCAACGACGGCAAACTAGCAGACGAAGACGTGAAACGGCTCCTCGAATTAGAAGTTAAACACACTAGAGCCGTGTCACCATCGATCCCACACAGCAACAATAATACGAATGACACAATACAGCAGCAAGTATATGGTACCGGGCAACCAGCCCACTACAACACATATCAACAGGAGGTACCTTTCTACAGAACCGATCCAATCAGAAGTTTCAAGTATGCTACTGCCATCGATCACGCCCGGAAGTGGGGCGTCAAATACATCACGAAATCCACAGGGTCGTGCTGGGCCACTAGGGCCAAGAACGTTGCATTCACTGCCGTATGTTGGGCCATCCATGCCGTTTCAAGGCTAACCACCGCCCTAAGCAAAATAGACGGCAGCCAGCAGGTAGAACTAAATTCCAAGGCTGCCCCTACTATACTCACAGCGACAACCGTCGCACGCAAACCTACCAACACTGCAGCCACCGCGGTAGAGGGGCAGGAGAAGGACCGGCAAGCCAGCACCATAACGTGCAAGCGTTGCACCCAAAAGGGGCACAGTTCCGACCAATGCACAAATCCACGCGTTTTCTTTTGTTGGCATTGTGGTCAACGAAACCGTCGCACGCTAGACTGTTGCCGCTACCCAGCAAAAGAGAGAACCCGAGCATCCAGAGGGCATCGTTCATCCTACCCAACGATACCACTAGGATTAGAAGAACATCGAATTAAGGCCACCATTGCCATGGGTAGCGAATTGTTCGATGCCACGATTGACACAGGTGCCACCCGGAGTTTCGCAAGCGACCTCATTGTAAACGAGGTAGGAACACCACACAATATCCTGCCAGTCAACGAGCCGATCCGATTAGCGGACGGCACTTCGAGGACAATCACGGAAAGTTTGAAGATCCCCATTCAGCTCGGTAACAATATATGCGAAGTCACATTCCTGGTGCTGCCTGACACGGTTGACGACCTAATCCTGGGAATCGATTTTCTACAACAAATCGGTACCACCCTTAGCGTGGGTGGGCAAACTATCACACTGAAAGATCCTGCGGTCACATTAAAACTAAACCCCGCACCGATCAACCATACCACATCCAACAAGAACCCATCTCACGCAAAGCCACCAACACAGATCACATACAGACAACAAGACACCACTGGGCCAGTCACCCTGGGATTGAAGCCCCCTCGGCCACAGCGAGGCCACTCGGCATCTCGATCAACCACAAAGCCCACGGTAAAGAACAGTTCAGCATACACCGAACCACAACCAATTCAACCCACAACATGTTATGCCCAGCACCATGAGGAACCAGGGAAATCAGAGGAAGACTCTCCACGGTCGTTTACAGGCCGTGCGCCACGTCAGGTCGAGACGACGATACAAGGGACAGACAAACGAACACTACACCAGGCGTCAAATACAGCGAACCATCGACCACCCACTACGAGTGCACCGAGTCGCATCGAAGAAGAAAAGATCAATGTATTCTTGGAACAAGAGCTACAGAAATTCGACGGGATGACGGGAGTGTCAAATATCACCACGCACAAGATCAATATGCGTGACGACCAACCGATCAAGCAACGATACTACCCGAAGAACCCAGCAATGCAGCAAATCATAAATGACGAGGTAGATGAGCTAATCAGACAAGGATGTATCGAGCCGTCATACAGCCCGCACAGTGCTCCCATAGTCCTGGTCAAGAAGAAGACCGGAGCCTGGCGACTGTGCGTTGATTATCGCCAGCTTAACGCTAAGTCAGTCCCAGACGCATACCCGCTGCCCAGGATCCAACATATCCTCGACCGCCTGCGGAATGCCAGATTTATCAGCAGTCTGGACCTTAAGAATGGTTATTGGCAGATCGCAGTGGAAAGGAATAGTCGACCATATACTGCTTTTACGGTTCCAGGTAGAGGACTGTTCCAATGGAGGGTCATGCCATTCGGCCTCCACTCAGCGCCAGCTACCTTCCAGAGGGCCTTGGATCGAGTCATTGGGCCGGAGATGGAGCCTCACGCGTTCGCATATCTGGACGACATTATCGTCACTGGTAGGACACTGGAGGAACACATGGAAAACTTGCGCGAAGTTTTCCGCAGACTCAGAGCCGCAAACCTCCGCATCAACAAGGAAAAATGTGAGTTTTTTAAGAAGGAGCTTAAGTATCTGGGGCACGTGGTGAGCGATCAGGGCATACACACAGATCCCGACAAGATCTCGGCTATCCAGAGTCTGCCAGCCCCCACCAACCTGCGCGAAGTAAGACGCTGCCTGGGTATAGCGTCCTGGTACCGAAGATTTGTGCCGGACTTCGCAAAAATTGTCACACCTTTGACAGCGCTCCTCAAGAAAGGCAAACATTGGAAATGGACCGACGAGCAACAACGAGCATTCAATCTTCTTAAGACCAGGCTAACAGAAGCACCTATACTTAGTTGCCCCGACTTCACGCAGAAGTTTACGTTGCAGACCGATGCCAGCGATTACGGAGTCGGAGCAGTACTCACCCAGGACATCGATGGGCAAGAACGGGTCATAGCGTACGCCAGCCGACACCTGAACGCCGCGGAGAAGAACTACTCGCCGACGGAAAAGGAGTGCCTGGCCATTATCTGGGGAGTGCGGAAGATGAGACCCTACCTAGAGGGATACCGATTCACGGTCATTACAGACCATCTCTCATTAAAGTGGCTCAACTCCATTGAGAGTCCATCTGGCCGGATCGCGAGGTGGGCCTTGGAACTGCAGCAGTTCAACTTCGATGTACAATATCGAAGGGGTAAGCTCAATGTCGTCGCAGACGCCCTTTCAAGACAGCCGCAAGAAGAATGTATGCAGGTCACCATGGTAAATGAATCCACACAACCATGTGTCTGGCTCCAAAAGAAAACCGCTGAAGTCAAGGAAAACCCTAGCAAGTACGCAGACTATTTGATCGATGGCTGCAACCTATATCGCCACATCCCACGACAGGTGAGCGATGAAGACAGCGCACCATGGAAATTGTGCGTGCCAAAACCGCTGCGTCGCGCCATACTACAGGAATGCCACGATGCACCCACCGCTGGACATTTAGGTATTCGAAAGACCATTAATCGGGTGGCCAACCGGTATTACTGGCCCGGCATGTTCCGAGAGGTGAGCCAGTACGTTCGGGGATGCGAGAGCTGTCAGAAGTTCAAACCAAGCCAACAAATTGCTGCCGGAAAGATGCTAACACAGCTCCCCGAAGAGCCCTGGAGCATTGTGTGCGCCGATTTTGTGGGGCCCCTACCAAGGTCGAAGCGAGGAAATAACATGCTGTTAGTGATATTCGACAAGTTCTCCAAGTGGACTGAGCTGGTACCCATGCGCAAGGCGACGACAGAAACACTAAAACAAGCGTTCCGAGAGCGCATCGTCAGCCGGTTTGGAGTACCGAAAATCTTCGTGACAGACAACGGAGCTCAGTTCACTAGTAAGAAGTTCAAGGAGTTCCTGCTCGAACTAGGAGTAAAGCACCAGTACACGGCTCCATACACGCCACAAGAGAACCCCACCGAGCGGGCCAATCGGACGGTCAAAACAATGATCGCGCAGTTTACCCATCAAGAACAACGAAACTGGGATGACCTGTTACCTGAGTTCACGCTCGCTTTAAATTCAGGGGTCCAAGAGTCAACGGGTTACAGTCCGTCATATCTCACCCAGGGGCGTGAGCCTAGACTACCGAACGCTGTTTTCGATAGAGAGACCACCGGTACGGGTTGTGAACCTCAAGCACCTGCAGAAAAGGCGAAACGACTACAGGAGATATACAAAATAGTGCGACAAAACCTCGAACGTGCATCTCAGGATCAAGCACGACACTATAACCTCAGACGAAGAGCCTGGAAGCCAAAAATCGGTGACATGGTTTTAGTAAGACAACATCATTTGTCCAAGGCAACAGATAATTTCGCAGCAAAACTGGCGCAGAAGTACGAAGGGCCATATAAAGTAGTTAGCTTCACTTCGCCGGTCATCGTCGTGGTCAGAAGCCCAGGAGACTCGCGACGTCGGACCGCGCATATCAGCGACCTCAAGGAATTCCACAGCATCGAAGAAGTTGGCAACACACCGAAGTAGTTAACATTTTTCCTGCGCGGCACCACCCGCGTTAACAACTGGAACCCGCGGCACCACCCGCGTTAACAACTGGAACCCGCGGCACCACCCGCGTCACAAACTGGAACCAGCAGCCGCATCTGCCAACATAAACTGCACGCTAGCAGCCGCATCTGCACTATAAACTGCACGCTAGCAGCCGCATCTGCATAGTAAACTGCACGCCAGCAGCTGCATCCACTTGAGAGCCTGCACACTGACAGCCGCATCTGTAAACATAAACTGCAAGCAAACAACATGGTCATAAACGATGTCTAAGTTATGCACTCTTTCATCACAAGCAAGCATAACCAACGAGACATCTAGATGATACAAAATTGATCACAAAATGACCATAACCTACAAAATCGCCAGAAGACAACCACCCACTACAAACGGCCATAACCCGCAAACCATCGGACCATAAGGGGTTCGTCACAAATGACACTACTACAGGACATTCGTTTCAAGCAGCCATAACTTACAAAACGACAACGCGTTCTGAGTAAATAGCATTTGTGCAAGGAACCACGTTCACCAAAAGTTAACAAGCTAACATTTTTCCTGCGCGGCACCACCCGCGTTACCAACTGGGATCCGCAGCACCAACTGCGTCAACAAAAGGGATCCGCAGCACCACCTGCGTAACCAACTGGGATCCGCAGCACCAACTGCGTCAGAAAAGGGGACCCGCAGTACCACCTGCGTCAATAAAAGGGAACCGCAGCACCCACTGCGACAACAAGATGGGCACCGCAGCACCCACTGCGATAACAAGCTGAGCAGCGCATAATCCCTTGCGCCAACAATACCTGATCCAAACATTTACCATACCTGAAGAACCATAACCTAATTTATACATGAAGGATGTCATACAAACGTCATGATCTACAAAAGAAGGTCCATCCAAGCAAACAACTTCAGAAGTAATCCTGCTTAAATGACAATATGCATCACACAACATGTTTGATATTCCAAGATATTCCCCGGCATTCAGGATATGTGGACTTCTTAGCTAACTTGAAGGTAACCACCATTTATTATCCCTGCTCGGAATATTTTCAGAAAAGACAGACCAATAGAAGAAACACCGTGAACATTCAGAGTGACAGCAAGCAAAGGTTCACACAGGCACATGCACGACAGACACACCATGTGTATTCAACCTCCAGGCAATGATTATATGGCAACGCTCAGCTAAAAGAACAATTTATGTTCAAATTACAAACTTGAAATCGCAACCGTCATTACAGTTTGTATCGTCCGTGACTCACATCGTAATATTCATCTCTCTACGCCATCGACAACAGTAAAAGTGCTAAAAAAAAGTAATTTAATGCGACAAAGTGCGAGTGAATTGAATTATCAACCAACTGCGCATACAAATACTGTCATAGTGCATAATTACGCAGCACGTAATTGTTCATCAGCAACAGCCAACGTTCAATTTTATTTCAACGGTGATCTCGCCCAACTGTTTTTATTAAAACACGCCAGAAAAGTGCAGCGAGAGCACTACATATCCGATCATGGATAGTTTTGAGAAGTCGAAGAAGAAATATATGGAGCGACATCGACAACTTACGGCAGCACAGAAGCGTGCAATATTTTTGACGGAAATGCCATCACCGCCACAGTCGAATAAAAGGGTACGCCATGCCGCTCAGTCAAGGAGCGCGCCAGCTAGACATGTAGCCACCATCAGCGCTATCAAAGCAAGTAACGCCACGTTCGACAACAGCGCTGCGCAACAAGGGCCACCAGTACCGGCAGACGTCTGCAGCAACGTCGACAGCAACGCATCACCGTCAAGACAGACGGTCACTCAGACACCAGTCATGCTACACATACCAGAAGTAAACTTGTCGAGCGACAGCGACAACGACGACGTCATCAACGAGCGAAATCTGTTCGTTTACCCACCAGGACCCGGTGGCATCAACGTCACCATCGACGATTACAACTGCCTCGCCGCTGGAATCTATCTCAATGACAAGATTATGGAGTTCTATGCCACCTGGATCAAGCGTGTGCTCATGCCGAAGGATCGCGCTGACGATTATTATATTTTCAATTCCTTCTTTTATGAGCGATTGATACAACCCAAGGCGGTACCCGGCGACACGCCAGCAACCCTTGGCCAACGTCGTTACGAGGGGATACGAAGATGGACGCGTCAACAGGACATCACGCACAAGAAGTTCATCATAGTGCCTATTAATGAGAAGCAGCATTGGTTCCTCGCAGTCATATGCTTTCCGGCACTGAATGGACCTCGATTTTACGATGTCCCACCGCAAGGCGCCGCAACCGATGATCACCCAATCAAACAGTCGATGATTTTAATATTCGACTCACTGGCCAGCGTCGACCGATCCCATGTGTGTGGCCCACTGAGAAGCTACCTGAGCCACGAATTTAGAAGCCAACACATTCTGAGGAATTTCACGGAAAACAACCTACCGAGTCACCGAGTGAGAGTCCAACAACAAGATAACCTCACTGATTGCGGATTGTATACGCTACAATTTATCGAGAGTTTGGTATGCAATCCTATAATCAACCTTCAGCCGCCCATAAATCGTACCGCATGGTTCACGGAGGAAACAATACGAAATAAAAGAAGACACATTAGCGAGCTGATACAGCAACTAGCCGGAAGAGATCTGCCACCTTTGCTACTACCACCGGTGTATGATGATGACACCAACAAGAGACGCAATACAAAATCAACGTCACCAGAGAGCATCACGGCCCTACCACAGCCAACCTTTGCTACAAGTGGCCCATACAGTTGCCAACAGGCAACCCAGCATACGGCCACAATCGCCGCCAGCGCCACGCAGGCGACCCACGAGGGGTCCATGACTACACGCAAAGCAGTTAACAGTCGTCAACAAGCAGCAGTCACCCAGAGAAACCGCTTCAACGACAGCCTAAGCCATAGCAGCTGCGACGATGACAGCAGCGACCAGAATACAGTCGACAACGACGAAAATATGCAACAAAAATTAGCTAAGCATATGGAAATCGACCAGCCAGAGGAAGGAGATGCTTTCGAAGAGTGCCTTGGTTGGCTCTTCGATCCCAACGTCCCAGATTCAATGCCGACAAATACGGCGAACGGAACAAGCATTCCCACCATCGAGGTGCCAACAGAAGACGAGCACAACCCAGTGGAAAACATAAATATCGACGATATTCTCCCACTGGAACTACAGCAACGTATCGCAGGAGCCCAAGCACGGCGGAGACCAGGACAACGAATTGGCTTCAAGATCGTACTCGAAAATACATGCTACGCCGTCCAAATAGAGCGCAGCGGGAACGTTAAGATCTCGTTTTCCACCCCGGAGTAGAGGGGGGGTGTGACGAACCTATTTCCCACACAAATAGGCCCACACATTATTTGTTATTTATTTACGCTACGCAGCCTAGCGTACCGGCCTCACACATAACAAACCAAGCAACATACACCACGAGCTATACAGCATAGCGCCATCGGAACTTAAGATAAGTAAGCAACATGCGAATTACTATGTTTATTAATAGGATAATGAATTGAACAATTGTATTTTACATTTATGCATATAATATTATTAATCTAAACATACAACACGTTACGGTAAACATACAAGACGTGACGTTAAGACATTCACACTATTAGTACCCACTACTTATTACATACTACTATAGTACGTAAGCAATCATGAAATGTATTTTATGTGCACCACTGGTAGCAGCCAGCACTTAGTCATAAGTTGAAGAAATTAATAAAGTTGAGTTGTATTTGAGCTTTCAAACGGACCAGACGTCTTTCACTTCGAAGTAGCCAAGCAGTTTATTTTCTTTCGGAGTTAAGTCTGGCTATTACTCGCAGACTATCTGGACGTGCCTTGCTCCCGTTCCTATCCTCTCTCCGCTCGAGTCGTGTCACTGAGGCATGAGGCCAATCGGTCACGCTCAGTTGCCACACTCACCACTACTCTCAACGAGTTACTCGCTTTCAGCGTATCCACCCCCTTTGAGTTGTGTCATTAAGGCATGAGGCCAATCGGTCACGCTTAACTGCCACTCTCATCAACACTCTCAACGAGAATACTCACCTCAGAGTATTTCCCCTCCTCCGAACTGTGTCACTGAGGCATGAGGCCAATCGGTCACGCTCAGCTGCCACATTCACCACTGCTCTCAACGAGTATCATTACCTTCCCCTTTCTTTGAGTTGTCTTTCTCACTCTCGCTCTCAACGAGATACTCACCTTCAGAGTATTTCCCCTACCTTGAGTTGAATCGCTCACCTCCGCTCTCAACGAGTGAAACGCACCTCCGAACGAAGCAATGCCAGCGGAGCGCTACTAGAAATTCAAGGTCAACACGTTATTAAAACGCACATACACACGACAACTCAAGAAGAGGTACGGCAATAAATACGCATCGCGCCACCAACGAAGATAGAGCCAACAAGGGATAACGGAGAGTACCGCTTAGCAAGGTACAGTCAAGCTAAAAACACCAGCCGTCATCACCCAGGGCACCTTCACCATCGCAAAGGTCACCTTCACTAGACAATCTGTGAAGGCAAACATACAGAGCGGCCTTTCGTGAAGAGCCCCAGAAGGGAATCGCTGGACAAGTATAACGTCCACAACATCGACATCCACGACATCATAATTAAACCTAAGAAGAACAAAAGACCTTCCAACAAGGTCAAGCGATCTACAAAACCCCATAGATCGTCTTGTAAGGACCCTGGACAGCCGCTGAGGATACCTCAGCTGAAAAAAGTTGTAACGACCCAGGGGTTTCGTTACAGAGTCTCCCGTAGCAAGGTACCTCGGTGTGATTGCCAACTTTGGCTTTGCAGCAATTGCTATCCGCAGACACAGTCTTTCTTTCGGATTCGCGATTCAACCTTCAATTATATGAACATATGAGTGCTAAAGTGAAGAGTTTGATAAAGTTAAGATACCAACCAAAGACAAAATATGCTCAAAATCAGTGATCGTGAAACGAGAGAAATTCTTGAAATCGTCCTCATCCCAAAGCAGATCCTGAAGTAAATGAGCTTCTACATCGTTATTCGACCTGTTAATTAACAAGGGTTTTACCCAGCCATTCCGGTGGCGTGTCCTTCTTTCGCTCCCAACCTTCAATTTATGCAACTCCCGCAGGAGTACAATGGCAGCAATTTGCTTCTGCGGAAAAGACATGTTACCAGTAGAAGGCTTTGCTTTGGTTATATGGACAAGGGCTGAAAAGTACCTCCTCCGCGAATTATAAAAAAAATATGTATATATGCAACAGTTTACCTCTTTTGGAATTTTGCTGATGTATTTCTTCTGAACGGATGCTGACTGAATGGTAAATGGCTGCGCTTTTTGTTGCAATTTTCTTTTTTTTTTTTTGTTTTTTCAAAATGAATTTTTTATTTCAGTTGTCAAAAAATCGAAATAATTTTTGATTGTCAAACAAATGTCATTTTTTTCCCATGCTATTGTTATGCCACCTACGTCACTATCGGCATTTTGCTTGATGATGGCAATAATTTGACAACTAATACAAATTTAAAAATTGTTATGACAATTTGTCACGTATATTTGCAGCGTAAATATATAGTTTCAGCGTTCACAATTTTTTCTTCCCTTCAAAAAAACCTTCTTATACCCATTATTTATTTTTCTTAAGAACACATTTGTGGAAAAAAGAAAAAAACTAGTTTTAAATTAAACAACAGATTTTGTTTTGTAAATGATGGCAAACTGTATCGCTTGATATTCGACTACTCTTTAGATGGCGATATATTTATCAGTAGACCAGACGATACAGGTTGTTGACTTCAAATTTTAAATTTCAACTTTAAACAAATCAAATTCAACTTTTTACATTTGAAATTCGACCTTTTACACTTCAAATTTAGCTTTTCCAATTCAGGCTAGTTCAACTTTTAAAACTTTAAATACAACCTTAGCAAGAAAAAGCTCATTATTAGATTTTTATTATTTATTTCACATGTTATCGTTAATCGTAATATATTTTAAATTCTTGTGATGTGTCCTGCTTGAGTAAAAAATACAAATTAAAAAATATTAAAACTAACCCTTTATTGATTGGAAGGAATTGAACGATTAAAATAAAACCGACATAAATCGACCTTCAATTTTGTGTAATGGATCAAAAGCTTAAAAATTTATAAAATTTTTTGGATTATGCTGACCATCCAAAATAGAATGAAAAAATTAACGATAACACTGTGAAACAAATTCAGGTTAACAAAAGTTAGGTCGATTCTGAGAGTGAGGGGTGAAAATAGAGGCTAAATTAGAAGACCCGAATCGCGGCGTTTGTTTATGTTAGTTCGAATTTTTTTTTTTTTTATCGACCTTCGAACTTTGCAGTCAAATGCCGATTTTCAGCATATTGTTTATATTTGGCTATAACTCGTCGACTAATTGATATTTTTTCAATCTGTAAAAGCCAAATTATTGCTAGAGACCTGTGCAACAATTAAAATTTTTTAAAAAATTGATTTAGAAAATTTTTGTGGTGCTCATGAAGCAAAATGTTGGAAAGATTATTTTTTTCATGCTTTTTGAAAATATTTTCCACAAAACTAAGTCTGTATATAATATGCTTCTCAGTTTCTTCAATAAATTTTATTTGAAAAGAAAACAATCATAAAACAAAACTTGGTGGGTTTGGGATTAACAAAAATGGTTTTGGGATTTTTAACGCAAATTATCGACTAAGACCATTTTCTTTTCAAATGAAATTTATTGAGGAAACTGATAAGCATATTATAGATCAAACAGAAAGCAAAAAAGACTTAGTTTTGTGGAATATATTTTCAAAAAGCATGGAAAGAAAGCAAAAAAGACTTAGTTTTGTGGAAAATATTTTCAAAAAGCATGGAAAAAAAATAATTTTTCCAACATTTTGGTTCATAAGCACCACAAAAATTTACTAAATAAATTTTTTAAAAAATTTTTAAATTAGTTGCACAGATCTCTAGCAATAATCTGGCTTTTACAGATTGAAAAAATATCAATCTCAAATCAAAATCGTCAATTAGTCGACGAGTTATAGCCAAATAACCATATGAACAATATGCTGAAAATCGGCATTTGACTGCAAAATTCGAAGGTCGATTAAAAAAAAATTCGAACTAACATAAACAAACACCTCGATACGGGTCTTCTAATTTAGCCTCTATTTTCACCCCTCACTCTCAGAATCGACCTAACTTTTACTAACCTGAATTTGTTCCACAGTGTAATTTTATCATATAGATCATATTTATTGTTATTTATTTTCGTGAAGCTATTGTGCATAGCCAGAAATCATGCCAGTTGCGGGATTAGCTATAATAATAGTTGTCGTTATCGAAAATGACAGTTTTCGCTAGCTAATCACAGCGACAATCGTCATTAAGGCGTTTGGGAATGCCGCTACAGGTATATGCAAAGAAAAATCTTTAGTCAAATATTGAAGTAGATACAAGGTAGGTCTATGTCATAGACTTTCACCAAATAAAGTGGAAGTACTTAAATTAAAATTTTTTTAATTGACTAAAGAAAAATAAAAGGAATGACATATTGAAAATGATAAATATAAGTACTCTTAATTTAAATGAATCCCTAAGCTAATCTAAGAAAATTTTTGTGACAAATGGGAATGCTTTTAGATTTTTTTATGCTTCATTGTATTGTATATATGATTGCATAACTTCATCATTGCATAATATCTAAAAGCTCCCTAATGCCCCATTTTTTTCTCGTTTTCTCGACAGACTCAATCTTACAGATTATTGCAATAACATACAACTACCAGAATGAATATCTATATACCCTAAATTATCACAGCCCTAACAAGCCCAAAAGTTTTTATATATAAAGTATTTTCATGTAAAGATATTAGAATAGTTCTGACTTATGCTCTCAAAATGCATAATAACCAGCCTAATGTGTATTTACAACTTACATCAGCCTTTATCCGTTTGAAGACAAATGACAGCTAACTTCACCTTCTCCGATTCAGAAATGAGGGATTGGGAACAGTGCTGGCGTTTTGGCTATTTATAGCCAAAATTGGCTATATTCTTTTCCACGGTCAATTTTTGGCTATTTGGCTATTTTATTTTTCATTTGGCTATTTTTTTAATCGGGAATTTTTTTTTATTTTGGCAAAAATTAATTTTCCTTTCATGTGAACACGACATACCAATAATGTCAATCGTGCAGTACAACATAATAAAGCTCTGTTCAAAATTGCAACTAATTCAGAAACACTGCACAAAAAGAGCTGGCTACACTGACCTCACTAAGCCGACTTTCTTTGACATTTGTAGTGAGGCCAGTGTGAACAGCTCTTTTTGCGAATTGTTGCTGAATAAGTTACAATTTTGAACACAGCCGAATATACAATAATTTGACATGTGGCAACTCAAATCACTTGCCACTAAAGCGTAGGCAACAAAAATGGCTTTTATCATGAAATGCAAATAGTGAAAAACTAAAGAAGTTAAGAAACTTAACCAAAGTTAAGAAAATCAACATGGAAGTTTTTGTTTTTCTTAAATACATGAATAAATATTTTGGCTATTTTTTTAAGGTTTAGGTTATTTTTATGTTGTGTTCTGGCTAAAAAAAAAGTTTACTCCGGCAACACAGATTGCGAAGAATAACTCTCCTGTGAAGCCACTTATCTAGTTCTGGCTTATGCTATTAAATGCGTAAGGTCTCTTGGAACGAAGGTATGAATTTACTGCTACTTTTTGCGACAAGACTTCCTCGCTGCTCCAGCGTGCGCTTCTACAGGGTGGCCCAAATAAAACCAGCTGATATGAAACACAAATAACTTTCTTTTTTTTTAACATAATTTATTTTTTCCTTTTGCAGATTATAACTGAACTCTTGGAAATTTAAAATGAATACGTACAGTTCACAACAACGCATTAAAATTATCGATTTGTATTATTCTTCTCAACGATCAATTGTTCTGACGCAGCGAAATTACACAATTTTTTAACGTAAGATCGACGCCCACATCTTCCATGATTACAAGTTTAGTTCGCCGTTTTGAGGAACTGGGTTCAGTTGCCGACCGTCCAGGAAGAGGTGCTCATCGAAATATTCGTACTGAAGACAACGTGGAAGCTGTGCAGCAGAGTGTTGCAAATTATCCATCTGTCTCAACTCGTCGCCGTTCCGGCCAATTGGGTATACCCCGAACAACATTACAGAGAATTTAAAGTCGGATCTTAACATGTATCCATAGAAAGTTCAAATTGTGCATCAGCTTCTACCGCAAGACCCCCAACAACGACTACAATACGCTATTCGCTTTACACAATTAGCCACACAAAATGATTTTTTAAATAATCTTTTGATGACGGATGAAGCGCATTTCCATTTAAGTAGTTATGTGAATAAACAAAACTGTAGGTTGTGCAGCACCGAAAATCCAAGGCCAATACATCAGCATCAGTCACACCCAATCAGATGCACTGTTTGGTGCGGTGTTATGGCCACAAAAATCATCGGCTCATATTTCTTTGAGAATGAGGATGAAACGCCAGAAACGGTCTCCGGGGCTTCTTACAGAACAATGATCGACAACTTTTTGAGGCAAATGGTGGAGCTACATCCTAATTTGTGGTTTCAACAAGATGGAGCAACTGCGCATACTGCTAGGCAAACTATGGACATGCTGCGTGAAATGTTTGGTGAACGCATAATTTCAAAAAATTCAGTTTTCCCTTGGCCTCCTCGTTTACCAGATTTAACTGCGCCCGATTTTTTTTTAATGGGGTTATTTAAAAGACAAAGTGTATGTTAACAAACCACAGACACTTGGACAGCTCAAGCAGAATATTCGAGACGAAATACGGCGCCTGCAACCAGAAACATTACGCCGTGTAATGCAAAATGCGCTAAAAAGAACCAATGCCTGTATCGAGCAAAATGGTGGTCATTTGCCTGATGCCATATTTCACACATAGTCACGTTAAATTTCCATAAAATGTATTTAACATATAAAAATAAATCATTTTAAAAAACCGTTATTACAAGAGTTATACGTGTTTAACATCACTAGGCCTCATTTGGACCACCCTGTATTAGACCTGGGCCATGTTTCTCAAAAAATACAAGTCTTGTATTACGTAAAAAAGTAAAATACTAATTAAAATACTTGGGGAAATTTTTATTTATCCAAGTATTTTACTTGTAATACAAGACTTGTATTTTTTGAGAAACAGGGCCCTGGTTTTTTGTTACCCAAGGCAGTAAAACAGTTATATTTTTCTTAAAATACTGGTTCTGCTTATATATCAGGACAATTTTTTCGTTTAAAGGTCAAATATATTTTAATTAAAAAATTTTGAATAATACCCGACATCATGACTGCTATATAAAAATGATAGGTTGAAAATATTCTTGTCTAACAAAAAGGTATAAAATACAATAAAATAAAATCAAAGAATATATAGGTAAGGAAATAAAAAGAAATAAAAAAGAAATTTTCTCAATTTGTTTGGTTTAACCTCTTCTTTTAGCCATTCTAAAGGAGAACCTCTTTTAACCGTTGTGTCGATCGTAGAGCCCACGGGTACATTTGCAACTTTAATTTTCCTGTATCTTCCAAACGGTTAGTCCGATTGACCTGAAATTTCATGATATCCTCAACCATACACTTTTGCATCATGTGGAAAAGTTTCATCAAGATTGGAGCAGCAGTTCAGTCGATACAGCCCAAATTCAAGTTAGTGGAATGGCGTCGACTGCTGATGTACCCGGGTACTTGTATGAAAATTCATACAAATATATAGAAATAAATGGCAAAGTTCACTTTATATTGCTATATCTTCCAAGCGGCTGGTCCAATCTTGATGAAACTTCGTATCATAGCTTGGAAATATGTAATTGATATTGGTGTGAAATTTCAGGTCAATTGGACCAACCGTTTGGAAAATATAACCCAGTTACTAGAAAATGACCTAGCGTCAACAGCTGATGTACCCAGGTACTTCTATGAAAATTCATACAAATATATAGAAATAAATGGAAATATTTAGTTTATTTTATGGAAATTTGTTTATTTATTTATAGAAAATCATTATAATGAAAGTAAAAAATATATTTTATGAATTTTAGCAGCATCTGAGGCATTGTGGATGATCCTTCGAGTGCTCTGCGCACACAGGCTTATTACAAATTGCACATACTTTTCTCGTTTGGCGTTTTGCAATGCAAATATAGCAGTTTCCTTTTCTTTTTATGCGGCCAGAACTGTCACGTTCCTCTTCCTCTTGTGCACCAACATTCATCTTCAAGGGCATACCATATATGGCTTCCATAGCGTGTCTAGTAGAAAATATGCGCGTAATATGGCTATTGTCCGCTCTTATATCGATTTGTGGTCTGCATAACTGATCGCTGAGCTGCTGCAGAAATATCCTACGGCGGTTGGTAGATGGTTTTAGATGGGGGTTGTTTTCCATATATATAACATACGCAGCATACGCAGCTACGTCAAGCATATTATAAAAAAATGCTAAAGGCCATCTATTTGTGCGCCGTTTGGTTGAATATTCAGTCAAGCACTTATCCATATTATCCACGCCGCCTTTATGTTTGTTATAATCAAGTATGAGCAATGGTTTCCGTTTTGGACCTGCAGTTTCTGTAGTGTCGTGGCAAGTAGACAGCATCACAACAGCCTTATTTTTTTTTGGGACGTATGAGCACATCGTCATGTTGTTACAGAATCCAAATAGCGTAGACTCTGCTTCACGTCCTTTAGGATTGGCAAATGATGCTGGCACGAACATACGCCTTTTGTTGCAAGTGCCCAACAAAGCCAAACTGTTGTCCACCATCAAAGTTTTTGCTAAGTTATATGTTGTAAAGAAATTGTCGCATACCACTGTTCGCCCACTTCCACCAAAATTGTTGACAACTAAGTCCTTCACAACACGCTCACCAACGTTTCTTTCACGTTCGCCGGACGCTGCCATTCCAGTATAAATTTGACCCTGTATTGAAAAAATAAAAATTGAAAAATGAAATTTGAATTAGTCATTTAGTTTATTTGCAACAAGTTGATATAATAAAATGAATGTATGAACACTGATTTACCTGCACGGGATATGATGAAATGGCGTCGCAGACCCACCACACTTTTATTCCATATTTGGATGGTTTGGATGGAATGTACTGTGTGAAGCCAGTTCCACCACGATATGGGTATAATTGCTCATCTACGGTAACGTTTGTGCCACATATATAATACTTGCGCAGAGTGGCATTTAGCATCAGGAATACGTCTGTAATTGCAGCTGCCTTATCATTTTGTTTGCGTGCATTCCGAGTGTTTCCATTATCAAAGCGTATGAAGCGGCTGATTGCCCAAAATCTGCGTAAGCTCATTGATGCACGAAATAATGGATGTGAAGTTGTTTTCCACAGGTCAGTAGTATGAACATAACCGGAATGACATACGCCAGCCATCAAAAGCACACCCAAATATGCACGAAATTCTACTTCAGTTATAGGCACCCATATTCGTGGTTCCGCATCTGGATGCTGCTCATTGTACGCATCAAAAGTTTGCCTTGCCTTTCTATTTGATTCTCGAATAATTACATCACATATTTCATTTGACATCATAAGATTGAAGGTTTCTGCCATTGTCAAGCCATTTGTCGATGGCACTGGTCCAGGATTGCGACTTCTTAGAACGTTGTGCGCACGTATTCGTCCAGGTATTGGTGGTATTGACGACCATACATTGCCATCTCTTGCCGTATAATAATCACCAGTTTCAAGTGGCGGTTCTTCATACTCCTCGTCTGAATCCCTCTCGTCCTCTAGGTGATACACAATTTCCTGGACTTGTTCAGCGTCAGATGATTCACCACCAATGTCATCAATATTTCCTTCTAAGTCTTCTTGATCTACCGCTTGTTCGTGGTCACTCTCTTCAGAGTCAGAAGCCTCAACAAATGTGCGTATATAGTCACGCTGCTCCTCATACGGTAGTGCATTCAATCGACGCGGAGCTAGCCACTCACCATCTGCCATTTTATTTTCACTTTTTATATATTTGCCGCACAAAATAAATTTTTTGGTCTTTACACTTCAAAAATCGCACATAAACTGACTTATGCATACAAAACTACTCAAAACGAAACCTGCGCAAAAAATCATGTTTCTGCCTGCAAAACTGGTTGTGCAAGGGTAGGTAGGCAAGATATTCCCAAATACCCTTTTGTTCCTGTTAGTAGACGTGTTTTCCTACACATTCCAAAAAAAAAATGTTTACATTGAACAAATATTTTATGAGTTATAATTATTCTGCGCAGGTACTAAAAATAGCACTATGAGCAAGAGGGGTTGATTTTCAGTTCAAATATAACGGAATTTTGCGAATGAAAATTCAATGTTAATTATTTTTCTTGGTAAAAAGGGATCAAATTACAAGGATTAAAAAAGAATTTGGAAATTGTTAAATTTTTATGGATTTTGGCAATTCCCATTTTTGGTAAAAATGGATTATTTAGGTACCAAATTTTTTTTTTCCCAAATTATGATAAAAGTTTTGTTAACTAGACAATATTTCCAATAAATAAAAAAAAAAAAACCAGAAAATTACAAGAATCCAGGTAGTAGTTAATATTTGTATATCAAAAGCAACTATCTGCCATACAAAACGTATGAAGTACCCGGGTACATCTACTGTCGATGTGGATAAAACCCAACAGCTGTTGACACAACGGTTAAGCAGGTAGAGCTGAAGGCATGAACAATTTTCCCATTTCATATAAAAAAGCAAATGGGCCTGGCTACAAGTAGGGTAGGTTTTCGACATCCATTTCAAGGCCTGCTTGTTTCATTTCGAACACCTATTAATGTCTACTTGGACGTTTTATTTTACTCGATACATATGAAAACGCATATAATACGATTTATTTAATCGGCATTTAATTTGAACAGGCAAACCACTACGGAAAAAATGAGAACACAATATATTTTAAAAAAGGTTGCTTCAATGACTATTTTTTGTTGTAGACTAGAGTTCTAATGCTAATATTATCTAAATTTTATTAAAGCTGCATTTTTTAAAGATAAGTTTTGTTTTATGATTGCATTAAAAAATTTATAATAAAAGCCTAAAAATATGCTATTACTTGGAATTTCTTTAATTTTCAGTTAAAAATAATTTGAAGTGTAATATGTTAAAAGTTTATTTTGATTTGAAAAAAGTATTTTTGACTGGAAAAAGTTAAATTTGAAGTGCAAAAACTTGATTTAAAAGTTAAATATCTGTAAAAGTTTAGTTTTTAATGAACTAATGAACTAACTAAGTTTTTAATGAAAGGATTATTAACAATATAAGCTTTATTCCTATAGTTTATACGAAGCTTAGGGGGCACCTGCCCCTCGCCTACTCCTCGCTACGCTCTTGGTGTAAAGTATATATAACGGTTAGTAAAATTTTAAAAAATTGGTGTTTAAAAAACTTCTCCAATAGAAAAAAATGGTCCAACCTAAGTGTATGGAAATTTGTATTGTATTGTATTGTATTGTATACAAACATATCGATTTAAAAGACGTCTACGTACACATACGCTATTGTTGTTGCTATAGTTACATAACGTAAGTGATATTTTTTTCGAGGTTTTCACGAGGCATTATCATTGAATATGTTGAAAGCATTATATTTATTCTCTATTTCTTAAAATTTTTTTGTCTTTTTTTGTTTTTTTACACCACTTTGATAACTTATAAAAAGTAACTTCATTAGCATTTTATTTTTTTATTTACATGCATTTACAAAACAATCGCTTTAAAATTCCGCAAATTTTTCTTAATGCTTAAGTCTCAACTTAATGTACCCTACAGAACATAAAATTAAACTAACTGCTTAAAGCTAACGATGCAATCGACATCACTACAGCGACGGTTGTCCATTTCCGTTGTATGTTTGCAGCCTTATCTGTAAAAAAAAAGAAAAAAAAAACAGTTGAAATCACTTTAAATTCACCATAATAAGTGAGGCTTGATAACTTAAGGGGTTACATGACATTGGCAGTTTTTTTTAATAATTTAGTATTTTAGTAAATATTCTTAAGATTCTAAGAAAAAAAATTTCCATTTAATGGAAAAATTCCTACGGGTTCAAAAGTTAGAGCCGGTTTAGTGAGAGCGCAGTTTTAATTTTTGCGCTACCTACGTACGGCAGCTGGTATATACTTGTTTTACTTGCTTACTGACTTTTGGTGGTTGTTATTTCGTAGCTACTTGAAGGGTGAAGCCCGAATTGCTAAACGATTGCAAAAAACTATAAGAAACAGCACAACACAAGATAAAGAAGGGATACAGTACGAAGCAGGCATGGCAGATTGAAGGTAACCTTTTTTTCTTTGTCCACAAACTTTGATCGCGTTTATCTCGAAACCATGTTTTTCGTACTGGTTGCAGCACTAGCGGTTCCGTTTTTGACGAAATTTTTTTTTTGTATTTTTTTAAACTTGATTCGCTATCGTATGACACGAGCTTTTTTTAAATTTTTTTTATGAATTTTTTAAGTCAATATTTTTTCGAAAAAACACACTTACAAATTTGGAACATCACCAAAAATTGAAAAAAAAAATTAAAAAAAAAGCTCGTGTCATACGATAACCAATTTTGTTAAGATTTAAAAAAGTAATTTTTTCCAGATCGGACAATTTTTGCAACTTCCAGCGCTGCAACCACGAGGCCCCGTTTTTTTCTCTGCCGCCAGTTTGGAGCTCTATAAAACCATGTTGGAGTAAAAAATATTTTTTTTTAATTTTTTTTCTTCTAATTTGTTCAATTCTCTACAAAAATATTTATAATATAATAAATATTAAAAATATGTAATAAATTTTGGAAAAATGTTTGTTTTTGACTGAGTTATGAATTTTTAAAACAAGGTCTGTTTTCTCTGCCGCGAGTGTCATGTCCCGTCTTAAAAAAATGTATTTGGTCATACTTTTAAATATTTAAAGCCCTAAGTAATTTGTAAAAAATAATTTTTTTTAGGCCCACAGTATTTATTAAGGTGATATAACACTACTCTGAGTGATTTAACCACACCAAAAGAATTTCAATTTAATCCGTCCAAAGGAAAACGGGCTTAAAAATACGCTTCACTTTTTTGTTATACGTTTATTAACATGCATACGTATTTTTTGAAATTTTGCCCTTAATAAAAATCGTGACATCGCCGCCTAAGAAGTGTCACTTTCTTATTGTTAGCATTGCTAATAAGGAGCGTCGAAATTAAAAAAAAAAAGAACGGTGACGTAGTTTCACCACATAGCACTCCGCACCATTTTTTAGAACTTTTTTTTTATTTTAAGAATCAAATATACTTAAATTATCAACTAAAAAATTTCCATTATAACACTTCGTTACAAATCACCCTTTTTAATTTTTCATTTTTCCTCTTAATTTAATTTTTTTAACAGGCGTATTGTGGACCAATAAAAATTCCTTCTTTCAACTTTGCGTTACTTAATTTTGGAAAAATAGACTAAATTCTTTGCTTACACAAATTCTTCTTTAAGCCGAGTTTTATATGTAGGGGAGGTAAAACAACGTCTTGTGGGGTTCAATTAAAGTCAAGTATTTTGCATTTGAGTTCCCACAAACGAAATCCATTCATTTTGGCCAATCTTTAAGATATAATATATCTGTAACAACTAAAACAACGCAGCTTGTTTTAAAAATTTTTTTTAGATACAAGGAGTTATAATTTTTTTTCAAATTTATACAGCTTATTTTGCATAAAAAGTACTTATAAAAAAAAAATTTTTTTAAATACTTCTCAGGCTTTTATATTATAAAAAATACATTCAAAACGGTTCAATGGATATCGCCATTCCCATGTATTTGAAAAATTAAAAAAAGCGTGCTTTTTTGTCAATAAAAAAAAAACAAAAAATAGTAGGTACTTGAATTTAAGGGGAATGCTTAAAGGATAAAATTACAAAAAATGCAAAAAGATTCATTGATATCGAACTAATAGATTTCGAGTTATCTATGGAACCATTTTAAAAAAGCTAGTTTCGAGAAAATCGCGTTTAAAGCTTTTGTTTTTCGAAATTTTGCATATATTTTTAAAATTATCGGTTGATAAATTTATTATTATTTAATCTGCAATGTCAGGTATCGTTTTAAAAACATGTATGTATATTCTAGAAAGTATGAAGAACATATTGTAGTGAACTCCTAAAGTCACTTTTACCACTCCAAACATTTAGCATAAATTGTTCTTAGCTAAGCAATAATTTCATTCAGACCACAAACCAAAAAGAAATAAATAATAATCAATTGCAATAACCTAAACATTTTACGTAACACAGAATTTTTGATGCAACATAAACCCAAATAATGACGGGCACTTGAACATCCAAAATTCTGCTGATACGCGAATGTCACTCACACTTCGCGTAATTTAAATTCATCTTCTTTTTCCCACATGCAATGCATATACCTAACACTCAGTATAAGCTATACGCCACAATTATGCCTTTGCATAAACGCATACTCTACAACAACAACAATACCTAAGCGCACTCAATTTTACTCGCTGAAAATCCAGCATGAAAATAAGACTCTTGGGGAAGTGTTTTCGAAATGTGATATGCGAAAACATTTCTGCCGGTATTTGTGCAGTCGCCGTTGTTGTTGTCAGATTCTATAAACTGGCTGAAACTGGTTTGACTGGTTTTTATAATAAATTCTGCACAATGTTTACATTTTGCATTATTATATTCTATACCGGTTTTTGTGTTATTGAAATAAATTTTCACAATGTTTACATTTTTGGCTAGACGGGCGCATGGATTTATTTCAATAAAACAATTAGATATTTCAGATATTAGATATTATTTTCAGGATATGTATGAAAAAAAATGCTTTTTTCCGAATTTCTTTGTTTTTAATTTTTTTTTTTTGTCAAATTGGAAATTTTTTATATAATTCAATTTATGAAAATTTCAAATAAATTTCATAATTGAATTTTTTCAGTATGTACAATGTTACATTTTTTTGCTGCTTTTGCTTGCATATATTTATTTCATTTCATACTTATTTCAACTTACTTATTTCGTGGCGTAGTGGGTGAGTGTGTGGCTCATACGCCAAAGAACCTAGGTTCGAATCCCCATCTGACTCAAAAAGTTTTTTCAATTGGATTAATTTTTCTGTTCGGCCGTCACCTCTCTGCAGACAATGGCAAGCCTCAGAGAGTAAAAACTGCCATTAAAAGTTTCTTGAGAACATAAGCCGTTCGGAGTCGGCATAAAACATGTAGGTCCAGTTCTCGATCATTTGTGTTCAAACATTTTCACAACACACACAACACACACAACACAATTGATTATAAGAGCTCGGCCAAAGTCCTTTCAAGGGCTGAAATGGCCATTTTGTTTTTTTTTTTTTTTTACTTATTTCAAAATGAAGTATGAAAATACGAAATGTTATTTTTCAAAGTTTTTAATTATCTCAACTTAATGGAATTTATTTTATTTCTTAAAAAAAATTGGAATAAATAAAATTTTTTTCAGCCAGTTTAAAGAACCTGACAACAACAACGGCGACTGCACAAATACCGGCAGAAATGTTTTCGAATATCACATTTCGAAAACACTTCCCCAAGAGTCTTATTTGCATGCTGAATTTTCAGCGAGTAAAATTGAGTGAGTGAATTGGGTTCTCTTCATTTAATATATATACTCTTTGCGTTGACTCTTTAGTATGCATTTATTGTTCTTTTCTTTATCTTTTATTAACAAAGCGATTTCATTGTTGTTGCAATGCAATAACCAAAAATCGATTTATGTACTTGTTGTTAGTATAATATATTTTTCCATCGACCAACAAAATTGATTGGCGATGACCCAAATAATTGGGAGGAGCATAACAAATACTGGCAAGTTTTAGGATTAAGAAATACTGGTAGATTTTGTATAAATAATAAGAATATTTTTAATAAAACTTAGAATTGAAGTTACAACGAAAGGAAAAACTCTTTTCATTTTTTTTATTCTCCCTCTGGCCGGCTAGGCTGTTTAACAAAGTAAAGCCGGCGAGCTTACATGCAAACTCCGCGGCGCGTCCTATCTAAAATATATTTACAGAGAGACGTTTTTGGTCAACAATAAGCGGAATCGGCTTCCCCCATCACAATATTAAGCAAATAAAAAAAAAATTTTTTTTTTAAAAATTAACACGTATATTAACCTTAATTAATAATGCTTATCAGTAGCTCTGCTGTCCCATATGCAAAGATATTTAGTAAATCCACAAACAAGAATTGCGTACTGTTGCACTGTTCACACACGTAGCAAAACTTGTTGGATGAATTTTTGCTAGGGCAGCGACTACTTTTCCAGTATTTAACTTGAAACACTTACAAATAGTTTACTTGAAAGACAAAAACGTGAAATTTAGCTATTATCTCAATGACGATAACGCTTACTAACATATACCATGTATAACGAAAAAGCGCACCAACGATAGGTAAGACTCTAGAATCAATACTATATTCAATATAAAATCCTAATGCTTCCTGTTGCTAATCGATGGTGTGCTTTAGCATGATACAAAATCACGAGTACAAAAATAAGACGTGATAGAAACAAAAGACATCCACTGCCTACATACTTTAACTAATAGAAAACTATAATAGTAATCAGTTCTTCAGATACCGAAATCGTATCAGGCAGTGTAATCAAAACTACCTAACTTAAACACGAGTGCTTGATTTGATTAGAGATTTGGATGTTTATTCACCTGCTGCATTATCTGTCGCGCTGCCTGGATTTGTCGAGTGCTGCTTGCTGCCATCTACTGCTGCCTGTTGTTGTGGGGTTGCTATCTGGCTTGGTGCCGTGCATTTCTTGTTCACTTGTTTGCTGGCTGCTGGCTTTTATCAGTGGACTCAGTGCGAGTTGATATTAAATGAAATATGTAATATGTAGCATTGCACCAGATCTGGTAAACACTAAACCTAAGCAAAAAGGCGAACAGAAACCTAAGCGAACTGTCAATCAAGTTTTGGCAGAGTGTTACCATCTTGCACAAAGTAAACATAAACCACTGTAATTATTTGTGCAGTCTTAGAGTGCTAACTCATTATCACAGAACTCAGAACTGCAAAAATGCAGTGTGTTTGTTAATCTAGGGTTGAGCGTAATTTATAATATGATAATAAAGTTAAACAAATGCGCAAAGTGCCTCTCGGCTCGTCGGGAATCGATCAACCACTCTCCACCAATTAAGACTTTTGTGAACTCGGCAGAAACAGGCTCTAGTGTGACTGTCAATGATTCGACCCCTCCAGTATGTATCAGGCCGAATAGCAAAATGGGCGCTTGAACTGCAATAGTTTAGTGCAGTATCTTCGAGGGAAGCAAAATGTCCAGCCAGTAGAACTCCAGCGAGTAACCGTGAGTGACAGCAGAAAACCAGATTGCCTGTGGTTAAGTAAAAAATGCATCGAAGTTAAGAAGTTTCCGGAAAATTATTCACACTATGCCAACATTAATGGTCAACTGTATCGGCATATTCCCCGATGTGCGAGTGACGAAGACTGCGCGCCGTGAAAACTTTGCGTTGTGACATCGAATCGAGAGCATGTTTTAAAAAAGAATCATGATAGTCCATGTGCCGGATACCTGGGTATCCGGAAGACGATCGCAAGAGTGGTGAACCGGTATTACTGGCCGGGTATGTTTTGAGACATAAGTCGCTATGTGCGGAGTTGTGATTTGTGCCAGCGTTTTGTAGGGCCTTTGCCATGTTCAAAGCATGGTCACTCGATGTTATTGGTATTTTTCAAAGTGGACCGAGCTGAACCCGCTCCACAAAGCGATAGCAGATGGCTTGATCCAGGCATTCCGTGAACGAATCGTGGGAAGATAAGGAGTACCCAAAGTACTCATCACTGATAACGGTACGCAGTTCACAAGAAGGATATTTAAACGCTACATAGAGGAACTAGAGGTGCAGCAGCAGCTCACCGCACCGTACACACCACAAGAAAGCCCAACAGAGCTAGCAAATAGAACGGTGAAGACGATGATCGCGCAGATAGCGGACAATCAATAAAGGATTGTAACATGGCGTTACAAAACCATATTAAAAATATTTATTATAAGTGAATATTCATAAAAATTATAACTATATGAAAAATATTAAGTCAAATTATAAAATATAGGAATATTATTGTATTGGTAATATATTATCTATATATATAAAAATGGATGTATGTATGTGGGTATGTGTGCATATCACGTATAGACTCCAAGACCGGCGAACCAATCTTTATGAAATTTTTAGGGATACTGAAGCAAGGGATCTGAGAGCGTTCCTGTGAAGTTTGGTGTTGATTGGGCAAGGGGGCATGGTACCTCCCATACAACCCAAGCCCAAAAAAATGCTATATATCAGACGGTGTTAATCGTATAAAACTAAAATTTGGTAATTTTGTTCAGATGGTTACTTTTGGTGACTGTACAAAAAATGGGTGTGATCACACTATATCTACGCCCTCTTTTCGGAAATCATTTTAATTCCTGAGATGTTCAAGTTTTGATAGTGAATCTTGGTATGCAGGTGGTATGGATCTAAGTGGCAGTCACTATGTAAATAAAAATCACTCCCACTTTTACCGCCCAAAAATCAGTAAAAATGCTTTATATCAGACGGCTTTTGCCGTAGAAGGCTAAGATTTGGTAATTTAGCTTATATGATTACTGTCGGCCAAAGTAAAAAATGAGCATGGCCGCACTAAATTTACGCCCACTTTATCGAAATCATGCTTATTCCTGAGTTGTACACGTTTCGATAGTGAATCTTGGTATGCAGGTGCTATAGGTCCAAGTGGCAGTCACTATGTATACATAAATGTTGTCATGCCCACATTTACCGCCCACAAATCAGTAAAAATGCTTTATATCAGACGGCTTTTGCCGTAGAAGACTAAGATTTGGTAATTTAGTTCGCATGGTTACTGTCGACCAATGAACAAAAAATGGACATGGCCGCACTATATCTACGCCCACTTAATCGAAATCATGCTTATTCCTGAGTTGTACACGTTTTAAAAATAACACTTGATGTGCATGTGCTCTAAGTGGCAGTCAATATATATATGTATATATATATAAAATTTGTCACGCCCACTTGCACCACCCGCAGATGGAATTTGAACCTGGGCTCTATGGTATACAACCACGCACCTCAACCAGTATGCCACGGAATGGTTTGAAATATGCTCTAAAAATCGAGTTTTTTGTAAAAATATTTACTGGTGTGGTAGTTAAAAATAACAAACGGTCAGAAATAATAGTATTGAAAAAGTTCTTCCAATCTGCACCAATAAATTTAAAATTTTTGCAGTCGAACCAGAGGTAATGCGTATTTTCATTAATTTGTTAGCTTTTTTTTATATTATTTTCACCAAAATTCAAATTAAAATTTTGTTTTTTGTCTTGACATGTTACTTTTAGTCAAATAAATTATCTACTGATGATAAAATATAGTGTAAAGTGAAGAAATTAATTGAATGAAATTGCAAAAAAAAAATGTACATATTTTACCATTTTACAATTTATTTGACTATGGTATGGGAAAAAATTCATCTGAATTTTAGTGAAAAAAGTTAAAACAATCCATAAAAATCCGCATTATCTTTTGTCCAACGGAAAATATTAAAGATTTTTTGATGCAAAAGAACTTTTTCATTACTCTTATTTCTGACCGTTAATTTTTTTTTGTTTTAACTACCATACTAACCAATATTTTTAGTCGAAATATTTTCGGATTATCATAACATAAGCCACGGATTTTGAAAAACCAGACGGAACAACTTTTTTTTCTAAGGAGCGTGGGGCGACTTAACTTATATACGTAAGTGGGTATATGTTTATATCACGTAAGGACTCCGAAACCGCTAAGCCAATTTTTATACCAAAGCTTTGAGAGGGTTCCTGTGAAGTCTGGTGCCGATCGAAAAAGGCACCTTAAATTCACCTAAAATTTTCGATATCAAACAGTTTTGGAATTATAGGTCGCACAGCTTCGGAATTCAGTATTTGACCTCAATTTATACATGCCGTTCCACTGGTAACATTTTATGGGCGTTGGACGAGGGGCGTGGTACTTTTTCAGCACCAAAAATTTTCGGTATAGTTTTCGAAATAAGTCATACATCTATGAAACTCGGTACGAACTTACTATAAAAGCATCGCTTCACTAAAGCTACACACTCTTTTAGGATATAACACACTCGCCGGGTATAAGCTAGTTGTTCAATAAAAGGAGTGTTGAAATTATTGAAAACCCTGCCAAATTATCCAAAATAATTTGTGAAAGTTAGTGGATCTTTCACAGGATTCTGGAGCAGCTGAGTTCTATATCAGCCTTTGAGAAAACCATGTCACAGGATCTAGGATGAAAGCTTGCCAGAGATTTCACTCGCTATAAATACCAGTGCTTTGGATATGACGAAGATACACCAGGCCTCGGTACTGATAGTTTAGAGCCTGAGCTCTAAGCCGGTACTGAGAGGAGAAGAAGTTCTAGTCAAGCAACATTCCCTATCGAAAGCGATATACAGCTTTGCCGCCAAGCTAGGGCCAAAGTACGCGGGCCCGTACAAAGTGTTGAGTTTCACATCAACGGTAATAGTAAAACTGAAACGTAAGGGCGAGACTCGTGTTGAAATAGCTCATCTCAGCGCGATAAAACCATATCATCTTCCTCAAAGGCTAGACAAGACGGTTGACGAAGTTGGCCACAAGTAGTATCCAATAATATATCTGAAAACAACCTTAAAATTTCTTTTAGTATATCTATATTGCATTTCTAAAACTATATTTATCCATTGTAATATTATAGCCACTAAAACAGCACTATATTCTATTTAGTTATTATTGCTGACGAAGATAACCGAAGAAGCAACTCTAATGGTCGTAATGAATACTGATTCTGTGCCTCAGCTATGCCAAAATGAAGTGAGGGAAATTGGCTGGATACAGTGACAAAGACGTGATACAGCTACGTGCGAGAATCAATGATGAACTAGCCAAACGCCGAAAGAGGCTCCAGATGTTTTTTAAAGTCACCATCCTATGAACCACCTTCCAAGCGAAAATTGCACTTTCCGGATGGGTCATGGTTACTCTGGGCCATCACTCCCCGAAGTAGGTGGGATATGTGAGGGACAAAAACTCAATGTGAGGGTTATATTTTTATTATTATCGCTATTGCTATTATAGTTATTGAATAATTGAACTAATTGAATATAATTGAACTGCGTAAATCATTATATTTAAGATTATCAATTGGACATGCTTCACTAGATTTGAATATAAATATATTTTTAATATACCTCATATGCACCCTGTGCTCCAGATAGCCAAAAGAACACAATCAGTTGGTGCTGACCATGATACAATGATAAGGTAGGGCCGTTTCGCTGAGTGCTCTCACGCGTCAACGAAGAGTGGATAATGAGAAGCAACATATATGTCAAAACGACGAATTTCGTAGAAATTGCAAATGAAGAAAATATTTTATGTTTCCAAGTTGCAAACAGTGCGGTCGCGGGTGTTAAATTTGTGCTAATTTGAGTGAAAATATTATAAAAAAAGTGTAATAAAAACTATAAAATGTGAAAGAAGTCTTAAAATTGCAAAAAAAAAAGCCTGTAACAGTTTTAACCTAAAAACAACTGTGAAAGGTGAGCATAAAGAAATTCGCGATGAACAGCTGATTTTGACACCAATGTAGCTTTATTCTGCTTTCTACTCCATTCCTCTCCGAGTCGACCCTACCTTATAATTCTGCCATGGTGCTGACATGCTGAATAGCATACAAAAACTGTTGGCGTCAACCAATGGGAAGACAAAGAAAAAAAGAGCGTGCAGGGAAAGATCTGTCGCTAGCATATTAATAGCGGCACAATAGTAAGCAAGGTTGATTTATAAGGTTGTCGCAAGGGAGAGAGCGAGTACCCATAATTGTCAAATCGAAGTTGACAGCTCATAGAAAATCTACAAGTGCTCTCTATTATCATCCGTTCTCTTTCGTAGTCATTCGCAAAATTGGCTGGTTTTGACAATTATGGGTACTGAGAAGAGAGTGCGATCAGCCCTGCGACAACCTTATAAATCAACCTTGATAGTAAGATTTTAGTGAGTTCTGTTTGAGTAGCAGTCGGGGTAAGTTGTATAGTAGGAAGTAGTTTGTAGTTAGTAGACCTAAGGAAAGATGTGTTCCACTGGTCGTAGACTGTAGTTAGCACTAGTTGACTTAGTATTATATTTTCTTTAAGTGTGGTGTGGTAGGCCTATGGAAATATGTGTTTCGCTGGTCGTAGATCGTAGCTAAACCTAGTAAGTATAGTTTTGCAAGAGTAAGGGGGGTAGACCTATGGAAATATGTATTCCACTAGTCATAGATGGCAGAGTAGATAATGGAGAATATTTTTAGAAGGGAGAGACTGAAGGGGGGTAGACCTATGGAAATATGTGTTCCACTGTTCATAGATTGTAGAGTAGACAAGAGAGTATATTTTTAGAAGGGAGAGAGGGGCTCCCTCTTTTAATTTGAAGAGCAGGTCAGGGTTCATTAATATAGGTTAAGTCACTTGGGAGAAAAGCACTCTTTTTCCGCCTTTGCTCGAACTGTCAAAGTAGCTGTTAGCTAAAAATTGCAGATTCAGGTTTTTTTTTCTTGATTTCCTTTTATCCATTCTGACAGTTCGACCGAGCTTCTCTCAAGTGACTTAACCTATATTAATGAACCTTGGAGCAGGTAGCCGCGTGGCATGAGCACATGAGGTGAGTATAGACGTAAGGCATTTAGCCGTAAGAAGAACTATTTCTGTAAACCGAAGAGAATAAATAAATGTGCCGCATATAACAAAACATTGCGTTATTATTTTCCATGAATCATTCGCGTGGTCCGCAAACTAAATAAATATTTGAAAGGAACCTTGGAGCCGGTGAGAAATACTCCAGGCAAAGAGGGCCGTTCGTTGCAACTTCCTAAAAGAATTTTTTAAAATTCGAACTATTTTCTGAGATACAACGGTATATATGAATTAAAACATGCTCGGCACCCCGCAGCTGCCGGACCGCTTTTGTCTTCCACGCGCTGTATGCCGCTTCTATTATGTGGCAATGATTTCAATATCAATCAGTTATCAATCGCTTCTAATCATTTGCACCACATAATAATAACATATTCAAAGGAATATTAAAAAATTTTGTTAAAAAACTTTAAATCTATTTTTCTCGAAATGACTTTTTTGAATATTTTAAAAAAATTCTTGGAACAGTACCTGCCTAACATGATCTAAAAAATACCGCCTTTCGCGGCTCGATCCTACGTTTGTTTTCCGAGAAAACTTGCCATCCGTTTGTATACTCACTTCTGAGTAGTCATCTTACGAGCGATATAAAAAGGGGTTGGGAGGGGAACATGAAGAGAAAAACGACAATTTATAACAGATTGAAATTGATAGCTTACAACATGTCAAAATGGGAGCAGCTTTAAAATTCGTCCTGTTTTTGTGCTCGAAAACAAACTTCGAAAACTAAAACGGAAATCGAATTTCTACAAAATTTGTATCGTGAAATACCAGCGTTGCGTATATGCAATGGTACTTACAGCCAATTTGAGTACACATTCAATACGCCAGAGAACCCTGGGTCAACTCCCACCTGACACAGAAAGTTTTTTCAATTGAATTAATTTTTCTGTTTGGCCGTCACCTCTCTGCAGACAATAGCAAACCTCTGAGAGTAAAAACGTTCGAGAGAGAAAAGAGAAGCGTTGGAGTCGGCATAAAACATTTAGGTCCAGTTCTCGATCATTTGTGTTCAAATATATCACAACATACACAACACAATTGATCATATGAAGCTCGGTCAAAGTCTTTTCAAGGGCTGAAATGGCCATTTCGTTTTTTTTTTTTTACATAACCTACACTTTTCTTTCCTTATCTCGTCAAGATGTAATTTTGAAAAATAAAGTTTTAAATACCGACTATACTTCAAACTGGTATGACAGACGTTTTCGGCAAGTTTCAAGCTGTCATACCAAAATACATTAAGGCAGACACGCTCATCCAGTAGCTCATCTTGCTCACGTTACCCGCCATACAAATTTTTTTCTATCATGAGCTTTGTCTTTGCGCTTATGCGAAAGCAAAACCACGTATAAAAAACAACAACACAATCTACAAAAAATAAAAAAAAAAATGCAAGTTACAGCATCACAAGCCGCTGTTGACGATCATCTTATTTTGAACTCGTAAAAAACAACAACAAATTTATGCAAATTATCCGTTGCTTGTGTGTTAATGCACACAGGATTTATTTTTGTTTTTTTATTTTTTTTTTTATTTTTCATTGCCAAAAGTTACGATGCGCAATATATTGTTTTTGATTTTGTTTTTTAAAAATCATTTGCTCTTTTGTAAAATTTCGTGAGCTCCACTGCACTAAGGCACATTCGTTTAGACGCAATATACATTTTATTAAAAACTTATCATAACATACACATCTATATCTATACCATTACATAAAAGGCTTATCAGGTATCTTGGTTTGAGGTTAACTTAAGAACAACTGAATCGATTTCAATAATTCTTTCACTAATTCAAAGCTTCATTCTTAGCTTAAGCTATTGCATACTTTATTTTTTGATAACTACCCTTAAAAGTAATTAAATTTTAAGATTTAATACCATCCAAAATATTACTAAAAAAATGATTCATGCACGCTGCATATAGCAGTACAAAGCTTTTTCGTTCTTTTTCGTTTGTTTTACGTTCCTGGAAAAGCTTTTTTGAATACGCTTTGCTTATGGACATGTTCGGGCTACTGAAAAAAATGAGCTACTGAAACAACAACAATGTAAATAGACAAAATCTATTTCCTTTTTGATTAAATTCTCTAAAGGAAAATGCTAAAAATAAATGAATAAATAAATGAAATGAATATGAATGAATAGTTCCCTCTCGAGGTTAGCGGCATTTACTCTGAGACAAATGCTGTTGCTGTTTTTCGACTCTGATATAAATGCATTGAATGGCAATAAACAAATCATAAACCAAGCAATCCTGCTCAAACAATAACAGTTGTGCTGCAATTTGTGTTTAGGTAGGCAATACTAGAAAAACACTGTATCTCGAATAATATTGCACTAGGGTACTGCAATTTAGTGTAGGGGTAGGCACAATTATTACAAATTACTGTCAAGAAAATGGGCTTGTCAATATTAGAAAAACTATACCTTAAACAATTTGGAGACTAGAGTACTACAATTTAGTATAGAGGTAGGCATTCTTATTACAAATTATGGTCAATAAAGTAGTCGGTATTCGACAATTGGACGTAGCAATATTAGAAAAACAGTGTATCTCGAATAATATTGACACTAGGGCACTGAAATTTATTGTAAAACAGAGGTAGGTAGAATTATTAAAAATTTCGGTCAATAAAAAAGGCGTTATTCGAAAAATGGGCGTGGCAATACTAGAAAAACACTCTCAGTTAATATTGACGCTGGGGTACTGAAATGAAGTACTAGATAGGCACAATTATTACAAATAATGGTCAAATGGGCGTGGAAATATTAGAAAAACACTATATCTATATCTAATTTAAATTTAAGAAACAGATATTTTATACCAACAAACTTTCAGAATTTAATAGAACAATTTTTTCAGCACAATTGTATTTATGTATGTAGTTTACACACTTTTTTCGAAAATTTATCATATTCTCTAAAAAGAAAGAAATAAAAACTTTTTAAAAAAAACACCGACTACAAAATCACTACAAAGTACAAAATAATTTAACCATAAATTTTCCTTTTAATATCTTGGTCATATTTGGTAATTTATTTAAGCAAGCATATTACTACATTGGAAAACTTATTATTTTAAGTTTTTTCTTATTTGTTTTATTATCATAAATAAATTAATTTCTTTATGAATGCAAAAACTTTGAAGTTGGCGCTTTTGATTAAAAGTCTGATTTTATCAGCGCCGACCTTAAAAGCTTTTGTATTTATTAAGAAGTTAATATATTTATGATAATAAAACACATTAGGAAAAAATTAAAATAATAAGTTTTTCAATGTAATAATAAAAAAAAAAAAAAGAACGAAATGGCCATTTCAGCCCTTGAAAGGACTTTGACCGAGCTTCTTATGATCAATTGTGTTGTGTGTGATGTGAAATGTTTGCACACAAATGATCAAGAACTGGACCTACATGTTTTACGCCGACTCCGAACCATTGTCTGCCATTGTCTGCAGAGAGGTGACGGCCGAACAGAAAAATTAATTTAATTGAAAAAACCCTTCTGTGTCGGATGGAGTATTCGAACCTGGGTTCTCTGGCGTAAGAGTCACACACTCTACCCACTACGCCACGGCCGCCACCGTAACCACATGTAATAATATGTTTAAATAAATTACCAAATATGACCAAGAAATTAAAATGAAAAGTTATGTTAAAATTATTTTTTACTTTGTTGTCGTGTTTTTTTTTAAAAAAAGTTGTTTGCCTCTTTTTTTATGGGTGATAGTACCATGCTTATGACAATGAAATGGCTATGCTAATTTAATGAAAGTAATTTAAACATGTTAGCTATAAAGCAATAGCAGAATATATTGTATTATCAGTTGTTGGAAAATCTAGTGTTTATAAGTTGATAGGTGTAAATATGACACAAATATTTACATAACAGAATATTTTCTGTGCTTTTGTTGTTAGTTTTGACGTGGCAATGTTACTTTTACCGCGAAGGCTTCAAAAAGGTTGAAAATGGCATTTTTCGAAAATTTGCATGGAGTTGTTATTCAATGAGTAAAGGTGTTATGATAAGTGCAATGACACGTCAGTAAAGGTTTAACTTTGAAACAAATAAATAAAAAATTAAACACATCCGCAGGGAGGAGCTTAAGCAGTGAAACTGTAAATTCCTTACATGGAATAACGCGCTTTGTATAGGAGCAACGGTAAAAAATATAAAACATCTGTAAAGGCTGGACATAGCCCTCATGACAAAAATATATTAAAAATTCATGACGTCATAAGGCCACGCAGAAAGCCTCTTCAAGAACGAAAATCCATCAATCATGCAACGGCGTTGCATTGAATTATTACTCGATAAGCTTTTTCGGCACAGTAAATATTAAAAAACGCAATGCAACAACAATAAAACAACTTTGCATGAAATAATACTCGCAACAAAAATTAATAAAACATTTTCGAACCATTGAAGTAGCCGGTCATACCGTAAAAATGCAGCAACAATCCGGTAAATGTTATGGAACGACAGTAATGCTGAGTAATGCCAATGTTCGGTCACTTTGCAAAAAAAAAAAGGTAGGTAGGTAACGCAAAGAAAAAGAGAAAACGAAAAAGCAGCAAAACAGATGACAATTTAAATTTTGTATTGATTTTGACATCTGTTGGTCAACGCTCTGAGAAAATAGCCAGTTGTCAAGGCTACCTGGTTTAATTATATCGTGGTTACGATCACATGCACAAAGTTCTCTTATTAATTTGGCTCTGAGACTTCAAACGAACCACGCTGCTCAATTTTTTGTTCATTGCTTTTTTATGCTTCGTATGCTTCCGTTTGAAGAAAATGTAATAAATTATTGTTAATTTTTAGGAGATGACTGAATGAAAAAAACGAGTCAAAATAGTTATTTAATGCTGATTACTTTTTAGCAGTGCTGAGAGAGAGCGCTGCTGACACAAGCACATATGTCAAAAATTGTAGTAGCATGCCTGTGAACAACACTGCTATAGATGTACCTAAAAACTTAATGTATAACTTCAACCTTTTTGTACGTTAACATCACTGTTAAATAAAACAAAGATTAAAGCTTTTTTGGACAAAAACCAACGGGGGTTTTTTCAGTCCAAAACGTATTTTTAATGACTGTGAAAAACAATTTAGTTCTGAAACCTAAACTGTAAGATGTAGCTTACCTAAGCTGTAAGGCTAATAAAATTTATTTCAAAAGTTTATTTAAGAAGGTTTAATAGTATTTCTAATATAACTAACTATTAAACCTTGCAATGCACTAATATCATTCAAAGTAATGCATTAAGATTTTATCATCACTCAAGTTTATGATAAGTAATGCACTACTTTTGCATTATTACTTAAATGCATTTTGAAAAATGTATGAAAAAATATGAAAGGTATCTTCACAGAGGCGTGCTAATTCATATCTATATTAATAAAACTCATTTTCTGTTTGCTTGTTTGCTTTTTTGTTTAAATCTTTTACAAATTTTAATGGCTGAACGGATTTCGCTCACGCTTAAAACGTGTATTACTTGCATCCTAGATTAGGTTATTGCATAATTAGTTTTAACCACGCCCTCTTTTACCGCCCACAAATCAATAAAATGCAATATTTCCAACTGTTTCGATTGCAGGAGACTTAAAATTTATAATTTAGTTTTTATGGTTTCTTTCAAAAAATGTACTAAAATTGAGCTTCAACGCCCTCTTTTACCGCCCACAAACCAACGAAAATGCTATATTTCAGACGTTGTTTGTCGTATAAGACTAAAGTTTTGTAATTAAGTTTTATGCTTACCATTGGCAACTGTACTAAAAATGGACGTGGTGGCACTATAATTACGCCCACTTTTTAGAAATAATCAAAACTCCTGGCCGATTGCGCTGAAATTTTGGCAGTAGATTCTTTTTGAGCACGAGATGGTTAACGGGAAAAAAGTTTTCCACATCCCCTTTCACCGTCCACAAATAAAAAAGTATGGTTGCTGGAAGTCCGTGGCGAAGCCGCGGACAACTGGGTCTTGCTAGCCAGAATAGTCATTCGGCGTTTATGTAACTCTTCAGCCAGTTCATAAGATGTGAAGAAGTTGTCGCATGTGATATTCTTATCCGACAGCCCATTTACCAAATCCAAAACAACACGGCATCCAATATTGCGCTCTGGAGCGGCGTTGCGATTGCGACCAACATAAATTTGCGTGTTGTAAACATACCAGGTAGCTGAATCAGCCAAAATCCAAATCTTTATGCCGTATTTAGCCGGTTTCGACGGTTTGTATTGTCTTGCAATACAAATTACTTGCAAATTATGGATCCATTTTTTATATATGGTGTGTATCGTTGCCAATTTATCACGGACAGAAGCAGTATTGGCATTACGTTCTTCTTTATCGTCAAATCTGATACATCCATGAATTTTTTTGAACATTTTCAGTGACATTGTGTCTTGTAATATTGATCGACCGGTTTTCTCATTCCAGAGTTGTGTAACACATTCACCATACGAACGATACACACCAGCAAGCAGTGGCAATCAAAAGTACGCATGTAGAGTATCCATATCTACCCTATAGGAACAAACTAACTTGTTTTTAAAAACAACTAATTTAAAATAAACTTGTATATGAACTAGTTTGAATTATATTAAGGCGGCATCCACTGCAATTCTACATAGTTTTTATTGCAGTATATATGAAGTAATTGAAATACTACTTAAAAACAAGTGATTGATAAACTATTTTGAATTATATTAAGGCGGCAACTACTCTGATTTTGACATCTTTTAATTGCAAATTTTTATTAGATTACAAGTTTATATATATTTAACCATCTTATTTCATCAAATATTATTAACTTTAGACCATCAGTAATAGTTTTCAATTGGTTATTTTAAAGTAATTAAAAAAAATACTTAAATATAACTAGTCTAACAAGTAGTTGAAAATATATGCAGATGAAAGTCAATTGACTTATTTAGCGGGCATCACCATACAAAATATGTTAGTTCGTTCTATAGAAAAAAGTCAGAATTTCAACTAGTTGTGGTTGATAAAAAACTACTTTATCAACTACTTTTTAATTATTTGATTTTCCTACACGGTATCTGTTTCCATTCTTCTTTGTATTTCCGCAAACCATATAAATTCTTCATATTCAAAATAGTATTTTCTATCGGTCGCAGAAACAAATCAAATGCAGACAAAACATCTACAACATGAGCAGCTGCAAGTTTTGGTCCTACAACAACAACAAAAAGAAACAAACACTGAATATGAAGCACAAAACAAGAAGGGTAGGTTTTTTACCTGAAACAATATTATCAGCGTGCGAGCGTTTCTTCGGTTATTTTCAAATGGCTCCGATGAATATTTAATTTTTTTATTTTTTGACAAATATTTTGCTGTTGAATTTTTGGCAATTTCTTCTGCCACATTTTGTTCCAGTGGCTCAACATCGTACTCATCAGAATGCTCACTCATTTCTGCAACGCATTCTTCCTCCATTGCGAAATCATCGTCACTATCTACTGGAGATTCTCTGCTTCACTTCCAGATTCGAAATCCATATCATATTCGACTCTTTGATGGTTTTCACGTTGGTTTTTTTTTTCTTTTTTTTTTAAATCAAATGAATGTATGTATAACGCAATGAAAGTATGCGGTAGATAAAAATCACTTCAAAACTCACTAAAATCACTTATCACTTCAAACAAATTCAATTCAATCTTCACTCGTGTGTGTTCAAGAACATACTGAAAACAAAAAAATGAAATAAAACGAGCCTAACCCAAAAAACAACTGCAATAACCATCGGCAGATGTATTGTATCAAGTTGATACGAGGAACCGATTCGTAACTATTTCGTCTCAGGTAAAACCAGAAATGTTCGAACATTAAAAACTCATTAGTCCGATTCTACAGGCAAAATCATGCTATTTTCCCAAAAACCAGTTCTTTCCATGGGGCAGTTTTTTTTTTTTTTTATTCAACTTGAAAGACAAAAATTGTACCAAATTGATACGAGGGACCGATGAGGGTTTAAATATAACTCCTGAAACAATTGGCATATTCGTTTAGACGCAATTTAGTTAAATCCTTATTTATAAAAATTTAGTAATGAGCATGCCACCATATTTTGGAGCACCTCAATTATGCTATTAGACATTTTATTAATAAGTTTTTGAAGTATTGTTCCTTGAATTAAACTCCAAGCTTCTGTAATTTCAAATTTCAATTCTGTGAAAGTAGAAAATAGGGTTCCTTTCGCTTTTTCGGTGTAAGCTTCCCGTTCCATAATACTCCATAGAATTTTTACTGGGCTTAGATAGGGGCATCAGGAAGGCCATTCCACAATTTTAATTTCTCGCTGATCAAACCAAGAAATGGATGTCTTAAAGACCTGAATGTACACATTGTCCTGTTAAAAAATAACACTGTCGTCCATTTTATCCTCGATAAATTGAATAAGGACATCGTCTAACATGTCGATGTACATTTTCGATTTCATTCGGGACTTCATTCAAAAAGGAGGTCCAGACCAACAGACTTCCTCCCTCAAAGCTTTTTTAGATTTGGGAATACTTACATTGAGGATATCATGCCAATAGCAACTGTAACAGTCTGGGCCATCCAAATTACATTTTTTTTCGTCGGAAAAACTTATTTTCTCCCATTTGGAAGTCCAGTCCATATGCTTTATAGCTAAATTTAAGCGTTATTTATTTTAGTTTTCTTCAAGCTTTGGTTTGCGTGCTAGTTTCTTCCAAACAACATTTGAGATTGTGCGTAGAACGTGTGCAATATGTTTTTTTGTTACTGTTAATTAATTTAGATTGTATTTGTGTTGAATTTAATTTTTTTTTTTTTTGGTATCTTCCTCTCGAATCAAATTTTTTGAAATTTTGTCATATTTTGATTACCTTTTGTTGGTTCCTTAACCCCATAACGATCACCATTTTTTAAGAAATTCCTTACAACTTTATCAGAACGCGAACTTTGTCCGCTAATTTCTCGAACGCCCCTGCTCTTCGAAAAAAGTTTATTTGAGTTTTTTCTTGATGGGTTAAGTAAACTCCAAGTAGAATTTTTTTAATGTTTACCTAAAATAATAAATGTTAATTTGGTTTCCGAATTTTCTTCAAAAAAAAAAAAAAACAGAAGCCAACTTACTTATTTTATTTTTATAAAAAAAATATAGTGTTTTGTTGTTTTTTTCTCTCAAAAATTAAATTTCTTCCACTGCGTCTTTACGAATATACTTCTACCACGAAGTGCGTTCACAGTCGTACTACATTTTTACAAAAACAAAACAGCAAAGGTATACAACCGTTACATATTTTAAAAACAGACAAGCTGCTTATTACTTTATTACCACGGTTGCACAAAGCTATGCCTTTTATTAACACAAATTGAATAATTAGTGGAATAAAGGTAGTGCGTCTAAACGAATGTGCCTCAGTGTATTTAAAAGGAAGGCAAGACATGAAAAAAATTTAAAAAAAACAAGTTATTGCGTGATAAGAGTAAAATTTTACCACCGTTATTTTTTTCAAAAATAGGTATGACATACTTTTTCGTCACAATGGAAGCTGTCATACCATTTGACAGACCTATTTGAAAAAACCATTTACTCCACAATAAATATGTTCAACACGCTCTATTTTTATAGTCTCGGTGGATTGGTATGACTGGTATAACAGATGCTTTCGTCAAGTTTCGAACTGTCATACCAAAATATTTAAAAAGATGACAAAAAAAGAGACAAATTAAAAAAAACCAAGTTATTACGTGATAAGAGTAAAATTTTACTTCTAATTTGTTTTTAAGATAGGTATGACAGACTTTTTCGTCACAATGGAAGCTGTCATACTAAAAGTCATCAAAATTTACAATCAAATGCACTAGTTAAAATTAATTTCCGCAATAAGTGCAAATTATTAACGCTTGTTAATATAAAAAAATCGTAAAAAATACTGGTGCCAGGAAAGACCTCGTCATACCGAGCTTTAATTTAAGGGCATGGTAATGTTTTAAAGTCGAAAAAAATCATGTTTAAATGATTTTTTTTTTTTTGGAGACATGAATAATGTTGGTGTATTTATTTCATATACATATTATAGTTTGACTTCTTAAACATATTTGGGAAAAAAATTAAAATTTATCTATAAATAAATCCGTGGCAGCGATTCTTCTGAGGCACTTAGGAAAAATAGTTGTTTTGCGGTGAACACGATTAAAGGTTAGCGGATCATCTGAAACAAAAATTCAAAATTAGTTTAAAAGGTAATATGTTTCCCGAGGTTTTTTTTTTTTTTTGGTAGCGTTTTGAAGTCAAAAACACGATTTTCGCTGAAAAATTTAGGTTATTTTATTAGTTTAAAACAAAAAAAAAAAAGAATCGCTTCGGCATTACCTGTTGATTTATGTGTAGAAATAGTGTAAACAATTTCAAAACGATCGGTCAAGTAGATTTTGCGTCATCATCTTCAAAAATGTCGTTTTCCAGAAAATCGATTTAAAGTCTCGATTTTAAGTGAGGTCAGCTCACTAAAACGCTTACAAAATACTCTTGAAATGTTGAACATTTAGAAAAAAAAAAAAACATAAAAAAAATGTCCCAAAAACAGTACCATCCCCGTAACAGGTATTGCTATTTACTATCTCAATATAAAAAATTTTGAAATCTGTGTAAGTGCACTTTTAGGATTGCTGGCTCCCTGCTATTAACTCTTAATGAGTTTGTCCCACTAAAGCATACAAAACTCTATCATAAGCAACGTCCCTGGTTCAATAGAGGAATTGAAAACCTAATTGTACAATCAGTGTCAACGTTTCAAAACTGCATTATTATATAAGGAGTTTAAAATTTAAGATTCCAGCAAAAATAAATTACTGTGGTGGTAAGTTTGGCAAGTCAGCATAATTTTTCTAAGAATTCTGCTTCCGATGATGTTTCCATATCTAACTTACATTTTTAATTCTGTGCTCACGAGGTAAATTTTCCCTAAGGAACAGAAGGAAGCTTAAATTATCTTAGTACTGAAATCGCACAACGAGCACCGTCCTATAGCAATCCTGCCTCTCATTTTCAAAGCGATAGAACTGTTAATATGTCAGAAAATCAGCTTTTGCCTGCAGAGAAATGGTTTTATGACTGATAAGACAATCAGTCTTTATGACCCAACATAGTTGCATAACTGCTCTCATTGATGTATCGGAAGAATTGCGAGCTGGTTTAGATGACAACGGAGTTAGGTTACTAGTTATTTTGCATCACTCTAAGGCTTTCAGTCGACCACATTTTACTGACCAAGCTTCTTAACATGTTCAATTTTACATTGTCAGCAGTGAATCTTACTGCGTCTTATCTTTCCGGAAGGTCGCAAACTGTTTTCGCCAACAATGTCTCCTCGGTCTTTCTTTCCATTAAAAGTGATGTTCCTCAGGAGTCTATCTTAGGTCCTCTTTTTTTGAAGCGAAGCTTTTTAATCCTTGTTCTGTGGTTTGCTTAGAGTAAAATCGGAACAATTTTCGACAGATTTTTTCTTGGAAATTTGATGGTTTCTTTGTTGCTAGCGCTAATTACAACAAGAAAATTTAATACTTTAATATTAAATACTAAAAATATGTTTTGATTCCTGTGGGGATCGAACCCGTGTCCTCTTAAATGATAGTCCAATACACTATCCACCAGGCCACAAGGACTTGTAAGAAGCAATTGTTAATTCAATGTTACTTATAACAGAACCTATGCTGCAGTAGATCGTCACCATCTATCAATAGATAGAGGATTGTGTATTTGCTATGCTACAACTTACAAAAATTTGCTTTTATTTGCCACAAGGTGTCTCTAGCATCGGTGTGTTTGTATTGTGAATGCGTTTGAGGTGTTGTTGGTACGAAGAAAATTAGCAAAGCCCACAAGTGCTGCCAACGCAGTTCGTTTTTAAGTGTCAAAAAAATTGATGATATCAATAATTATGGAATTAACAAACGCATGCATGACATCGGCAAGGTATCTAAAATGTTTGCTAAATTTTGTTTCGTGTGCGCTCTTTAATATATATTTTTGAAGCGAAGCTTTTTTCTCTTCGTTCTGTGAGTTGCTTGTGGGGAAATCTGAAAAATTTTCGCTGAAAATCTGAAAAGTACGCTGTTGAAGGAAAAAATTTTTTCAGTGCAACCATGTGTGGAGAGTTAAAATGGAGAGTCGCTGGCATTATATGCCCGCTGTGTTTTTCTCTTTATATATTAAAGACTTACCTGGTGTTTCAAATAATTGTAAAGTACATATGTATGCTGATATGAACTGATGAAGTTCAGTTATACGTTAACTGTAAACGTGATAATTTTTACGACTCTATATCCCATCTGAATAGTAATCTTAAAAATATTGGTGATTAGGTGTTCAAAAATTTCTTAAACATTAACCCTTATAAGTCCAAATGTAAGGTTTTTAGGAAGAAAGTTATTGACATTTCCCCTTCTCTTCTATTATCTTCTATTAAATGGTAGCAATATCGAATCCGTAGACTCTGCTAAAAATCTGGGGGTAACCTTTAACAGAACGCTTACTTAGAATAACCACATAAGTAACACAGTCGGTAAGGTCTGCGGCATGTTTCGTGTTTTACAGACAGCGCAGTATTTTACATCTCTGCATATTCGAATGGTCTTGCTTAAATATACCTCCGATCAACACGGCTATATGGATGTGAAATTTTTGGAAATTTTGATGGTTTTAGTAAAAATAAATTAAACGTTGTTTATAACAATACTAGCAGGACCCAGTTGTCCGCGGCTTCGCCACGGACATTCCAGCAACCATACTTTTTTTATTTGTGGGCGGTGAAAGGGGGTGTGGTAAACATCCCGTAAACCATCATGTGCTCGAAAACAATCTACTGCCAAAATTCCAGCGGAATCGGCCCAGAAGTTTTGGAGTCTTATTGATGTCTTAAAAGTGGGCGTTATTATAGTGATACCACGCCCATTTTAGTGCAGTTGCCGACAGTGAGCATACAAAACTTAATTACTAAATTTCAGTTTTATACAACCAAAATCGTCTGAAATATATCATTTTCATTGATTTGTGGGCGGTAAAAGAGGGCGTTGAAACCCAGTTTTGGTACAAATGTCGAAAGTAACCATACAAACTTAATTACCAAATTTTAATCTAAAACAATCGAAACAGTCTGAAATATTATTGCATTTTTATTGATTTATGGGCGGTAAAATGGGGCATGGTTAAAACTAAGTATGCAAAAACCTAATCTAGGACGTAAGTAATACACGTTTTCGCGAAATCTTTTATACAAATACTTAAATACAAATCTTATTATACAAATTTAGACCTGTATAAAAGTCAAGCAAACAAACAAATAAGCAAACAGAAAATGATTTTTATTAATATAGATTGCTCGATACCAGAGCTGTGTAAGGTTGCAATCCTTTCACTTTTCAAGTTTTGTGATTTTATTGAAATTTATTGCAACAAAAAGAGTGATTTTGGTGAAATTTATTGCACTACATACTTCTTTGTCGGACTTGAACATTTGAAATTAGAAATAATTTGGTCGCAATCTCGCAATAATTTATGTGGCAATTTATGTGGCAAAATCACTTCAAGTCAGCTGGGTCTTGAAATCCATTGATTGAAATCTTTTTGAAGTGAAACTTTCATAGCCGCGTGTAGAACAATACGGCGAGCTAGATGGGGGGGTAAAACCAATGTAACGACATGGTTTTTATGAAAACAACAACACAGCAATTCGCCGCACTGGTTGTATAAAAACGAAAAAATTGCTAGTTAACAATAATAATTTTTCTTACTTTTGCTTTCACCAAGGATTTGAGAACACACTACGCTTGGATCAATAGGTGGCAGTTCTACCAACTGGGTTACGGAGACATATTTATTTGAGTAGCTCATACTTATCTTAAATTGTACAATCAGTAGTTCTTTTATCATTGAATTGAGTCTTTCGTTCAATACTGTAAATAAACATTACGGTCTAAAAATTTGAATCTGAAAGTAGCTTTTTTCAGAATATTAGCATACTTTTAGGCATTTCTGAAATTGAGTTTTCATAAATTCAGAAAACAATTTTCGAAGTAAGCCTTGCATTGATTGATTTGGAAACAGCACATACTGCAATATTAACGAATGCAACTTTGAACCTAAAGTTTGTTTTATTCTTAGATCTGTGAATTTTCATATAAATACCATATCTTTCATATAATTCAAATACAGTTTTTAATACAAATTTATATCGAAATTAAAAAAAATCGCATGCCGCGGTATTAAGCTACCGGACTACCTACTATGCTTTTAAATAAATTAAACAAACTGCTGCATAAGCCAGAATTGCAGAATATTCTTTAACGCGTATGGCTTTTATTCGTCAATAACAGACTTGCAGAATATTGTTTAACTCATCTGCATTGGTTTCGTCAACATTAAAAGAAAACACACAGAACAAGGAAACAACGAAAACAGTAGAACACGCGATAACCGATAACTCTTGTTTCTTGTATTTCTTGTCGAACATTCTTTAACGCGTCCGGCTCGTGTTCATTCATTAAAAAATTTGTCGAAAATTCTTCAATCTTTCTGCTTTGTGTTCGTTCATTTTTTTCCTACAAAGGCTTATATTTCGTAATTTTTAATATAAATATAATTAAATTAAAATAATTTTAATTATTTAATTTAATTAATTTTTCGGTAATTTTTTCGGTTAGATGTTAGAATATATTTCATATTAAGAACGTGGTGTATTAATGAACTGCATGACTTATATGTCAAAGATTACAAATCAAAAATAATATGATCCAAAAACACATGTAAAATAAAATCAAAGAATATGTAAGCATGGAAAACAATTTTTTTTCATATTTCTGTTTTGTTTGTTGACGAAACTTTCGCAACAATTCAATAAGATTTTCATGCACAAAAAATCTCCACTTGTCTGTATTGCGTTCGTGGGAATTTTATATTGGCTTTTCGTTATTGAAATGTATGGCCGAATCAGCATGTTTCATCAAAGATGAAAAAAAATCGTTCATGATTCGCTTATCAATTCTGTAAGACTTGGACTACTGGGAAATATCGTCGCAAATGCAACATGAATAGTCCGGTCAATTTAGACCAAAAAACAATAGTGAAAGCACATAAATTCCTAACAAACTGAAAGTTATTAAAATTGTTCAAAACATGATTATAAATAAAATTTTAGAGTTCCCCATCATTCCTCTGTATGGAAAAAATTTTACTTAAGGTCAAAAAAAATGAGTTTTTCGCAAAGTTTTATCATAAAATTACCTCACACAAAAATTGTAGATCATACAATTATCTATAAAATATGTATCAATACTTTTTTCCCTAAGAGACTGTTTCTGAGATATAACGATTCAAAAAAACTGTAAAAGTTGTAATCGTCATAATATGCATGAGTTTGCCACGTGATATATGCATCCTGGAGCTGTGATATAGATAAAAATATTTTTCTATCGGTGATTGTAACTTACACTTAAAATATAAAATACACATAAGTATAACTATAAGAATATCAGGTAAAACGAAACCCAGTCCCTTATTTTATACGCCAGTGTAACCTCGGAGACATCTGTCTCCTGTTCAATTCTATGCGTGGCTAGGGTCTTATACCTGCTTTATGTCAGTGTGCCCAATAAATGAAATACTGTTAGTCTTGAGTGCCACTCCGTAGTGAAAACACGTGTTTATTCTAACTTATATCGTGCTGTTTTGAGTTTTATAACAAAAATGTCAGAATATTGTTTTATATGTGATAAACTTTTAACTGAAGGTGAAGTTGTTATTGTTGAACGTGGTATGAAGACATTAATTAATGCAAGTATCGAAGGAGCAGATAAATATTCAGAACATCTGAAAAACCAGAAATCTGTGACAATACATGAAAATTGCCGTAAAAAGTTATACTCGAAAATCTTCTATAGCTGCAGCTAATAAAAGGCAACGCGAAGAAGAAAAAGCCAGTACATCCACAGTAAGACTTCCTCGTACTAGATCACGTGTCAGTGAATCAGATTTTTGTTTTAAAAAACTATGCTTATTTTGCGGCCAGGAATTGAATGAAGAGTATGAGAAAAGAAAATCCTCGGATTTTTGCCGTCGAATAAGCCAAGTAAGTTCACTTCAATTAAAAGATTCAATTCTGGAAGTAGCTCGGACTTGTAGCGATGCTATAGCAGAAGCTTTTCTTGCTCGAGTCGAATTTGAATATGATTTAGTTGCTGCTGAAGCAGCAGAAACTTTCCACTGGGGCTAAAATCGGTCGTCCTCAAGACGAAGCTACGAATCTGGCAATGGAGGAAATATTAACTTACATTGAAAATAGCGATGACTGTCAGTTCACTTTAAACGAATTAAGAAATGTTTGCAAAGCTACGAGTTAAGATAACAGGACGATGAAGCTACGACTAAAGCTGAAGTATGGTGATAAAATGATTATCACTGAAAAATTGTGTAAAAATGTGAACATCATGTGTGCATGCATGAACAAATTGTCAAGGCCGGTCGTGCTCTAATGTTGAATCATCAACAGTAGAGGATTCGTTTGATTCCAGCGAGGTGACATACCATACATCGCTATTGACGCAATTTACTTACACCCTGAATGAAGATGGAGAAAAAGAAGAAGAAAAACAAGAACAAGAAGCAGAAGAAGAACAAGATCAAGAAGAAGAATTTGAAGGTTACGAATCAGACGAATAAATTTCACAATTTTTTTTAATTTACACCGCTTTTATCATTTCAAACCTTTGCTAATATCGGTTATTTTGCAAAAGTTTCAAATTAAACAGAATCACAACACACTCGTGGAATAGGCCTACTGGGGAAACCACGTTAAAAAAACGCGCTAAGTACACTACCTCATAGGTGGCGTGGAAACGTCGGTGCTGTTTGTTGATATACCGTTGAAAGGTGATTTCATTGCCTTTGCAATGAGTTATCAAACAGAGTTTTCCGTAACTTAGTTTTTGTGCTAGAAACAATAACGTGAATCAAAGTCGTAACATGTTATCTAACCCTGTAGCTCCTAAGAATATGAAAATAGACACCCCTCTCATACGATTTTTTGCTCAGCTCGACATAACCTTTCACCTCCGTGAATAGTTGCACTCAATTGCGGGACACCCTGTATTTATAGGAGCTTATACCTATATCAACAAATAGTAAAAAATTACAAAATGGCGGACATGTGAATTTTTGGATAGTGTGAATTATCTACTTCAAAATAAAAAAAAAGAACCAATCCATAAAGAAGTTGTTGATATATCGGAGTTTAAAAAACATGATTTTTGAGATTTTTTCAGGTTTTAAGATTTGGGTAACAATTTTTTTTTCGAGGTGGTGCTTGAGGCAACTAATTTGACCACAGTATGGTTGGAAATACTGGCATGAATTTCGTAAAGATTGATGTTTTGCGAACACATGCTACATGTCATAAACTATCAAAAAATGGAAAAAACACAATTGAGTTTTATGAGAAAGAAACTACCAGTAGTTATTATTTGTTGCACTGAAAACTTGATTTATTGTCGTGATTTTGTAAAGTTCACGTTTTGTAAATTATGTTGTACTTTTTGTAAATTGTGTGCTTTGTTAATTGTGAACTATGGCTACGGTGTCAAGTGTTTGTTCTACACATTAAAGTGAGGATATTCCCAGTACTTCTGCTTATGCAAGTAGTCTCCAAAAAGACGTGATTTGGATAAAGGCACACATGTGAATAAGAAGAAGCTCAAATTTGTGCCAACCATTTCGACTTTGTCAACGGACGCAACATGATCATCGCTTGAAGAAAATGAACATGAAAATGTATAAAATTCATGATTAAATTAATTTTAAATAATATTACGGAGCAAATGAACCATTAGAGATATTGAGTCGTGAAATTACATCACAAGAAAATGAGTACTTTTCATATATTTCGCATATTTGTGCAGACCCATCTGCATGTACAGAAATGTTGCACAAATATGCGAGTATCAAGAAAACGTTTATAAAATTTAATGCTCCTTTGTCATCTGCTGCAGTAGAGCGAATGTTTTCATTTGCCGCATTTATTAATACTCCTCGTCGTGGATGTCTCTCAGGCAACAATTTTGAGAAATTTCTGCTTCTGAAAGTTAATAATTTAGAAGGCATTTAAACATTAGTTTACGTTGTTTCCGTTTATTGAAAATGCGTACAATGACTGTTATATGTATGCTGTTTTTTGTATAATTTAATATCTTACGTAGAAAAAAAAAAATCAATGTAATACAATGAATTTCTATAATGCCCATTATATTATATAATATGCCCTACGATTGTTTGCAGTTTGACGTTCCCCTTCACACTTATCGGCTATTATGTTTTATTGTCATTTGTCGCGCTTAAAATCATTAAATTGCCGCTCTTTTGTTAACTTTCTTCTTGTATCATTGTTCTTAATTGTTCGAATATCAAATTTTGGTCTGTTTGCCGAAAGTCGTAGACGAGTGCGCAACTGCGGTAAGAGTTTTAACATTGAAATTAACTTGTTATATTTTATAACATTTTACAGAATAAAACAACTATTCCTCTATCATTTGTCATACACAGTAATCATTCGTTTTTTAATTAATGGCATTTGTGGAGTTAATTCCAAACTCTTCATCGACCAGGTAAGTGACATCTATTATTCGCACTTCATGGCTGCATAGTTAGACCACGTTCACATTGGTCAAGAATGGAAAGCAATGAAAGTGAGAACAAAAGGGAACACGAAAAAATTGACGGTTCAGAGACATTGGTACCGTCAATTTTTCTCCCTTGCGTCGCTTCCGATTTGCGGCGAATTGCCCACAAACTCTGAAAATTGAATTTAATTCTTGACCAATGTGAAAGGGGTGTTAGTGCTCCTTTGCCTAGAGCGAATGTTAAAGTAGTGCTCCTATGTCACTGGCACAACAATTGCTGATCAGTGCGAACATTTAAAGTGGATCTTTTTTATACTTGCAAGGCACTTCTCTGACTTCAGCGTATATCTTGCCGCACTTTTTACCTTATCGACGAATATTTCTGGACCAAAATATCAGGGATAAGTCCTGAATAGTTATATTTTAATAATGTAAAAAAAATTTGGTCTAAAATAAAACAGCTTCAAAAAAAAGTTTTAAAATGGTGGTTTTTCTTCGAAAAACACCCGGAGGTCCTTAAGGTTAAACAATTTAATATAAAAGAGCTTTCTCCAGATATACGTTTCACTCTTCGAACACTACTTCTGATGACAATTTATCTTCATGCAAATTGATTTGCCTTTTAATTCACCAGATTCTTTAATTAACATTTTAAAATACTGTAAATAAAATGAAATAAAATACAATTGACAATTAAAAAACAATAAAATACAATTGAGTTTCAAGGAATATTTTCTTAAAATCTCCAAATTTTTTTACAATTCAGTCGAAACAATGGCAAAACAAGATTAATTTGTACCCTATGCACGGGTTGACAATTAATTTAACCCTACACTGCATGGGTTTTTATTTAGTTTTAAAAAAAATATTTTCTAAAGAGATTTACTTCTCTAAGCACAGTAAACATTAGAAAAGGTTGAAAAAATCACAATCATACACGATTTTGTAAAATTATTGTATGTATCACCAGTGATACACTATGCAGTAACAGGTAATTGAGTTGATCCAAAATAACAAAAAAAAAATAATAATTATTAAGTCGCAAAAAATCAAATAATTTAATTTTATTCAAATGTAAAATAAATTTTCTTAGCTACAGTATGTACATATATAAAAATAAATTATAAGTTGTACATTTATGAATTGTGAGCATGAATTATGAATAATGAGCAAAATTTACTTGTTGGAATGAAATTCTGTGAAGCAATTCCTGTTTTTTTGGAAACACAAATTAACGTTACATTTCTCACATACGACAAATGTAAGCGAAGAGCATTTTGGATTTTTACATCTTTGTCTGTCATCTTTCCATGCTGGCCAATGAGCAACGTTATCCAAACGAATATCAGCGGGTGGATAGTGAGTTGAAGATGCCTTCTGCCTTTTCGAATCGATTGCAGTCTCTATTTTGGCAAGGGATAGTCTGCCTTTTCGTTTCACAGTACCAACCTTACACAAGCTTTCAGCTACTTCTACTCGAAAATCCAACAATGGCAGAGGTTTTTCTTTGTTTTTTTCTGCAAATGATCGCTTATATAATAGCCATGAATTTACTAAAGTAACATCTAACAAGTGGTAGAATATTCGTATGTACCATTTTTTGACCTAATTTGGATTTTTTATCTGCCAATAAGACTATCAGTCATATCAACTCCGCCTATAAACTTGTTGTATTCTTTTATTATATTTGGGCAATCCAAAGTTACAATTTTCTTAGATTTTTTATCAAATCGTTCAGCTGTTTGTAAGGGGTCTATCCCTGTGAATGTTGAAAGTAAATGTACGAGTTTATTGTCTTTCCATACAACAGATGCAATCTCAACATCATCTACACAAGTACAAAATTGATCAGAAGCGCCGCGTTTTTTATTTTTCATTTCCACATCAGTAGGGAGTTTGGAAGACGATTTCTTCGAACTGTTCCAACGGTGTATATTCCCTTTTTAGCCAACTCGACAACCAAAGGTAAACTTGTATAATAGTTGTCGAAATATATGCGATAATTCTCATTTCTTGGGACATGGCGCAGTAATCTGACAACAATATTCGCTGAACAGCCAAGATCTGGTTCATTAGAGAGTCGTTTATCAAGATCATTCTCCTGACCAGTATAAATTTCAAAATTATATGTGAATCCTGATATTCCACTTAAAACAAATAACTTATAGCCCCACTTATGAGGTTTGTCGGGTAAATATTGTTTTAGATAGCTTCTGGCTTTTGTTGAACACAACTGCTCATCAATTGACATACACTCTTCATATGGCACTCTTTGAAATGCTTTTATTAGCGAAGTTACAAGTGGTCGTATTTTAAATAACCGATCATGTTCTGAATGATTTGAATTAATCATTTTAGTGTTGTCGTTAAAATGAATGAATTTCCTAATTTTTTCAAAATGGTTAACTGTCATTGTTTCTTTTATCAAATCATTCCCAATGACTGGCGACCAATATTTCCTGGTATTCGAAATGTGAGTAACAGACATCAGTACACAAATGCCAATGTACTGACTAACTTCAGCCTTTGTCATTTTGATGGGATGAGCTGGATCCAATTGTGATGAATATAGCATAGATTGTTCGACAATACTTTCCATCAATTCGTTACTCCAAAAATACTTAAAAAAATCAAATGGCGTTTCTAAATTTAATATATCAGGCGGAAGAGTAGAATTTCCTTTGAAAGCTAGCTCATTTGTTTTATTTGGAAAATCTTTACGTTTCCATACGATTTTCGCGAACTTATTTTTTAAATCTTTTGCAGCTGTTCTAAGGTCCACATAAATATTTGTATCATCTTCATCGCTATCGGTATCATCTTCGATCGGTGGCAACATTTGAGGATCCACATTAAGTTCACACTCTGAGTCAAAATCATCGAAGTCATCTTCGCTATCGTCCCATTTTGCCAAAATATCCTCAATATCTTTATTATTCTTCTTATACATTACACTGAAAACCAGAACAAAATTACAATACTTTTTGCAACACACTGCATGGTGTATCAACTATGATACATAATCTTCTTTATGATTTACAATGCAAATAAAAACGAATAATACAACAAAAAGTTATATTATTATCAAAACAGTACTTTTTAAATAAGGTTCTTTTTACTAACCTTTTATATTTATCCACAATTTAATTGAAATGATAGCTTTGCTTCTGCACTTTCAACACTTTTATCGCTACTAAAAAAATTTATTGTTTTGTCACCTCGCACTGCTACACTACAAAATAGTTTTAACGGGCCTTTTTTTTTGTTGCGTAAAGAACTGTTATAATACGAACAAAAGAGAAACTTTAACGAAATTTACAGCGGTACTCATATTAATTCAATTAAGCAATTATGTATCACTGGTGATACACTGTAGGGTGTAGGGTGATACAATGCAGTGTAGGGTTAAAAGAAGAGTCCTTTAAAATATTATTTAATTTAAATTATGCAGTATTGTATTATTTTCACTGACTTGAACTGAAATTTACTGATAGCAGAAATAGTTTGGTTCTATACATAAAACAGAATTATTTCTAAAATTTAATTTCATTTTAGCTTGTATTGAATTTGGTACCTTTAAATCCTATTTTACTATGCGTAAAATCATAATAAGAACACACACTTTTCAACTTCATAAAAAGTGTTTTTTTTAATATATAAGGTGATGAACATAACTGACTTAATTTTAAAACTCGTTCATCCTTGTTTACGACTTTACGCACTAAATAGGACTGTAATTAATTTTAATAAATAAAACAAACCAAATCTATTTTCATACATCTGTTACTTTTTTATTAGGACACCTCAAAAAACTCAACTTCACTAAACTTCAATTCTCAAAACCAGGGTTGTTACCGTAGCCATTAACAAAAAGAGGAACAAAGTACTTTTTTAGGTATCAAAATAAAGTAGCATATAAATTCAATACAATAATAAAACAGCAATAGCAATGAGTGATGATATTCTTCAACATACTGCCCACCTTGAAACGACCTCTTTCAACAATCAATAAAGAGGGGACACAATTTTGATACAGGTCGTTTCAGCATTCCATTTTTAGTCTTGACTGTTGCTACACGAACAAGACCAAAAATTGTGTTTATAGCTATTGGAGATCCAGATGAGTGTGAAATTTTACCATCCAACACGCAATAAGCGAATGCATCTGATCCTAATATGATGTCAATCCGATTCTTCTTCAAGTACGCAGGATCAGCAAGTTCTAATTTATCAAAGCATTCTAAACCATTGTTGTTGATGGTATGGAATGGAAGATATTGTGTTAAGTTTGATAAACAATATGATTGGATTATCAAGGTTTGATTTGCTCTTGATGCAAATATTTCAAGTTGAACCTTTCCTCTTTTATAATTGGGTTTGCTATCACCTCCACCATAGAGAAGTGTATGTACGATTTAGGTGTAATCGTTGGACACAAGCCTCTGAAATCAAAGTAGACTGTGCGCCTGAATCGATTAAAGAACGACATGGTTGTAAAACATTATTGTTATCACGAACCATTATAATAGCTGTTGGTAAAAGCGTCGTTTGTTGTTGTATTTTCTGACTTGAATTAATACATATCGGCGTGCCCTTTTCCTCTTGACAATCTTGTTTCTGCTGTTTATCGACATTTTAGAAATTCTTTAGAAAAATGATTATTTTTAAGACAATTGAAGCAAAGTTTATTTGTCTGAACTATATTTATACGTTCACTTACACCTAGGGATTTGAACTGTTGACATTGATACAATAAATGATTTTTACTACACAGAGGACAAGATTGTGTTGCCGCAATCATTGTTTTTGTTTACTTGCTTTTTGTCTACTGCATTGATGAGTTTCCTCCAGCTCAAGCAGCCGCCTTTTTAAAAACTTTAACTACTGTGGAAACGTCTGCAGTTCATAATCTTTCTTCTCTCTACGCCAAAGTACAATTGTTTCTGGATCTAATTTGTCTCCAATATGATATAATAAAACAGGATTCCATGAATCTATTGAATCATTAGCGATTTTTAATGCATTGTAACATTCTGAAGTTGTATTGTAAAAGCGCTTAAACCCTACGAGTGTTGCATTTTTTAAAACTTTTTGCTTAAAAAGTAAATCATAATATGGTTTTTCTATTAAATCTGGCCTATCGTAATTTTCCGTAATTAATTTCCAAGCAATACTGTAATTATCATTTGTTGGAGGAAGATGTTTTATGAGTGAAGATGCTTCGCCTTTTACTTTGGTTTGCAAATACTTTAATTTTTCGACATTGGACAAATTTCTCTTTGAATCAACCATTGCCTTAAACAAATCTCGAAATCTAATCCAGTTGGAAAAATCTCCATCAAAGTCTGGGATTTGTATAGAAGGTAAGCGTAATTCTGATTGATTACTTGTTGAATGCATATTTGTAATAACTGACAGTGTAGTTGACACGGCTTCAAGAATTGTTGTGGTTGTTGATTGATGCTAAACTATTGCCTGAATTGATGTACTTAAATCATTTATAATATTTGGAGTACTAGCCTGGGCACCTTCTACAACTGTGGTGTCCAAATTACTCTGTGACTGGCTGGACCAAATAGCCTTGGTTGCGAAAAACATTTCTTCAATTTGATCTCTGTAATCATTCTCTTTTCCAATCTCATCTTCGCTTTTGCATAATCCATCCAGCTCATCTTGTAAGTCTTTGTATTGTAAATAAACTGTATTAAGTTCAGTAAAGGTACGTATTTACTTCATCAGAGGTTACATTCTGACGATTCACAAAATTATAAATTTTGCTTATTGTTCTTTTTATTTGTGTGCGCTTTCTTTTCAAGGCTTCCATTTTGAACAAATTTAAACTATCGAAATTTTAAATTAAAATTCTTGTCTATCTCACTTATTGGAGTAATATTTTAGATATGTATATTAATTAAGTTCCTCAACACTCACAATTATGCTCTTAGCTTTGACACACTGTCGATAACTTTGACACACTGATATTAACCCTTCGTGGGACCCTAAGTAAATTATACGTCAAAGGTCCCTAAGGTCCGCTGGGACATAATATGAAAATAGCCTATAAAAGCACTAAAAATGATTGAACACGGGCAAATTTTGGTTTTAAATTAAATATTAATTATTTTTATTGAGATATAGTCTAAATCTAATATTATTTTATTGTTCTGCTCGCTGAATCCTGGACGTTTTGCACGGCATGCAACGGTGCATCTGCTCTGAATGCTCCATACAAACAAACTTCCTGCAATCGCAGCATGCAAATCTTGTTTTACGTTGCCTGTTGTTGTGTTGTTGACATAAATAGCAAGTTTTCCGTTGATCCCTGTGTTGGATTGATGGTGCTTCGCTTGTAATGCTCTCTTCTAGTGGTATGACGTTGTAGTCCATCATAGCTCTCTTGATATGGGGGTAGCGGGTTATACGATTATTGAGCGCCCTTTCTTCGATTTCGGGAGTAGCCAACTGCTGAACTAATTTGTGTAAGAACGACCGCCTCCTGTCGCTTTTCTGGCTCGGATTGAGGTCATTATAGGCGATAAATGACGCCAATGCAGCAACGTCCACAATATTATAAAACATGGCCAGTGGCCAGCGTTTAGTACCTCTTTTACACGTGTATGTACCTAGCATTTGGTCCATCGTGTCCACTCCAGCTTTATTTTTGTTGTAATCCACAATGGCCATTGGTTTTTTATGTGCTCCTTCGACGGCGTTTGTATAATGTGCTGTTGAAGTGAGTACCACTGCTTTGTTTTTCTTCGGCCCATATGAGCATAGCGCAACGTTGTTATCATGGTAGCCGAACAATGTACTATCAATTGGGCGATTGCGATTCTTCCTAAACTCACTGGGAATACAAGCTTTATTTGTGCGTAAGGTACCAACATATGCTGTTCTTTGGGTAATCAAGTTTTCAGACAATTCAAGAGACGAAAAGAAGTTGTCTGCATACACAATGCGGCCAGTAAATAAGTATTTCTGCGCGAGCTTCATTGTCACTTTGTAGCCCAGCTGGGTTTCACGCTCCTGTCCTGGTGCTTTTCCAGAGTATATGATACCTTTGAGCGGATATTTGGTTTTTGCATCACATATCCACCACACCTGTATTCCATATTTTGCAGGCTTTGATGGAATGTACTGTGTAAATGATGTCCGTCCTCTATATGGAAACAGTTGTTCATCTACTGTTAGAGCATCATGTGGTTCGTACCGACTTGCCAAATTAGCTTGCAGCATGAGCCAAATATCATCAATTGCTGCCGTTTTGCTGCTCTGTAACCTTTCCATGCGTGTGTTCACGTTGTCAAATCGTATGTACCTCAATAGCAGTTTGAATCTTTTGAATGACATTACAGCTCTGAAGATTGGTGGATGATTTGTATCAAACAGGCAGTAAGCTGGTTAATTGTTTGACTTATATAGGCCAGAAGCTATAAGCATTGCCAGGAACGCATCAAACTCCTTGGGTGTCAGTGGTTGCCATTCTTTGAGTCGTGTTGGATTAGCTTTATTCCACGCTTCAATAGTTTGTTTGGCTTTTCGGTTAGTTTCTCTTACGATTTTGTGTGACATTTGCTCGGTAAAAATTGTTTTGAATATGCTCAATGGATCATGCGAAGTCATTATTGGTCTTATTCCTCTACTTCTCATGGTGAAGATATTGTCCGATCTTACACGTGAAGTTGGTGGCGGCGCTTTCTTCCATTTCATACCATTTTTGCCAACATAATAGTCATCTGAAGTTGTTTCTTGATTTGGCGGCGTTTCATCATCATCGTCACTTGTATCTTCGACCCAGTATTCAATAGTGGCTCCACTTTTGCAATCAGAGGCTTCTTCATTTATTTGGAACGATGGATCACGTATTTCATCATCGAAATCACAACTTTGTTCATTTAGTATTTCATTTATATTGATATTTGCTTCGCACATTTTTCTTTAGCTCAATTCAATTCAAAAGTTAGTACACAACTGTTGAATATTCTTGAAGCAACTGGTTTATATACCTTTATTTTCCCCAACATTCAGGTAGGCACGCAGGTATAAGACAAATGCATCAGGGATGAACAAAGCAATAAAATAAGCAAACTTATACCTCCCCCTGCTCATTTCTTGGAAAACCCAATTAGCACAAATATTTATTTTACCTTGAAACTAAACGCAGCTGCAATTTTGAGCCATAAAACAATGAATTCCACGAAGTAATACCGTTAATTTGCTTAATTTTCATACTATGTTCCAGGGGACTTTAGGGACCTTTCTCGTAGGCAGTAAAAGTAAATCCTTAGATCTCGGTAACCACCGGTCCGATTTTAATGATCGAACCCGTAAAAGACGCAGAACTAAATGTTCCAGGAATACATGGTAACTTTGGGAGGGGGTCGTAGTGGCCAAAATAGGAGTAATTTGCGATTCAAAATCGAAAAAGTCCCTACGGACCTTAGGGTTCCACGAGGGGTTAACTTGATGAACTATTGTTAGCTTGGATACAATGTTGCTAGCTTTGACACACTGATGTTAGCTGTCATGCACTATTGTTAGCTTAGTTGCTAGCTTTGATACCCTGATGTTACCTTCGACACACTGTCGGTAACTTTGACACACTGATATTATCTTGATGCACTATTGTTAGCTTAGATACAATGTTGCTAGCTTGAACACACTGATGTTAGCTTTCATGCAGTATTGTTAGCCTAGTTGCTAGCTTTGATACCCTGATGTTACCTTCGACACACTGTCTGTAACTTTGACACACTGATATTAGCTAAGACACACTGTCGGTAGCTTTGATACACTGTTGTTAGCTTCGACATACTGTCGGTAACTTTGACACACTGATATTAGCTCAAACACAAAGCCAGAAACCAAATTTTGTATTTGAATGGCTTCTTTAACAATGACTCATAACTGCAGATAATGCACTGAATTACTAGCTTTTCTAGATTATTCTTTGATATGTTAAGTTAAGCACTTTAATTGATCTTATTTTCATAAACTCGTGTATAGTATATATAGCACTTTTCAGAAATTTTGCAAGTCTTCATCAGTTCAACATTAACACAAACACTTCACTTAACAATTCTGCATCTTTGTTGTTCTGGAATGCACTTTCGAAGTTGTTTTCACGAATGCTTTACTTTCTTTATTCGGCACGAAAGGACTAAAAATGTTTACGACTTTACGCACTTCATAGGGCTGTAATTAATTTTAAAAAATAAAACAAACCAAATTCATTTTCACACATCTGTTACTTTTTTATTATGACACCTCAAAAAAACTCAACTAAACTCAACTAAACTAAACTTCAATTCTCAAAACCAGGGTTGTTACTGTAGCCATTAACAAAAACTTTTTTAGGTATCAAAATAAAGTAGCATATAAATTCAATATAATAATAAAACAGCAATAGCAATGAGTGATGATATTCTTCAACAATTCTTGTCAAATATTTTGTATTAAATTAACAATTTGTATTTAATAACATAACCCTTTTTCAATTGTCCCGTTAAATTTTTAAGAATCCCGTTTTTTTCATAAAAATTTTGATTTTGTCCCATTTTATTATATAACAAATTTGGCTACACTAATAGGTATAAAAATTAGTTCGATAAAAAATTTTAGTTTAATTTTACGCACATAAGCTAGTATGGAAAAAATAAATAAAGAAAGTTTTCGTAAACTTTTAAAAGAAACTCATTCAATTTACATTGAGTATTACTCAGTATTATATGCCACCGACTGTTCATAAAATACCGGCTCATGGGTGTGATGTTATAAATCGTTTCAGTACTCCTATTGGGTTTCTGACTGAAGACGCACTCGAGGCCACACATATAGAATTCCGAAGGTTTCGATTAGAAAACACCAGGAAAAACTCAAGAGAATCGAGTAATAGTGACTTTTTGTCCTATTTATTACTGTGGCTCAGACGCTTATATCAGCAGAGCGCAAATCATCACAAGATTAACGGACCTATATTATATTTCAATATAGATTAAAATTAATACAATTTATTTATGTACAATTACATTTTTATAAAAATGTAAAATTGTCAGGCTTTCAGGTATATACAGTTGCAATCCGGTTAGCTTCTTAGCAGTAAATAGAATGATTGATTAGAGCGGTGCTTCCATATGCCAGGCTAGACGGACGAGGTCGAGCTCATACATGTGCTAGGCAAACCAGACGAGGTCTTGCTCTGGATAATCAAAACATATCTAAAGCGTGTATATCTATATAAATATGGATTAGAGCATATGGATTATGGCCGGATTGTTTGCACATAACTCCACAATCCCAGTACACAATCAGCCACTACCTTTCGTTGAAAGAAAGCCTTCTGTAATGAAGGAGATATATTTTCGTACGAGAGCAGTTAAAAAAGTCCTTGCAAGCCTCAACATAAACAAAGCCCCTGGTCCGGATGGCATACCACCACTTGTGCTTAAAGCATGTGCTTCTAGTCTGGCTCGGCCTTTGCGTAACCTTTTCAACATCTCCTACAGGACAGGAGTATTTCCATCTTGTTGAAAGGTCGCAAGGGTCCAGCCGGTACCAAAAAAAAAGTGATGCCACAAGCCCTGCAAACTACCGACCCATATCGATATGCTCTACGCTCGCCAAAGTTATGGAGAGCATAATTAACTTCAACCTTATGAACTATCTGGAGCACAATGAATTGCTTAGTGACCGTCAATATGGTTTTCGTAGGGCCCGCTCTACTGGCGACCTCATGGCGTTCTTAACTTAAAAATGGAAACAATGCGTTCACTCATTCGGTGAGAGCAGAGTTGTTGCTCTGGATATTTCAAAGGCATTTGACTGAGTGTGGCATAAAGCGCTCGTGTCTAAACTAATTGCATATGGTGTCGGTGGTAACTTTGCTCGGTGGATCACGTGCTTTCTTATGAATCGAACGATCCATGTTGTAGTCGATGGCATATCGTCCAGAGAGCACGCCATCAACGCAGGTGTACCGCAGGGCTCAATTCTATCGCCAACTTTGTTCCTGGTATTTATCAACGACCTTCTGTTGTTGACTCACAACCTAATTCATTCGATTGTGGATGACAGCAGCATTTGCCATTCATATTCATTTAAAAAACGCCCTAGCTCTTTGGAGATTGAGAGGAGGAGGGTACATATGAATGACACACTTAACAATGACTTAGAAAAATCTCCGAGTGGGGTCTTGCTAATAGAGTAGAGTTTAATGCTGGCAAGACCCAGTGTTGTCTGTTAACCCACAAGCGAATCAATTGCCCCTTAGCTTCCCTCTATATGAACGGTGTAGATCTTACGGAGTCAGATGCTCTTGACGTTCTAGGCATTTCAATACAAGTACATCTTCGGTGGAATGATCACATTTTTGATGTGTCAAAAGAAGCAGACAAGTGCCTTGATTTTTAAAACGGTGTAAGAAATACTTCACTCCATCTGATCTTCGTTTGATCTATACCTTATATATATGTAAGGCCGAAAATGAAGTACAATTCGCACATTTGGGCAGGGGCTTCAAGATCATATTTAGGAGCTTCTGGACCGGATTCAAAGACGTGCGATATATTTGATAGGTGATGGAAATGTTTCGACTCCTCTCAAGTCTCTTGGGCATCGTCGTAATGTTGGTTGCCTAAGCCTTCTGTACATGTACTACCATGGGAAGTGTACAAGGGAGATACATGGCCTGACGCCACCAGCTCGTGTGTTTCCTAGGTCCACTTGGGCAGCTCTCCAAGCCCATCCCTTTACCATTGCAACTTTTCCCAATAGAACATCGCATTACCGAGATAATTCGTTCTTCGGTCGATCAGTAAAATTGTGGAACAATCTCTCTGCGAGCGTGCTTCCCGGCAGTTTTAATCTGTGTAAATTTAAATCAAATCTTCATCGACACTACTCCATCTTTCCAACCTCCAACTAACTATCACCCGTCTTCCGAATCAACACAACGCTTTCGCATTTATAGGGCATAGGGCATCACCTGAGTGCTAGTCGTACTGCGTCAATCCGGCATATGCCAGGCGAGACAAACGTGGTCTCGCTCTGGATAATCATATTAAACTACACAGCTAGATTGTATAAGTTGTTACCAAACATCAGAGGAAAATATTAAGTATCCTTGGAAAGCATGATCCAGATTAGTGGCGATACTGTTGATAATCTAATTTATAATATTTAATTGAGTAAACGGATTCATTTAAAGAATTGCATCTGAAACAAAATTAAGTCCCCCCACAAGCGCTTCTGAGTGGTTCGTTTTGCAAGTAATTAGTTCTACAAAAGTTCATGTAAAGTAACTCAAAAGATCTTCTAGGTCGGTTTGTTACCAAACATCACAGGGAAATATTAAGTATCCTTGGAAAGCATGATCCAGATTAGTGGCAGTACTGTTGATAATCTAATTTATAATATTTAATTGAGTAAACGGATTCATTTAAAGAATTGCATCTGAAACAAAATTAAGTCCCCCCACAAGCGCTTCTGAGTGGTTCGTTTTGCAAGTAATTAGTTCTACAAAAGTTCATGTCAAGTAACTCAAAAGATCTTCTAGGTCGGAAAGGAATATTAAAGTAAATTTTGCTCAGTAAATATTGACTGTCTACTTATCTACATATATGCAAAAGTTTGAAAATCCAAGTAGCATTTAGCATAATTCTCCGATTATTTAAAGTAGGGAGATTTTAAAGTTGCAGCCGATATTCATAAAGTGGTAGGTGATAATTAAAATTGCAGTAAAGATGGCTTAGGCAGAACAAAAGAAACTTTTTCTGAACTGATTTCATGTCGTCAATGTAACAACTATATCGAAGGCACCAAACAATTGTAGCATATTCTAAAATAGGTCGCACTAGAGAGGTGATTAAGGTTTTTGTTATATAGGGATCATTAAACTCTTTTGCCAATCGTTTAATAAAACCTAAAGTTCGATTTATAAATTTATTAATATGAATATGAAAGCGAAGTTTAGTATCCATAGTTATTCCAAGATCATGGAAAACATCTAAAGACTCTAATGTATGGTCACATATTTTATAAATACATGTGACAGGAGATTTTCGAGTGAAGGTCATGTGCTTGCATTTCTTCATGTTAAGATTCATACGATTCACGTAGCACCAGCTATAAAGATGGTCTATGTCAGCTTGCAAGATAATGGCAACATTAGCATTTTTGAAAGGAAGAAATAGTTTCACGTCGTCTGCATACATTAAAATACTCGAATGCTTTATGACAGATGGCAAATCATTTATAAACAGTAAAAAAAGAAGAGGCCCGTTGTTTCAAGGTTGTTTCCTTGAGGCTCAAGGTTGTTTCCTTGAGGTACACCAGAAGTGACAGGAAACTCATGAGATTTCACAAGTGTAAAAAGAACACGTTGTGTTCTATTGCATAAATAAGATTCAATCCATCTTACAAGTGTTGTGGGAAATCCAGCAAGAGATAGCTTTAAGACTAAGAGTTTATGATTAACAATTTCAAACGCTTTACTAAGGTCTGTGTATATAACATCAGTCTGTAAGCCTTTTCCAAAATTCTCAATGGTTTTGGAAGTAAATTCAAGTAGGCTTGTAACCGTAGATTTTCCGGAAACGAATCCATGTTGGAGTGAAGACAATAAAGATTTAACGCTATGTGATAATTGTGAAGTAATGGGCGCATTCAGCGTAGTCAAGAGTTGGCAACAGTTGTGTTAAAATTCGCTGAATGGTGCCATTATTTGAGTGCTCACTAAAACTGATCAGGTAGCGGACGCCATTTAATCGAGCGAAAAAATTCTATGCTGCACACATACATGCACACACCTGAAAGCTTTAAATGTACTGAGCGTTAAAGAATGAATGGTGAAATAATGAGATAAATATAATCTCTTCTTTTTTTAAGGAAAGTTAGGGTTTAACCCTTAAACTTAGACTCTAAATTCTAAACTTTGACAACTTTTCTGACGCTTAGAGTAACAACACATTCAGAGAAAAACATCGCTCACTAAAGTATCGCTACCATAATAATTCACAACAGTTGACTACGCTGAATGCGCCCAATGATTGCCTCGAAAAGCTCCGGCAAAGCGCTTAATTTTGTAATTCCACGATAGTTATCGATTAAAGACCTGTTACCAGACTTGTGCAACGGAATAATAAAAGACAAACTTCCAGGCAACTGGAAAATACCAAGATTTTAATGAAGATGAAAAAAGCACAGTCATTGGAGTTACTAATTCATCACAGCAATATTTTAATATACAGGACGGTATATTGTCGGGACCACTTTTATATGACGTTTTAAGAGCTTTTAAGTATGATAAAACCGTGTTAGTATCAATTATTGGGAGACAAATATCCCCAGATTGAACACTAAATGTATAGCTTAGATTATCATAGGATGAAGATGAATAGCTCGCTTTGAAAAAGTCAACGAAAAACTTACAAATGCCATTCTCGCTATCGGATTCAACAGTTTTATATTTCATAAAAGAAGGATAGGAATCAATCTTGCGTTTTGTGTTGACAAGGTTTTTTTTTTTTATTTACATAGTAACTAATAATTAAAATTACTAGCTACATAATTAGACAGCTATAGCAGCAATGGCCTTCAGCTGATCATTTTCAATTAAACATTTTTGTTATTTTATTAATATATAAGAACAATTTTAATAATATTAAAAAAAAGAAGAATATATATTTATTAAATAGGTTACATAACAAGGTGTATATGTATAAATGAAATAGAAAAAAGAAAATAAGTAAATGACAGTGGAATATGTAACTAGATACGATTTAAAAGTTTGGCAGTTTTTATGAACAAAATCATGCATTCGATATTGTTTTTGTTTGGGTTCGACAGTGCAATAAGAGGGTTGGAGTTGCCAAATGCTTGGTTGCGTTGATTGCTAAATTGTGGACAAGGAACCAATATATGTTCGATGTGTTGACAAAGTTCCAGAATGATTTAGCATCAGATTTGATGTTTAATTTTACTTTTATTAAATAAATATCGTAAGATTGCTTGCATAATTGACGATACTTGTACATAATAGAGGTATAAGAACCAAAATCTGTAATGCTATGAGTTTTTTGAAATTTTTTTAAAATGCATGGATTTTAAGTTTCTTAACTGAATCTTTGTTTAATTTCAAAACAAAATTTGAAGCTCAAAAATAATAAATTTTGATCAAATTTCCAGCTACTTTTCATGTATTGACAATTTCATTGACAAATTTTGTTTTTTGAGCTTCAAATTTTGTTTTGAAATGAAAAACTTACAACTTACAAACTTTGCAAATTTTCAGGAATAGGTCCGCAGATGAGCTATTTTTGAGGTTTATTAGAACGGATTTAATGTCAGACGGGGAAAATGATAGGTCACCAAGATCCAAAATAGAATCGAAAGGGATACAAGAATTCACAGGATTCGAATTAGTAACAGAGGAGTAGACAGATTTAAAGTAATCAGCGAAAAAATTACAGATAGATGGTGTACTATCAGAGAAGGACCCAAGATAACACATAAAATTAGGTAGACCATTACTTTTCTTTTATTGTTAATAAACGTCCAAAAATATTTACTATTATGCTTGATGGTAAGTTCAGTAGAGTTAATGTAGGAGTCATAAAGAAATTTGTTAAGAGTGTCAAATTGAAGCTGGGGGGATAAGTAAATGGACTTTAGATCGCTATTAGAATTACTGCATCTATAATGTTTGAAAGCTTTGTTTTTCCTATTCTTAAGGTTGGTGAGTCTTTTATTAAACCAAGGAAGGTTCTTATTCACCGAATCATTTAAGATGGATATAAAATTATCATAATCAACCGATAAGGCTGAGCTATCAAGGACAGAATTCCACGATATCGAAGACAACATCACATTCATCGCATTAAAATCAGCATTTTTAAAGTTTAACGTGAAGTTCTTGTTAGTGACCAGTTTTTGGTATTGATAAGAAGAAAATTAAACTAAAATGGGCTTATGGTGGTAGGTACCAAGAAAAAAAGGCGAGATAGGAGGTTCTAAGGAAAATCAAACTCTTTATCTACAAAAACAAGATCAAGAATTCGATTAAGGTCATTGGAAAGATCATTTATTTGGGCCAAGTAATGACGACTGAAAAAGTCTACTAAAAGGTTTTCAATTATACCATGTGCATTAAACGGTAGAAGGTAAGATTCATCAGTCAGGCTTCCAAATAATGTTTCCCAGGTAAAAATCACCAGCGAAAACTACATGTTGAAAACTTGAAAGATTATCAAGAACGAAACGGCAACTTTCGAAATGAGCATTGTAGAGCTCCTGGGAGCTTCTAGGTGGAATATAACTCGCTATAATAAGAAGTTCAAATGAACGATCCACAAAGAGATTGATGATAATCTGATCCATGTCAAAGACAACCGGCAGAGCAATATTATTATGAGGAGGTACTACCTGGTTACAGGGGAGTGAGTTTGTTATCGCAATAAGAACTCCACCTCCGCGAGAAAGCCCTGAAGTTAGAGAACAGCGATCCTTACGGAACACATTGTACGAAAAGCCATTGAATATTTCAGAAGTAAGATGATTGTCAGACAGCCAAGGTTCTGTGAAAATAACAATATCATAATCTAAACCACATGAGGATACAAAAAAACTTATTAATTTTAGTTCTCATGCCACCAATATTCTGGTAATATAAAGAATACCTATGACTAAACCCTGTCAGTTTTTTGGAGTAGTAGTCGTGTTGAGTAATGAGCTTCGAGAAGGTAACCCATGTCTAGGGTGAGGCATGAATTCATGTACCATTGTACCAGGTGGCCAAAAACTAGCCGATACTAAAGATGTGAAGTCCAAATTATCGACTAATAGTTTGAAGGATGATATCTCACGAGCCATGTTGGCGGAAAGTTTGAAGCAGATGATAGGTGTTGATGGTTGAAATTTTGAAGTTAAAAATGACATGACATCATTCACAGACGTAGATGCAGCCAATCTGGAGATGAATATAGATTTGCGTAACGGTCTTTGCACAACGATCAGGTTGGCAGCATGTAACGCAAAGGTTGGAGTCAAAAAACTGGTAGCAGCAGGTTGTAATACTGGCGTTTCAAACTGAAATTGTTGATGAGCGCTGATCACAGAGGAGCTATTAGCCGAATTTAGCACAATTGAAGGAATTTGATGGTTCGCAGACAATCTCGGTGCTAAATCGTTGCAGGAAGATTCCATGCTAGATCCAACAGGCAGTTCAGAAGTTGCAGACGGAAGACTGGTAGCAGCAGATTGTATTATAGAAGCGGTATTAACTGTATTTTCAACAGAGCCGGTACTCACAGGTGGTTCAGATGGAGTCAAAGACAGAGTCTGTGAAGACTCAGATGAAGACTGAGTAACAAGTGCTGACGATGAATAATTTGTAACAATTGCTGATGATGATGAAGATGATGATGATGATGAAGATTTTGCTGATGCTCGAGTAGTTCTAGAGGAGTGCTTAGCTTTACCAGACGCGGAATTAGCTGGTGAAGTTGGAGGCTTTAATGAAGGTCTTCGGTGCAGCGTCTCGACCAAGCTAGAAAGTATGCTGGAGTGTTTGACCAAGGCATCACTGACTCGCACGAACTCACTATCCAAACTTGCCGCAGAGGAGCGGTGTTCCAGTAAATTTTGAAGAATGATGGCGCTATAAAACTTTCTGTAATTAGCGCAAAACCACTGCAAACTATTTGGCGTAGTGCTCCTCAATGCATCACCAATTCGGGCAGAGAGCCCCGTGCATTTTGGATGAAAAAGTTTGGAGCAGCCACAGCACGAGATGAAGACTTCATATGAACTCCACTCAGATCTGCAGATTCCACAGCCAATTGACTTTTTCATAGTGAAAGACAAACAGTTGTGATTATTTATAGGTTAAGTTCGGCTGTTGTAGGCACTGAGAGTTAATACGAAACTTATATTGAACACAGACTTCAAATTTTGATGATGAGTTAAACATTAACTAATCCTGCACTAGTTTAAGTGTTATCGAAGAATTAATAACGCGTAATTAATAATAAAATTAATAAAATAGCAACGAAAAATACGCAGCTCGAAAAAATGACAAGTAGAAAGTTCAGAGTTGCCAGACTGATATCAACCAGTCTACCAGACTGATATCTTCAGAGTTGTGTTATATATCTACCATACACAAATATATATATGAATTGCTTAAGAGACGTGCAGATAACAAATTCAAATTTTCTTAAAAGTGCGGTGGGCGTGTCCTTTGACCGATTTCAAAAATTTTTTACAGAGTAATTTTTGCTGCTAGTACAAGCACCTGTACCAAATTGTATTGTTATTAATTGCTTTTTACGGATTCTAAGGGAAATTTTCATTTCAAGATGTATGAGCGGTTGGCGTATTCTTTGCCTGATTTTATTATAATCTCACACATTGGTAACTGTCACAAACATCTTTGTCGAATTTTATTGTAATTAGTTTATTATTGCGGATTTTATACTGATTTTTCGCTTAGGGACATATCGCAGGATGGCAATAATTAAAGCAATAAACTCATTTGTACCAAATTTCACTCTCTACAACATCACTTTCTATTTTTGCACACCTTTTGTATAAACTCGCGACACTGCACTTCTCTGCCATGAGCGTACAGCTTACGATGTGCTTCTCTGTCGTAAGCGCATAGTTATAAGGTGCTCCATTGCCGCGAGCGCACACATAAGGTATGTTTCATATATATAACGCGACTACGAAATTTGAAAAATTTTTGTAACGGCCAGTTTAAGCAAAAGAGAATGTTTTGCGAATTTGGTCATCTATGCACAACAGCAATAGTGAACAAAAGTGAAGTCTTTTCTAATAACGGTACATTGTTTATTGTTTAATATCACTTTTAATGCTGTATCATATTTATAACGCCATTTCAAAATTTTGAATAAAAACGATTTTTATTGAATTTAAAAAAAAAATATTAAATTACTGTTCCAATAGCTCCAATAATATTGTAAATGCGATTTGGCATACTTACAATTAATTTTTTTAATGTGTTTGAACCAATTTTGCTCCATTTTTAGAGAATAACTGATTTCCGTTATTCCTCGTTGCCAAATTGTCTGTTATTTTTATACACCTGGCGTACAAGAACTCCCCACAAATTCTCGATGGAATTACAATCTGAAGAGTCCGCCAGCCACTCCAATAAATCAGTGTTATTGGCCTGAAACCATCTCGATTTACGTGGATTGCCTCATTATCTTGGTGGAAAAGATAATGTCCGTTTTTTTCGAAAAGTGGAGTCAAACTGCTCTCCAGCACACGCGTGTAGACAGCGCTCTTCATGCTTGAACTTTCTATTTCAGAAAAAGCACCCCACACGATCACATTATATCCACCAAAACTTCTTTTTGAAAACGGAAGTGGTTCACGGCGTATATCGTACTAATAATGCCAAAATCCATCCTCGCCATCAAGATTCCATTTTTCTCATCGGAAAAATGACATGATAAATTAATGATAAATTAACTTACGTGGGAGCCTTTTTTAAAACATTATTGAAAAGCTGACTAGTGGTCAATTTGTTCCTATGTTTCTTCTTGGAAATTCCAAGCTCGTTCTCTTATGATTGCTAGTAAGAGCAGGAACACACTTCATAAGTTCACTGCTACAATGTTTACACTGATGTAGCACTCTACATACCGGTGTTTTTTTTTTTTTTTTTTTTTTTTTTTTTTATATAATACATGCAATAACAATAGAGTTTAGCTACTACAGCTATATCGCACTTCCTCAGCATTAACCCATCTAAAGCCACTACCCAGTAATCATTGAAAATATCAATGTTATGGATACCCGTGACCACAAACAAGTTAATGTGGGAAAAATTTACCCACCAATAAATGGGTTGGGCTCAGGGACAACACAAGACGTAACAACTAACCATGCGTATATATAGATCTAATTACACAACTAATTTTAATCTACTTTTGAGTTGACCTTTTGACAAATTAACATCAAAAACGCTACAATTGTTAACAAAGGAACTCATGCGACTTAAAGGAGCAGTAGCCATATAATTTGTTCTACTAAATGGCAAATAAATTAAGTTGTTAGCGTTTCTACTGCTTCTGCGGTTAGTGTTAAAATTTATGTGAGAAAGAAGTTCTGGAGAATCGAATACACCTGTTATGAGCTGGTGTAAATATACGATATCTGCCGATTTCCTTCGATCACCTAAAGACTGCATTTTTAATAGTTTTAAACGATCCTCATAAGGAGGAAGGTCTAATATGTCAGTTCCACTTAAGCCCCTTAGAGCAAACTGAACAAAACGTTTTTGGATTCTTTCTATTCGATCAACATGCACATTGGAATTTGGGGACCAAACTTGACTTGCATACTCTAAGTGAGGACGCACGATTGCGTAATACAACGTTGTAGTTGTAATCATGCTATTAAATTCTTTGGCCCAGCGTTTTACAAAACCAAGCATTGAAGATGCTTTTTTACAAATATTATCAATATGAATGTTAAACGACAGCTTAGAATCCATGCATATACCTAGGTCTTTGACGGTGTCTACACGACTCAAGGCAGTATCTTTAATCTTATAATCAAATATAAAATTATTCCTTTTTCGCGAAAAGGTCATAGTTTGGCATTTATCTGAATTTAAAAACATATTATTTTTAGAACACCAAACTTCAAAGGATTTTAGATCAGACTGGAGTAGATCTGAATTATCTCTAGAACTAATCGTTCTGTATATTTTCATATCATCGGATATCAATCCCCACAGTGAATTTTCACCCGATCATACACCATCCGCTCAAAAAGTTTTGGAATCGATGAGAGCTTAGCGATAGGCCTATAGTTACTAACATCGTTCCTGCAACCCTTTTTAAAAATAGGACTTATAAATGATTTTTTCCAAAAAAGTGGAAAATAACTTTCGTTAATAGATTTATTGAATAATAAAGAAAGTGGTTGACTCAAAACGGAACCGCATTGTGTTAACACTGCGGCAGGAACACCGTCAGGTCCAGCACCAAACTCCTCATCGATCGATCTAATATACATTAAAATATCCTCTGGAGTGAAGGATATATGTTCCAAAGATACTCTGGGTTCGGAATTCATATATTCAAAGTACTCTCCATCAGGAGTAAAAGAATCTGAACAGAATGATTCTTTAAAAAGATTGGCGAATAGGCCACAAATTTTGACGGGATTGTCAGTAAATCCCTCAGGAGTTCTAAATGAAGAAGGAAATCCATCAGATTTCTTCTTTGTGTTTATGAATCCCCAAAATTTCTTTGGATCTGTCAATATTCTCAGCTTAACATTATCTAAATATTCGTGATATAATGTAGCTGAGCGATTTTTAAATTCCAGAAACAAACGTTTGTAAGTTTCTAGGTCGTTTGAGCCTAAGCTACAGACGTATTTCTTCCATGCCCTATTCCTGTTGTTGCGAAGAGACTTTAAATCCTTTGTGTACCACGGGTACGCAGAATTCCTCGCAAATTTGAGACTATAAGGTACTGATTGAGAAAACACAGCAAAGAGTTCCATATAAAAAAAATGTATGGAGTCATCAAGGCAATTTACATTTATATATTCAAAAATTGCATTAAGTTTACCATGAAGCAACTGATTCAACTTCAAAAAGTCAGCGTTTTTAAAATTGAATTCATAAAGCTTATCTGCTGAATTAGAATTTACTATATTTGCTCTGTCGGATTTGTACCAAATACTCAATGGTGGATGATATTCATCAACAGTAGTTAGAGCATGAAAGGCCCTCTTAACAACAACATTGTTACTGTCTGTAGTTAAGACCAGGTCAAGAAGTCTTTCAAGACTATTATAAATACAACTCACTTGTTGTAAGTCTGAACATATATTATCAACAAATATATGTTCTTGGCGGGTCTTCGAATTAGATGCACAATAGTACGTATCATCGTCAGAAGAATGCCATTTTAAATCAGGTAGATTAAAATCGCCCAATAATAAAATGTCGTCATTAACGTCAAGTAAATCAATTATGTAATCTATGCACTCCGCAAGGCTTGCATAGACCTCTACACTACTCTTAGGAGGAGCATATGCATTAATAACATATACATTAGAGTTACAATGTATAACTTTAACGCAAATTAGTTCAATATTACAAGAGCAGGGAATGTCAACAATAAAACTGACAAAGCAGTTCCTCACAGCCAAAAGGACACCACCACCGACAGAAGAAATATTGTCAGTGTATCTGTCTTTTCTAAAAACTTGAAAACTATTGTCAAACAATTCCAAATCAGTAATGCTTCCATTCAGCCACGTTTCTGTTAACGCGATAATATCCTCAGAGCAATTTTGAGTTGATAGAAATAAGCTCTGCGTCTTAGAACGTAGTCCCCTTACATTTTGATAGTAAAGGGACAGCCTATTTAGTTTTTTTGAGTCTGGCGGGCGGCTTGAGTCACCCTTTTAGACTTATTTTTTGGCTTGAACTCAGTAACAAGAATATTATCGGCCCACAAGTTAGATTTAAGAACAGTTGTAAAATCTTCGGCTGCAACTGTTAGAATAAAAGAAGCATGGGAAGGCTTATTACCAATTTTTTTGCATGAACAGAATGCATATGAGTTCACTAACTTGGATTGCCTGACAAACGTCAATATATTTTCTATTGATGTGTCGGGCTGAAGACGTGAAATGAAAACATTTCTGGTCCTCGAAACTGCTCTTAAAGTCAAATGACTGTTAGGTGTAGTTGAAATCGTATTTGGGCTACTAGTCAATGGATGAATAGAAGATGGTGTATGAGAAATCACCGTATTATTATTTTCTGATGGCATTGCTGGGGGCTGCTCTGCCTTGGAAGGTCTGGAGGACGCCTTCCGACGCTTATTTTTGTTTTTGTTTTTCCTCTGTCTTTTAGAGCTTTTTAGGTCTTTTTCTGATGAAACTGACAAAATTCCGGAAGATGCAGTCATGGACGAAGGAACCGGAATGTTATCCTGAACAGTAATTTCATCAGAAACGCTGGTAGTGCGTGCGGCACTAACTTCGCTAAAAAATGAAACAATTTCTCTGAAGTTATTATTTAATAAGTTAAGGCTTTCTCCAAAAAGCTTTATTTTAGAATAGAGTTCATCCGGGGAAAGGGCCCTGCACGAAGCACAATACCAGCGAAGACCAGATCGGACAGACATTAAATCGTCAAGACACGATTTAGAAATACCAGCACAAGAAGCATGGAACATTCGCTCACATGGGCCAGAACAGCTGAACATAGGGTACAGAATATTCTGGCTTTTGCATTGCTCGTTCAGAGAACAAGCAGCAATATTATCAATGGAAAAATAGTCCATTGGAAAAAAATTTAAATTATTTTGTGAGCGTTTTTAAATAAAAAAAAAAAAAAAAAAAATATTTTACGAGTAATTCTTTCTTATTAAAAAAATGACTAAATGCAAAAAGTGCTTTAAGGGTATATTATTTTAATATTTAACATGCAGTGAGCGCAACAGTTAAAAAGTAACAACAACCACTACGCTAGCGATAAACAAAACACCGCACAAAGAGAAACCAAAAAGAAAAAAAAAAACGACAAAACAAGCAGGCATGCAAACAAAACTTCTCAATTAACATAAGCAAATTTAGTTAAAGGATTAATGATTTTTTAATGTTAAAAAATAAAATTCAAATTAATGACAATAACTAAACATATAATAATAATTTTAATATAAAGACACTCACGATTATTACAACAGGAGCGTCGAAACAAGACAAAAACACACGTATCAATTTAATAAACAACACAACCGACACCGGCTAATAAACGAGATCAACTCAAATCGAACAGGTGTTCGGGAAACTTCTTCAGCAACAACACTCCGCAAGTGTTGCTCGCAGGTTGGATCGCGGTTAGAAGATTTGTTTTTTTGGCCCGAACATTTATTTTTGACGTAATTTTGAGGATTGTTAAAAAAATTTTAAATGACTCTTTGGCTGCGATTAGTTCTGCGCCCGATTTCCCGTATTCCATAGCCGTCTTCTTTAAGAATTTTTATTTTTCCAATTTTTTCGCAAGTAAGTTGGGTTGCACGAGGCATTCCGGTCGAATGCATTTTCTTCTATTGTTAAGGACTTGAAAACTGAATACACAATTTTATTAATCTCTGCACTTCAAACGCAGCAGCAGGAATAATTGCAAGTGGCGTTAAAAATATGAAACAGCATTAAAAGTAATATTTAGCAATAAACAATGTACCGTTATTAGAATAGACTTCGCTCTAGCTCACTATTGTTGTTGTGCATAAATGACCAAATTCGCAAAACATTCTGTTTTGTTTAAACTGGCCGTTACAAAAATATTTCAAATTTCGTAGTGGCGTTATATATATGAAACATACCTTACAGTCAAAAGCGTTTCTCTGCCGTAAGTGCATAGTTTGGAAGGTACTCAGTTGTCACGAGCTTGCATATATAGTCGAAAAGCTCTTCTCTGCCGTAAGAGCATAGTTGAAAAGGTTTTACTTTGCCGTGAGACGCCATGAAATGCGTCATGCAAGTCCACAGACCCCAACAAGGAAGAGTGCTCGTCAGCAATACGCCGATGATTTTACAACGACAACGTCAACGTCGACGTTAGCTGCCAAAGCCATCGCAGCTACTGCCAGCGTCGCCGACACCACAATGACTTCAAGAGCCTCTAGAACAGTCCACGTTGGATCTGCGGAGCCTACAAACACTGCTACTGCCGCAATATATGAAAATACAACTACAAGTGAGTGTCAACGTTTTGAGGACATTCTGCGAGCGATTCAAAAACAGCTCACTAATCTAGAATGCAGTTTTAAGAAACTCAGGGACAACTGCCGGTGAGTAACTTGAACTATTAAACATTAAAAGAATCCATACAGATCGCCAGCCTGCAACTTTCTGGCGTCGTGTCTACAGTTAAGAGCACTTTGCCATCTACGTACAACATGGGCATTCCAAGCGTTGCATCTGACTTATGTTTGACAATGGCAAACACACTGTCAACTCAGAACGGATTTGTAACGCAGCAGCCTGCGCCTACGTGGACATCCACAGCACAATATGCATCATTTCGTCAAGGTCAACGGTGTTCATAAGCCTCGCCTGTATGCTGACGATTCAATCGTCCCTCCTCGAATTGCAAATGGCACCCAAATTGGAATTGCAAATGGCACCTCTATCGGATGTACTGCTGCAACGTCGCTCAACGCAGCGCTGCCTGCTGCAACAGCACGCAATGTAACGTATGGAATAGTCAACAGCGATGAAAGAAGCCTAATTTTACAATCGTCAAGAAGACTCCAGGATTTCCGAAATTTCGTGGTTGTGCTGAGAATTGGCCGATATTCTCAACTGCCTATTCTCAGTCTTTTGTGGCATATCAGTATTCAGATTTGGAGATCAAACAATTACAAAAAGTATTTTTGCAATCAGTGAATGGTGATCAGCATTCAACGAACCCTACGTTGCTGGAAGAGCAAGTGAGGAAGCTACCTATAAGCAAGAAGATCGATCGGGCCAAATATGCTTCGACGGTTCAACCGTACCCAGCAATACGCGATTTTAATATCTGGCTCGGTGAATTTGCCAATTTAATTTGCATAGTGCAGGACGTAGGAAGCCATCCAGAAGAACCAAAATGTAGAATTCTATTTGCTGCCAATAATCATCGTGACAATAAATGCTCAATATGCCAGGATGGTCAGAAAATAGTCTAGAGCGCACAGTCAGTGATCGATGGTTTGACGTAAAAAAAAAAGGTGATATTTTGCGTACCTTGAGATGACCCACTCTAATCGAAATTGTCATCAAAGCAAACCATATGGTATCAACGAGTGTCTAAAGAGGCATCACAAGTTGTGCATAGCAAGAAGTCAGCTGCTGGAGATGCAGGCACTTGTCCACGCGAAGCCGTTTTGAGTGTAGTTTGCTCACCTGAAAGGAACAAATTTGAAAAGGAACAAAGGAACTGCCAGTAACGCAACATGGGCCAAATTGGAATGTGAACACATTTGCTTTGCTGGATAAAGGGTCGGCAGTTACTATAAGTACTGTTACTCTGGTTAGTTCATTGGGTCTACAAGGTATGCAGTGTAAACTAAATCTTCAGTGGTTTGAATGTAGATTAGGCTGGGTCAAAAAAATTTTTTTTCCCAATCCATTCGTAATAGGTAAAATATGTTGTCTTGTAAGTTCAGAAAGATATTTGCAAAATATTATTGATTTATTTTTGGTGTAACAGCCCGCGCTTCGCTCCCCAAGTTGAAATTCACTCCCCAAGAGCAAATACTGGGTTCCTGATGGCTTTGTCGGCCGTTTGAAGGCCATAATTCGTGCCAAAAGTGGCCAGTTCGAACAAATTTAAGCTGATTCTAAAATTTGATGTTATTTCCGACATTTTTTGCTTTTAAGCAATAAAATTTTAAAAAAATGAAAAATATATAGCGCTTTATTTTGTTGCATTACATATCAGCAGCCCGGTATACAAATAATAAATTAAAAGGATCTTAATGTAAATAATATTTAAAATTTAAATTTAAAACTTCTTATGTCTTTCAACGTTTCAGAGATGTTGAGGTTCTGTCTCAGAAGTTTTCTAATAGACAAGAAGTACTTCTACACTGAAAAAAAAAATGTTTTAAAATTTACGACATCGTTTAAATCACCTTGATAACAGATTTCGTCCAAGTAAGAGCAAATGTGTCAAAAACATTTTTGATTACAGATTTCGTCATATTGAGAGCAAATGTGTTTAAAATCATGAACTTTTACTGAGTTTTAAATGCTTTTTAACATATCTGCTCTCAATTTGACAAAATCTGTGATCTAAACAAATTGGCAAAAATGTTACTTGTTATAATTGTTTCAAATTATTTGAAAAAATCAAGTATTCATTGAGTTTTTCAAAGTTTTCATTTGAAAAATTTACTTTAAAAGTTTCATTTGTGTTTTTTGTTTGAAGACATCAGTTGCCTTGTAATTTTAAATTTTTTTAATTGTGCTTGTTATTGTTTCATTTAACTAATATTAATTTGCCATGGAAACTAGACAAAGTTTTAATTGTCCCATATTCGGTAGTATTGGAGACATTAAAGAAAATGTGTTGCCGACATATGAAGATGTTATGAAATTGTATGAGTGGTATAGATATGAATTAGTAGGAATACCAAGAAGGAACCAGGATTTTTGGAAGTTCCTGAACTGGTGTCTGGAAGAATTGAACAAATTTGGAAAAAATCTTCGCTTCCAACGGTTTCACACACGAGGGGCATTCAGTTGTTAAAAGCTTATCATTTAAAGTGCAAAAATCATATAAAATCTTTAAAAAAATTATCTGCTGAACAAAAAAACAATTTTCTTCAGAATAGCAGAGTTTTGTTCGACATTTGTACATGTAAATGTACTGAAATTGATCTTTGCTGTTGCCAAAGAGAAAAAAAAGTGCCAAAAGAAGAGCATACGTTTTTGTTGGATCAAAGACAGAATAGGAGGATGCAAATCGGTGGAATAGACCGTGGTTTAACAGCTAAATTGAAGAGGAAGGTAATACGAGCTTCTAAAGTAAAAAAAATTATTTAAACAATGCCGAATATACAGAAGATTGTGAAACTGAACAACAAGATTTAGAGCTGGCTTCAAGTGACTCTGAAAGCGACACCACTAATAAGCTGAACTTACCAACCACGTCTAAATCAAAGAAGAAAATCAAGTCAGTGCAAAGTTTTCCCACGGTTGCAAGAACCTGTGACCGTTACGGTATTTCTGACAGGGCAGCAGCTGCGATTGTTTCATCGGTGTTGCACGATATTTCCTCAGATATTAAAGTGGTTGATAAATCAAAAATTCGCAGAGAAAGAAAAAAATAACGAAATAATTTGAACGAACAGCAAGTGCAGCTTCCATTGTCTGCACTTTACTTTGATGGCCGAAAAGACAAAACCCTAAAAATTATAAAAAAAGGAACAAAAAGTTATAGACAAACAGTTATAGAGGAACATATATCTGTTGTTAAAGAACCAGGTTCGGAATATCTCGGTTACGCTGTGCCAAACAATGGCTCTGCTAAAGACATTGAAGAATCCATAAGTACACTTCTTGCGTCACAGAACATCAAACTGGATACTTTAATAGCTGTTGGTTGTGATGGTACGAATACTAACACAGGCAAGTTCAATGGAGCCATAAGAATGATAGAAAAAAGGATTCAACGACCCGTACAATGGATTGTTTGCATGCTTCATTTAAACGAATTGCCGTTGCGACATTTGTTCAACAACATGGACGGTGTTACCACTGGCCCATCGTCATATGCAGGTCCAATTGGCAAATCGTTAGAAAAATGCGAAATTTTGCCAATCGCAAACTTTGACGCAATACAAAGCGAACTTCCGGAAGATCAATTTGAAGATCTCAGTACAGATCAGAAATATTTGTATGAAATAACAATGTCTGTTATAACTGTGACACTGTCCTAATGATTTGGCTAATCGCTCCCCAGGAAAGATGTCACACGCTCGATGGTTAACAAAAGCAAACTAAATATTACGGATTTATATTTCGACAGTTAACCCATCCATTAAACTTAAACTGTTAGCTGAATATTGCGTTAAGGTTTATGCTCGAGTATGGTTCGAAATTAAAACAAAACCGACCTGCAAAGATGGGGCTAAACATTTTTGGACATTAATTAAAAGTTCCCGCTATCTGTTTGCAGAATTAAAAGAAACAATAGATCCCGTAATTCAACGCAATGCTTATTTTGCTCATGCAGAAAATTTGCTCTTGGCGATGTTGTCTGATGAAAACAAAGCATGTAGGGAACTCGCTGTAAAAAAATTCTTACAGTACGCAGTTCGCCTCATTCTGTAGAGCATCCTCGTATATTTGAAGTGCCAAAAATAAATTTTGAAGCAAAAAACTATACGGACCTCATTAATTGGCAACAAAATTTTAGTGAACCACCAGTTCTAAGATTTGTCACGAATGAAGGACTTATCAAGCTGATTGAATCGCAAGAATACGAGAACTTACTATTTTTGCAGTTGCCTTGTCATACGCAGGCAGTTGAGCGTTCTGTAAAAATTGTAAGTGAAGCAGCTATGTCATTATGCGATAGAAAGTCTAGAGAAGGTTTAATAAAAACAAAACTCGCATCCAGAAAACGAATGCCTACATTTGAAAGTAAGCAAGATTTTGTGGCTTAAGCAAGGTAAGTTAGTTATTTCACTGATTTTTGAATTGTTTTTCGCGTTTAATGTTTAAATTCATTTTTTTACGGCAATGAAATTAAATGTACTTTTTTCTCTCTCTCTTTGCCTCTCCCTCTTTTTTCTTTTCCTTTAAGCCCCAGCGGGACATAGGGTCTCAACCACGCCTACGCGCCCTCGTATCAGATTTCTGGAAATACCTTTGAACTCCTTCCATATTTTGTTAAGTTGACCTGCCTCACGTTCCACCGTTCTTCTCCAAGATTCTCTAGGCCTTCCGGGTAGTCGGCCTCTCGCATCGAGTATTTTTTTTTAGTTGCAAATAAATTTTGACCAAAATGGAATAATTATATTTTTCTATCATATAATCGAAATATTTCTGAAATTACTTTGTGCTTTTTTGTTAGCTTTTTGTTAAAATTCAAAATTTTGTTAAACTTAATTATTTTTGGTTTTGAAATGTTATGTTTTCATGTTTTTAAGTTAACATGATTTTGAGGATGAAATTAAAAAAACAATTTTTTAAGCCTATTTGTGTGTTTTTCTTGTTTGCTTTTGTATTTTAAGCAAAATTTATTTAGTGTTGAAATTAAATGGGCTATGGCCGTGTATTTCAACACAAAACAACAGAAGGCCGACAGTAAATTAACAACAAAATTTATTTATTTTACGGTGGTAAAAGACAATTGTGTAATACACATAAAAACTTTTTTTTTGTAGTTCCGAAATCTTTGAATTAAAAGCGCGGGCTAAAGATATAAATTTACTTAATTTTTTAGAGCTAATTATTATTTGTTAAGTCTTAAGGCAATATAATAAAGCTATTACAAGACGTTTTAAATATAATAAAAATATTCCACATACAAGTGACCCAGCCTAATGTAGATCCAAAGAGGAGTCTGCTACTATTGTAGACGTTTGTGCTAGTGGATGAGGTAAGGGTAATCAGCACTTTATGCGCAACGTGTATGGAATCGATTATCTAAGTTTGCCAATGTAAACTGGATAAAGTAGACCTCAGTATGGATTCGTTTAGTCAACTATGATACAAGTTGAGCCGTACTACAACGCAACGCCGCAAGTTCTTATAGGCTTAGATAACTGCCACCTGGGTGTACCATTTGAAACAATAGCCTCTAGCAGTGGTGGGCCATAAGTCGTTAACATGAACGCAACTTTATGCGCAACGTGTATGGAATCGATTATCTAAGTTTGCCAATGCAGACTCTGGATAAAGTAGACCTCAGTATCGATTCGTTTAGTCAACTATGATACAAGTTTAGCCGTACTACAACGCAACGCCGCAAGTTCTTATAGGCTTGGATAACTGCCACCTGGGTGTACCATTTGAAACAATAGCCTCTAGCAGTGGTGGGCCATAAGTCGTTAACACGAAACTTGGATGGATGATCTTTGGACCTACTACAAATCCTATGCTAATGTCGAACGTGCTTAACGATAAATAAAGTCAGCGAGCAGTGCCTGCACGAGTTGGTGGAGCAATATTTTAGCGTCCAAAGTTTTGGAGTTTGACCAGCACCAATCGTCAATAGCGATGAAGACACGCGTGAGTAATGTTATCGACAGAACTGCGGTTTTCAACCTAGAACTTTCAGCTTGAATAATATCCTTCTAGGACTACGACTTCCAACTTATTTTTAATATAAAATAACTTCCTTCTAAGATATATTATTGAAAGAGTAACTTTAATGAAACAACTTTTCTTTTTCACTATCAACTTAGAACTGCTTTATAATAAATTTATCTTATTGAATACAACTATTCTAAAGTAAAGTAAAGTAAATGTGTAAATATGTGAAATAAATGCTACCCAATAAACCAAAAAATGAACTCGGGTTAGTTTCAAATTAGTATCGAAGCCGAGAACTCTGGTAAGATTTCTCTTATTCGAGATGAATCCGAAAATTTTTAAAATGGCGAATATATCTTCTATCTATATATATATATATATAAAATTGTAAAAAAACAAAATCTGTACATGAAATTTTTTTTTAAATTCCTTTTGCGATGGACATTTTGAATGACGCTGAGTCCGAAAATCGCATTTTTAAAATTTTTGTCTGTCTGTCTGTCTGTTAAAGCATCACGCGAAAACCACTGGATGGATTTAAATGAAACTTGGGATCTAGGTTCCTAATATCCCTGGTCATAACATAGGCTACTTTTTATCCAGTAAAAAAGGTTGGACCCGGTAGGGGGCGCTGCGATCGAATATCCTGACATTCGTTTTTTCAGCTTATCTACGAAACCGTTCATCCGATTTGCATGAAAATTTGTAGGTGGAGTTTTTCGGATACGCTGAGTTTTTTTGACTAATCTACTCTGTTCTATCTCGAACACCAGAGGGCGCTGTAGTACAAAGATTTTGAAAAACCAAAGGTTTTGAAAGTTTTGAACTGATTTTTTTTGTGCTATCTTGAACACCAGAGGGCGCTTTAGTACAAATCTTAGGAAATCGTAAAAAACTCCAAAACTGCTGATCCGATTTGGATGAAAATTTGTAAATAGCGATTTTCGAGTACGGCAAGGGTTTTTGTGCTATCTTTTTTGCTCTTTTTGAAACCAGAGGGCGCTGTTATACAATTTGTACGTGAGCATTTTATTAAACTATTCCTTAACGGCTGCACTGACTTTGATAAAATTTTTTGTGAGTGCTTGATGGTTCAGATTCACAATTGGACCCGATAGGTGGCGCTGCGATCGTGTTTAATTCATTTTGTTTTTATAGTTTAATCCCTTAATCCGATTTGCATGAAAATTTGTATATAGAGGTTTTCGGATATGGTGAGTTTTTATCTACTCTGTTCTATCTTGAACACCAGAGGGCGCTGTATACAGATATTTTAAAAACTTCTAAGCTGATTATTCTGATTTTCATGAAAATTTGTATATAGGGGTTTTCTAATATGATGACTGTTTTGGAATTATCTTTTTGTTCTGTATCGAACATTAGAGGGCGCTGTAGTACATATCTTTTAAGAAATCGTGGAAAAGTAGAAAGCCGCTCATCTGGTTTGGATGAAAAATTTGATTAAACGATTTTCGTGTACGGCAACTGTTTTGGCGTTATCTCTTTTGCTCTGTCTCGAAAAGTAGTGGGCGCTATTGTATAATTTGTACGTGTGTGTGTTACTAAACTGTTCCTAAACGGCTGCACCGATTTTGATTAAATTTTTTGTGCGTGTTTAACCCGGTTGGTGGCGCTGCGATCGGGTTCCACGAATTTAGTTATTATAATTTATCTTTGAAACCATTCATCCGATTTACATGAAAAGTTGTATTTTGGGATTTTCGGGTACGGTAGTTTTTAAGACTTATCTATTTTGTTCTATATTGAACACCAGAGGGCACTGCAGTACAAATGTTTTAAAAATCTCGAAAAACTCCAAACTGTACATCCGATTTGCGTGAACATTTGTACATAGGAGTTTTCGTATACGGTGTGTATCTTGGACTTTTTTTCTGCGCTATCTTAAGCACCAGATGGTGCTTTAGTTCAAATCACTTAAGAAATCGTGACACACTCAAAAACCGCTAATCCGATTAAATTTATCCGATAAAAATTTGTATATCGGATATATAGGATTTGATTATCGAGTATAGGAAGGGCTTTGGCGTTATATATTTATTCTATCTCGAAAACCAGAGGGCGATGTTGTACAAATATCACAAAAAACTCAAGACAACTCATCCGATAAGTATGATTTTTATAAGTGGTTTTCGGGTGCGGTGATTCTTTTGGCGCTATGTATTTTGCTATATCTTGAACCCCAGATGGCGCTGTACTACAAAATACAGTAAGGCGTAGCAAAGCGCGAAGGGTGATAAATGACTTATTTTCTTCTTTATGTGTATTTATATTCCAATTTCTTTTTCCGCAAATCAGGACAGCTGATGCCGAATTCTGTGGTATTTGAGTTCGCATTAACACATGCGCAAGTCAGTTACGTCGAAGTTGGTGTTGTTTTGACATATCAATTTCTATTTTCAATGCTTATTTAATTTTTGTCCAGTTTACTCGCGAATTGCCAAAAATTCGTTTTTGCTCTGATTTTTTTCAAAAGTGTGCAATCTATCGAATACAATATAAAACTTAAAAGTTATATTTTTGCAAGCGATCGGGGGCACGCACACACAACTACATTTTGCTCATTTCGTCAAAGTTACCGGTTTGAAAGATGCACACAAAATTCCTTCTAAAGTTTGTGAAAAGTTTTTTTAAATCGACGAATGAAATCGAAAATTGTTTATATCAACTCCCGAGTTAAGCCGGGTATTCAGCTAGTTTTAATATAAAATTCCACATTTCTTAAAAGAGTAAAAATTAAAACATCTGTCTAATTGCGATTCTTGAAAAGAAAATGACCCTTCCTTAAAGTCATCAATATTAATTTGGTCATAATTTTTGTTTTAGTGTTCCACATATGCGTGGCCCACTGTGGCGTAGTGAGTAGAGTGTGTGGCTCATACGCTAGAGAGCCCAGGTTCGAATTCTCCATCTGACACAGAAAGTTTTTTAATTGAATTAATTTTTCTGTTCGGTCGTCACCTCTCTGCAGACACTGGCAAATCTCAGAGAGAAAAAACTGCCATGAAAAGCTTCTTGAGAACATAAGCCGTTCGGAGTTTGTGACAATATGTTGATTTTTATGGCTTAAGTGGCGTTTCTGATGATGTTGCTACGTTAGTAGATACAATATGGCGGTTCTGGATCAGGTGGCTTAAGCCGATGGTGTCACTCCGGTCCAACGCCATCTAATTGGGGGCTTTTTTTTTGCTAAAAATGTGCAAAGGTGTATGTCTTTGTTAAAAGCTATTAAAAATTGGAAAGTTTGGTGTATGTCTTTGCTAAAAGCTATTAAAAATTGGCATGTTTGGTGTATGTCTTTGCTTTAAGCTTTTAAAAATGTGCAAGTTTGGTGTATGTCTTTGCTTTAAGCTTTTAAAATTGGCAAGTTTGGTGTATGTCTTTGCTTTAAGCTTTAAAATTGGCAAGGTTGGTGTATGTCTTTGCTTTAAGCGTTGATCATAATTTTATACACTACATTATCGGTAGTGGTAGTCAAGCGAGCTCTTATCAGTGTTTGCATGTTTTTTTCTGAACCCTCGAATACCTAATAGCAATGACTCAAATTCTGCTGGTTGACTTTAGCTGAAATGATATGACTGCTTTATGAAAATATATATACGTATATTAATATGGGTTGAAGCAATTTAGGTACGGCAAAGGTTAAAGGGTTAAAGAATTGTTTATAAATTTATCATAATGGTGCTAAGTATTAGGTTAGTGTATTAGATTTGCATAAGTAGTTTAAGAATTGGATAACAACCATTTGAAACATAGGCGTATATAAGTGGGATACATCTGAGTTACAAGTCTCAAGCCCCCGGTCAAGTCGTCCAGCAAAATCTTCGCCTCTGGCTTATATTTTATATAAATTCAAGAGTCTGTAAAGCTTCGAGATGCAGAAACTTCGAGAACATTTTAGAGGCCGACTTATGTCATTGTATGCCGAAGCGAATGGCGTCAGAGAGAAAAAGGGAGAGAGAGAATTTGATAGTAAGAGAGAGAAAGGGAGATAGCAAAAAGCGCGATCCTATGCAAATAATACTTCAGAATCAACCTAACCTAAGCCAATGCCATATGAATAGGGGGGTGGGGGGCACTATTTACCTATAAAGGTATATAGGCTACTCTATAGGTATAGACTATCAGTTTATAACGAATACGCATAATGTCAATAACAATCTCTTTAAGCGGAACCACTCAACCCTTGTTGCAAAATATTTTCCTCCGGTTGAATTACCTACAAGATATGTTTGTGGACTTGTAGACTTTGTATCAATTAATTCTATACCAAATGTACATGATCACAATAATTTATTCCATATCGGACCATATACTATTACAATTCCAGTTGGTTCATATGAACTGAAAGACATTGCTTCTTTCTTAGAGTCAAGTATAAAATTCATTGATGATTCAATTTACTTAAAAATTGAGCGAAACAATAACACCCTAAAAACTGAAATTACTTCCACCGAAGACATAGATTTTTCAAAACCAAACAGTGTAGGACAGTTGTTGGGATTCAGTAAAAGAAAGTTGGTAGAAAATGAGCTACCGTACGAGGAATTTATCAAAGTGGTTACTATAGAGCCTATAAATATAGATCAGTCAGATACAACTAGAAATTTTCAATCTGACTTACCTTTGAATATTACAAATGTAAATACAATACGTATCGAAAGCAACTTGACAGATGGATCATATATTAATAGAACTTTGGTTCACACTATTCACGAATTTCCTCTAGATGTTCCACCAGGATATAAAATTAAAGAGAAACCTCAAAATGTCATTTATTTACCTGTCAACTGTCAACAAGTAAACAACATAACGATTAGAATCTTAAATCAAGACGGCGACCTTATAAATTTTCGAGGAGAAAAGATTACCGTAAGACTATACTTAAGTCCAGAACAATTATAATTATGATTATTTATAATAAAAATAAGATACAAAGAGGACTTACAGTTAGTCCTACATCAACACTGGAACGAGGAAGAAGAGCTAAAAAACCATTGACAAGATATAATATAGAATTTTTAAAATCATTCGGACTTAATCTTGGGAGAAGAGTCAACAACAACTATTACTAAACTGCCAAACTGGTATGTACTATTCAACAGCTATCTACTAAAACTGATATGTGCTGTTCAACAGCTAACTGGTAAACTGTACCACTCAACAGCTAACTGCTAAAAATGGTCTGTACCACTCAACAGCTAACTGCTAAAACTGATTTGTACTGTTCTACAGCTACCGGCTAAAACTGATCGATAATTAGTCAATCAATCACAATATCGATAATCAATCAACCAATAATTCAATATGAATGAAATACTCAATGTAGTTCAACAACCTATGTACGATGAGAGTATTATAAAAAGACTATCATAGTTACTATCCATACCAAAAATCGTTTAATAATAACGATGAGATTCGTATACCCATTCAAAATCAGGATCTCTTTGTCTTACCAAGTGAGAGCATGATTTACATTCATGGCTTTATAGTAAAACAGGAAGGAGGAAATGATGTAGTAACAGCAGGTGTGAAATTTAAAAACAACAATATCTGTTCGATGAAATTCGATATGAAATTAATGGTTTTGAAGTTGATCGTAGACGTCATCTTGGAATTTCATCAACCATGAAAAATTTCGTTTCATTGAATAAAGCTGAAAGTGACGCATTAAGAACGCGGGTTGGGTTCCTGATGAAAATTTCACATTGGAAAAATCTCATTTTAGTTGTTGTGTGCCGTTGAAAATGTTCCCGGGTTTGCTAAAGATTATAATAAAATAATATTAAATTCGAAGCATGAACTTATCCTTCAACGTTCTTCATATAATGATAGATCATATCATTCTACAAATGGAACTGATCAGTTAAAGCTAACAATACTGGGCATAGTTTGGAAAATGCCTCATATACAATTATCAGACTTTGTAAAATTGGAAATGTACAAGATAAGTAAAAATGAAAATTTGCTAATACCAATGGCGTTTAGAAGTTGGGACTATCATATAAATCCTATAATACCAAAGGAAACAAAAGTTTTATGGAATGTAAAGCTTTCACCGCAAAATGAAAGACCACGATTTCTTATAATCGGTTTACAAAGAGAAAAAAGTAAACAGGAAGGAAATATATTTGATCATTGTAATATATCTAATTTAAAAGTATATATAAACTCTGAATCATATCCCTATGATGATTTAAATAGTCGCTTTGAAATGGGACAGTATGCTGTACTATATGATATGTATGCAAAATTTCAACAAAGTTATTATATGCGGGAACCTAAACCATTGCTAGATGTCGTTGGATTTAAAGCTATTGCACCACTTATTGTTGTTGATGTAACACACCAAAATGAAGCAGTTAAAGTTGGACCTATTGATGTACGAATTGAATTTGAAACCGAAGCAAACAAACCGATTCCAAATAGAACCTCAGCCCACTGTTTAGTAATTCATGATCGAGTAATTGAATATTCACCTCTAACCAGCGAAATCAGAAAAAATTAATTAAATATAAGATCACTATTTTCCATTAATAAAATTATAAAATTTGTTTATATATATATATACATGAAATAATAATAGTAATAAAGAAAAATTTAAATAAATTTTTAAGTCTATACCTATAGAGTAGCCTATATACCTATATAGGTAAAGAGTGCCCCCCTATACCTATGGCATTGGCTTAGGTTAGGTTGATTCTGAAGTATTATTTGCATAGGATCGCGCTATTTGCTATCTCCCTTTCTCTCTGTTACTATCAAATTCTCTCTCTCCCTTTCTGTTCTTAGAGCTTCGGTGGCTTTGGGTGGTGATTGAGTAGTGCTTGTTGTTGTCTCGGTTGGTGACGTAATTCCTCCCCTTCGCAATAGAGTGATGTTTAAAAAGATTGTGATATGGCTGGAGCGACTGTGGGTGTCAATTGTGGTAAGTATTTGGTGATGGTTCTTCTCTTTATTTCTAATATGATGACAATTGTTGTTATTACTCCTAAGTTCATTATTGCTGATACGGTAGAGATTGACCTGATGTTGTTCTCATATTGTCGTATTGCGATGTATTTTGGTAAAAATTGCCTTCTTCATTTCCCTCTTCATCTTCAGAACTTTGTGTAATTTCCTCCACGGTTATAGGGGCAACTTGGCCAGTATACCATAATGGTTCAAGCTTATTTTTTTCGCTAAGTTGCCAACCACAAGTTGTTGGGTCATGTAAAATGCACGATTCTTCGGTCGCATTTTGCCACATTGCATTTATAAATATTGTTCGAAAAATTTCTTGCATTAAGGATTTCCAGCAGGGAGGAATATTGCTGGAATTGAAGTTTATCATGCCCTTATAAAATGCGTCGTTGTAACTCGTACTAGCGAAAAATTTCAAAAATATATCAAAAGCAAGCTAGTTTGTGTAAGGTGTTTTTATTGTTTATGCTTAGTGTGTACTTCATGGGTAATAGTGGGGACACCACACAAGCATCAAACTTACAAAAGGCTCTAGAGTAACCTTGGTAAAATATATTATGTAGTAGTAAGAATAGGTACATTCCAAACCGCTTGCTGCTTGCTTATAAACACACGGCCTCAAAGCGATTGTGATTGAATCGACTTAAAGCGTCGGATAAACAAGGTATATGTTAAGTTGCAAAAAACCAAGGCAGACATGTTTAAAAAAAACTTTAATCCAAAATAAATATGTTCAACACACAAAATTGTTATAATCCCGTAAGGTCAGAGCTATACTTCAAACTGGTATGACAGATGATTTCGTCAAGTTTCGAGCTGTCATACCAAAATATTTAAAAAGAAGACAAAAACAGAAACAAATTAAAAAAAAAACAAGATTTTACGTGGTGAGAGTAAAATTTTACTGCCTTTACTTATTTATTAAAAAAAAGGTTTGACAGACTTTTTCGTCACGATGGAAGCTGTTATTTTTTTCTAAAAGGCATGAAAATTTACAATAAAATGCGCTGGTTAAAATCAATTCTCGCAATGTGTGCAATTTTTTACTGCTTGTAAGTAATAAAAAAATTCGTAAAAAATACTGGTGCTAGGATAAACCTTGTCATACAGGGCTTATTTTATACCTACTGTATTGCTATTTAATATCTCTTAATACAAACAATTTTGAAATCCGTATAACTACACTCTTGTGATTGCTGGCTCCCCGCCTATAATAATTTCCTTATTGCTTTTATTTTTTTATTGTTAAAAACCAAGTTCGATATTATATTTAACTTAGCTAACATTATTATTTGCATAATATCTTTACAGAGATTATTTAGAGAATTGTGGTGGAACCCTCTGTTCCCCTTCGTTAATCTTTTTCGCTCTTCTAGCCTTTGGCGACACTTTGTCGCAATTCGACTCATCTACACAACGGATAATAAAGTCGCGGTGTTGATTATATTGTCGATGAGTTGAGCGGTTATTAAATATTTTTTGGTGACATGGACTATGGTCCATGAAGAGCCAGTTCTTCGCTATCATTGAAACTCGCCGGTGCCTTTAATATTAAATTATGATTATGTAAATAGACAACATCTAATCGTGTAATCATTTAATGCACCACAATTGGTGACCCCGCTAAAGCAAACAATACAATAACTGTGAAGTCCGCGATTAAGTGAACAATATATTAACTGTTAAGTGCGTTAATTTAGTGAACGCGATCGACAAATTCGCTAGCAAAAATTGTTTTAAGTCCTGTAAAAACGAAGTAAAGATTTTCAAATTGTTCGTCAACAAAAAAATGGCACAACAAAATGAGAACGCTAACGTCGGCAAGTGCGCGGAGGAAGAGGGCGCAATCGGTGGTGCAGTCACCACCGCCCCACAAACCGAGAACAGTGAAGTTGGTCCGGTGGCAGCGAATGCCGTGGCATTAAAAACGCCACAGTTTTGACACGACTCGAACCACGAACAATTTTATACTTCTGTGGTTTTGTACTGTGGTTGGCGCACTCGAGAAGGGCGTGCTCAGGCAAGTGAGTGACACGGTTCGCGACCCTCCACCCACCAATCGGTACGGCGCAATAAAAGAGAAGCTCCAGCAAGTGTTGACGGATTGCGAGTTGGGCAACCGGCGCCCATCGCAGTTGTTAAATGAAATGCACGAGAAAGGTGGTGAAAATTTTAACGACCAGATGTTCGCGAACCTATGGCTCGTTTGTTTACCTGCTTCGGTGCAGGGCATATTACAAACAGTCAAAGTCGAGTTTTCGCAACGCATCAAATTTGTAGCCGCTGCATCCATGACAGCACCGGCTAATCCTAACCCCGATAGCTCCCTCGAAAAAAAGACTCATTCGTCTGGAGGACGTACTTTACTTTACGATAGGGAACACCCGCTCGGTCGGAATAGGCACAGAGAACTTTAAAGCAAAAGGAATATTCTCACTGCGGAGATGATGCACGACGTCGATGAGGATTTGCTTCACATCAAGTCGGGCAGAGGCCGTGGTAGCACAGCACCACAAATATCTCGAAAGCTACCCCTCCTCGTTTCGCTAACAACTGGAAGCAAAATTTTCGAGCGGACAACAATGCTAAGGCCAGGTCAGGGAGAAGCAAGAAAAAAAACTCATCCATGGTGTTGGTACCTCCGCGCACACGAAAAGTTCGCAGCCGAGTGTCGCGAACCGTGCACCTACCCCAAAAAGTAAGGAATAGGGTTTTTAGTACAGGCGAGAATTTTGGTAATGACGTTAGTCGCCTGTACGTAACTGACAACGCAACGAGCAGGCGGTTCCTAATTGACACTGGTGCCGACGTGTCGGTTTTCCCACCAAGTGGTTTCGAGCGTTTTTACGGTCCACAAGAAGTTCAACTGTCAAGAACGTGGTACTCGATTTTGGTTTTTCCAAGAAATTTTCTTGGGAGTTCATCACCATTAATCGGCGACAATTTTTTGCAGAAGCATACTGGTGGATATGAAGACCAACAAGCTTATTGAACGAAAGTCACTGCAGCTGAGTACAAGCAATCACGGCAGTAAGGGTAAGTCAGCCCACGCACGCGAATTTTATATTTTGTTGGGCCGTTTGCCTTTTTAAAAAATATTTTAAACACGATTAATTGACTTGTTGTTACGAGTCTCAGAATAGAACTGCTTCTTTTATTTTATTTAATTATGTTCTTTTACTTCATTGATACAAAGTGCTTATTATACAACTTACTATAAATGTTGCAATTCTCTTGAATTGCATTTATTAGTTCTTACCACTTTAATGCGGAACTTTCATGACTTACATATTTCACAATCTTTCCGCATTAAGGTGCTTTACTTAGTCATAATGCTGAATTGTCAATTCATGCTTATTTCCTTATTTAATCTAGGTGGTTTGTTTGGAATTGTCAGCATGAATTGGTCAATGGCATTTGACTTACTTAAATTTTCTTGCATATATGTAACTACTCCACCCTTTAAATTTGAATTCTCCTGAATTCGTTTGTTAAATTTTACTTTAATGTTGGTTTCAACGTTTTCAATAAAGTTAGAGAAATAATAGTCATTAATTTGCATCGAACAATTGTTAAATTGTAGTACATAGTTTCCATTTAGAATAGTATGATTTTTATTACATGTGTTGTTAATAGTTAAATTGAATGCATTTTTTACAATGACAGATTTTACATCTAATGTTATAATTTCTAATTCTTTGTTTGTTATTAATTTGCATGTTTTTGTAATAATACAGTGAGTGCTGGGCTGTAATTGTCTTAAATATTTATTTTCTTCAAACTTTAGAGTCTTGTTTTCATAGGTAAATACTTCTATTTCTGCGTCATTTCTTTTTGTTCTTTATTTGGTAGTGGTACAATTTTTCTTATTTTTATTTGTATAAATATTTTTGGAATTTTTATTCCAAGTATTAAATATGTATTATTAAAAATTGCTGTTCCTAACTGTAAATACTTTAGTTTATTAAAATCGATGTCAAATTTAACAATTTCGTTATCTGTTAGGATATTCGGATGTATTATCCCATATTTGGCTGACACTACATTATCTTGAATGTGTTCAATTTTATTTTTTATTAATTGAATTTTTATAATTTGTTCTAAGTACATATTTTGTTTGTATTCTTCTTCTATCGCTTTGTTTATAGTGTTAAAACCTTTTCCAATTTCTTTTCTATCATTTTTAATAATATCTTTAAACTGTGCAATCGCTGAGTTGAAATACTCGTTTATGTGAATTTGTTCGTTTATTGTCTCGTTCGTCTGTAGGAGATGATTTTGTATAGTCTGCCTGTCATAATCGTCCATTGTTCCAAACAACCATTTCGACAAACTTCCTACTGCATTTACTAGTCCTCGTTTTTGTCTATTTGCTTTTGGTATTAACGTCAATAATTTGTTTCTTGCTTCTAGTAACTCTGCATGTAATATTTCTTTGTTACTTGATTTCATAAGTACAATATTATTCGTCATTTCATTTAGAATATTTTCAATTTCTTCTATATTTATTATGTGTACCACTATGTCCGTATCTTTGACTATTTCTTGTGTTCGTATTTGAATGTCTGCAAATCCTGTCTGTTCGGTCAATTTCGTTGTAGTCAGTGATCCCTTAGTCGGATGTGTCCATAACAACATCATTATTATTATTACCTGGAATATCTGAAAATTTGAATGGCTTTTTAATATTGCAAGGATGGATGTCTCTTAATTTGCCTTTCTTGTATTTTGGCTGTTCTTTATGTCTGACAGCTTTGTAATTCTTAAAAAATCCTTCAGTCCTCTTTTCCTCATAATTCTGTCTTGTTTCATTAAGTTTAGTTATAACTTTCGTTTTCACCTCTTCTAAATTTTTCCTTACTGTTTCCTGATCTATTTTATTATTATGTACTTCGTTTGGTGTACATTTTATCGTTGAATGGAATCTATCATTATAGTTTCTAATCGCTTTTTGTATTAATTGCTTAACCGGTAATTCTTTGTTCAATTTGTTTAATACCCTAAACTTTTCTGCTATTGTATTATGGAACCATTCAATGTCTGCATTGCCAGTGTGGCTATTGGGCTTAGTTAAATGAAGTTCTACGTTCTCATTAGCCAAAAATTATTTTATTCTTAAAGTTTTAAATTCGTTGTCTGCAATTATTTTCTTCGGTTTCCCTAGTTTAGCAAAATGATCTTCCACTTGCTCAATAATTGTAACATGATTCCTGTCACTCAATGGATAAGCTGCGCCAAATTTAGAGAATTTATCTATTACAGTTAAAAACATAAATCTTTTTATGACATAAGTGTCCATATGTATGATTTCGTTTTCTTTTGTGGGAGTTTCTGTTAGCATTAATTTGGGTTTGATTGGTTTTCTATCATATTTAACCTCTTGGCATACTTCACATTGATTGATAACTATCTGAATTAGTTTCATTAATTTTGGATAATATATTTTATTTCTAATTTGATTAAACGTTTCCTGAATACCTGAATGGATGCTTTCTCTTACATGATAAAAAGCAATTTGTTTGGTAGCTTCAGCTTCTGTTTCAATGTCTTGTGCTCTTTTGGTACACTTAGTGAATTTGATTTGGCTATCATTGAAATACATTTCGATGAGTTTTTCTTGAACTTTATTATATTTGCGTTCGGATATCTCTGAAAATATTCCTATCTTTCCTATTGTAATATATTTCCTAAAGATTTCTCCCATGTTATCAAAATCACTTTCGGCTATAAAAATAATTCTTTTTCCATGTAATGATTTAAATGCGTCTGTTTTGTTATTTGTTAGAATTATCTGGGTTTTGTACTTGTTCACAATTTCTTCCTTAATAAAAAAATGGTCACCTAAAATTTCATCAGCTGAATGTGCTGTTGCCATTGTCTCATCATCCTCTATATTATTAACTGAAAAAAAATTTGATATACTGTCATCCTCGCCCTCTATTTTTTTTTTTTGAACTAGCATCTTCACTTTCAATTCTACTTAGGAAATCTGCTACCTTATTTTCTTTGCCTTTTAAATATTCTATGTCAAATTGGTATTCTCCTAACTTTAGGAGCCATCTTTGATGTCTCGGTGACATGTCTTTACCTCTGTACTTAGCATGTAAAAATTTAATTGGTTGATGATCGGTTAGTATTTTAAATCGTCTGCCGTAAACGTATGGCCTAAAATAATTGACACTCCACATTATTGCTAGAAATTCTTTATCCGTTGCTGAGTAGTTTCTTTCGTGGTTATTTAAAGTTCTTGATGCATAACACACTGGATGTCCTTCTTGCGATAGCACTGCACCAATCGCGTAATTGGATGCAGTCCGGATAACGTAAAATTGGATGAGTACTTATTAGTGTTTTTAATTTCTCGAATGCCTCAACGTATGTTGGATCTTTTATATTAATTTTGGTTTCCTTTTTCAAATATTTCGTAATCGGCTGTGCTACTTTCGCATAATCTTTTACAAATTTTCGATAGTAACCGGTGATTCCTAAAAAGCTTTTTATTTGCTTTTCCGTTCGTGGCAATTCTAAATTTTCGATAACTGTAATTTTGTTGGGATTCGGCTTAATGCCGTCTTTCGTTAAAATATGTCCTAAAAATTCAGTTTCTTTCTTTAGGAAATTGCATTTATCTATTTGGATTTTTAAGTTTTTGCTTTCGAGGATTTTAAAAATGTCTTTGATTGCTTTGATGTGTTCATTTAATGATGTACTAAAAATTAAAATGTCGTCTAGGTATACGACACACGTTTTATTGATGTAATTTCTTAAAATATCGTTCATTAAACGTTGAAACGTAGCTGGTGCATTCTTTAATCCAAATGGCATTCTTACAAATTCGTAAAGGCCATGTGGAGTAACGAACGCGGTTTTCTCCCTGTCTTCTTTTTTTACTAAAATTTGGTGATAGCCTTTCGCCAAATCTACCGTTGTAAAGTATTGGGCTCTTCCTAATTTATCTAAAATTGAGTCGATATTGGGCAAGGGATATTTATCATCTATCGTTACTTCATTTAGTTTCCTGTAATCTATTACTAATCGATATTTTTTTTCGCCTGAATTGTCTATTTTTTTCGGCACTATTATTAGTGGACTTGAATACCTGGAATGACTTTTTTGAATGATACCCTGTTCTTCCATTTCTTTAATCTGTCTCCTAACTTCCGTTCCGTGTTGAGGGGGATATCGGTATAGTTTCGAATTAATCTGCTGTTGTGTTGTGGTTTTTATTTCGTGTTGAATTTCGGTAGTGTTGGTTAACATGTCTCCTTCTTTAAATAATAATTTATTAAATTGCTTCAGTAGTTTAGTAACTTCTCTATACTCTTCTGCATTTAGATGGTCTAATTTTAGTCTTTCTATATCTAAGTCACTAGTTTCAAGAGAATGAATTTGATTAAAATCATACGGGTTGTTTAGAAAATAGCACTCTTTTTTGTTAAGTATTATTTCTTTTTTTTCGATATTTATTCGAGCATTTAAATAGTTTAGTATGTCCATGCCTATTATAAAGTCATATGTCCTTCCTTTCAATGGTGTGACTTTCCATCGTACCCTAGCGTTGTTTGGTAAGTTGAATTCGTCCGGTGCTTCTGTATGTACTCCGTATTTTATTGTATCTTTATTTGTAATTGTACTAAATGTTATTGGGTCTTTTAACTTAATTTTATAAAACTCTTTTATTTCACTATTTATCAGGCTCAGACTAGCTCCTGTATCTATTAGTGCAATGTACTCTTTATTCTTGATCATAATTTTTATTTTGGGTAGACATTCCGAGGCTGCTTCATAAAAAAAATGCTATTATTTATTTCTTCATTCCTAACGTAGTTTTCTACGGGTCCTTGCTGACTTTGCCTATCACAGCTTAAGCGATTTTGGCTAAACTGTGGATTAGGACGATCTTCTAATCCCGATTCACCATAATTTCTTTTTCTTTCAATGTTATCTATTTCCATAGGTTCGACCAGCCCTTGTTTAAATGGATTCAAGCTATTTTGGCCCGAATTTTGTCTAGGGTTTCCTGGCATTTGATCTCTACCATTATTGAAATAACTTCTGTTATTGTTGTTATTATTATTGTACCTAACCTGCCCTGAATTAAATGGTCTTCTGATTTGACCAGAATTATTTCTGTTGACATTGTTTTGATAATGATTATAGTTATTAAAATTTCCTCCCTGTGGTGGATTATTGGACCTTTGACCCATGTCCTGATACCTATTATTCCATTGCTTTGCTATTGTTCTTTCTTCTCTTATTTTATATTTCCTGTACTCTGTCCTAATACAACTGTCCTCAAATCTTCTACTAGTCATTATTTTTAAAATATTATTCAAATTCCTCTCGTCATATATTTTGTCTAACAATGTACCCTGTGTCATTTCTTTTATAGTATTTACTAGTAGGCTGTCTATATTGTTTAAGTCAATGTAATGGTCACCTCTGTAATATACTATCAATTCGTCCGATTTATATTTAATGTTTTGTATTTCAATCAACAATTCACTTACATTATTTGCTCGAAGGTTAGCTATTTTTTTGTATAATTGGTGAGGTTCCACATCAGGTCGGTAGCGCAATTTGAGTGTTTCTTTTATTAACTGCCAGTTATCTGGTGCTGGTATGTTAATGATGGCGTCCTTTGCTTGTCCCTGTATTGTCCTGTAAAAAATTGTCCGCACTGCTTCCCTCTGAAGGAACTCGTCATTTGTTGTTGAGAGCAAATATTCTATATTGCTAAAGAACGAGTTTATTGTCACTTCACCCGTTCCAGTAAATGTTGGTAGATGGCTTATGGTGTTCAGTAAGCTTCCTTGGCTGTTTGTTTGCGTTGTCCTGTCTCGCAGCTCTATGTACGCTGTCCTTAATTGTTCTAATTGTCTTTCCCGTCTGGCAAGTTCTTCTACCAGTTCTACGGGTGGAACCTGGTTCTGTTCCCCCGATGGTATTTGATTGTCCTCGTTGGTGAGCAACCTTCTTTGATCGTGTAATTGCTTTCGTCGATTAATCGTGATTACTTTTATTTTAGGCTGTTATTGTGAGTTGAGTATGCTAGCTTTTTAATTGCTATACTATACTTGTTACTGCACAGGAGATTTTAGTATTAACTTTGTTGTGGGTTTACAGAAAAACTATTCTTTTTCTGTCACTTATATTTGTGCTTACTTATTTGTAGTCTGCACTTTAATTTTGTGTCCACTTAAGTTTTACTTTAATCACTTCACAAAAACTTTAGTCACTAATTTTGTGTTTACTTATTTGTAGTCTACACTTTTATTTTGTGTCCACTTAAGTTCTGCTTCAATCGTTTTTACTTATGTTTAGCTTTTGCTTGTATAAATTAGGTTTTTTTGGTATTTGTTAGTTTTTTGTTATATTTTACTCACTTCAGCTTATTTAACATACTAATTTTAATAGAAAAACAATCATTATTTATTTCAGCTGTGTTTTATTTATTTGGTTCTAAAGGTAAGTAGTTTGATTATAAAGTAGGTGATTATGAAGTAGTTCTATTATAAAGTAGGGAAAACCAACCCAAGTTGCACTTCGATGAAGACTAAAGACTCAGTAGCTGAACTAAGCTAAGCTAAGCTTAGCTAAGCTAAGGTAAGGTAAGCTTTACGTGTGTCACTAACACATGCAAAGCTTAGCGAACCATCGCGCCAGACGCATTGTCAGCACTTCTAGCACACGCTTATGTTTTTCTGTGTGCAGTTATTATTTAGCCAAAAAGAAAAACATGTAATTAATGTGTCAGCAATTTATGTTATTGTTTGAACAAATAAAACAACGATTGCAAGTTTGTTGCAACATAATTCTGAGAATTATGAAGTAAGTATGAAAAATATTGTGCAATCTAGAATGGTTAAAAATAACCCAAAAGAAAAGGCTTATTTCTGAGAATTATGAAGTAAGTAAGTAAGTATGAAAAATATTGTGCAATCTAGAATGGTTAAAGATAACCCAAAAGAAAAGACTTATTTGCTTGCAATGCAAATAATGAAATGCAATTATAATTAAATATTTTGTTCCTTAACTCCTCCGCCCTCAAATTCGAGCGTCCTCGTTCGATGGAGTTGTAATGAATAATTTTGGCAAATCTTGTATCCTTACTTCATTTGTGGTTTGGTTAGTTTTCTCTAATTTTACAAATTTTCTTTTTATTTTTATTAATGTAAGTATAATAATTAATATAATAATGACTACCATTATTATATTGGTAGAAAAATACATATCATTTTTAATTTTTAATAATTTTATGTCTTTAGTTTCATTAGTCTGAAACTGTTTAATGTAATCTAACGATAATATTTCTTCTATTTTACTGTTATTTGCCATTGGTTGCAGTATTGCAGGTAATGGGTTTTTTTCTGTTATTTCTCTTGACATAAATATCTTATTATCTATTTCAATGCTTGTATTATGGTGCTTTATTAAATATGATCCATTAAGTTTGACATTTTGATTATTAAATTTTATAAAACCATGAAAATCATTTAAAAATATTACATCATTTGAGATTTCTTCAATTGATTTAATGTGTTCATTATTTATCTTAACACAATCATCGATTTTACTTTTTAGCAGATGTGCTATGCACGTGCCATTTGTAATATCATTTACTACTTTTCTTGGACAAATTGTCATATTATTGTATGTTTTACACTTACTTTTTTTTTCCATATATTTTGTTTTTACATAATAATATTGTTTCATATTCTATTGTATTTATTAATTTATTTTTCTTTACTGCTCTTATATCTAAAGCTCTACAATCTTCTTTTTCTGTTGTAGGCAAGTTTATAATATAAATTAGAGATTCAACACTGGATGCTATTTTTATTTCCGCGAACTCTAGAGCTTCGTCTAAATTAATGAAAGGTATGTTTACATTTTCCAGGAATTTTTTTGTGATTTCCATTTCTTTGTCGGATAAAATATACGAATTTATGATATTTGATTTTGCCCAGTGTATGGCATAGGCAATATTAATGAGCTCTTCCTTAATTGTTTCTAATTCATATTTAGTTTGCATAATTAAGTCGTTCTCTATATCTTAATCTTCCTGAATAAGCTTTGTTATTTTATTTGCATTATTAATGATTTCGTTAATTTTTTCATCAGTTAATTTATTTATTATTACTTGCCTGTCATTATTTTGCAGTATGTTATTTATTTTTTCTACTAATATGTTATAATCACCATGGTCTGGATTCCCTGCGATCCATTTCCATGCTGATCCTATAAAGTCTAGTGATCTTTTGTAAATTTGTCTGTTTATTTTTATTCTATTTAGATGAGTTTTTGTTTGATTGAGTAGTGTTACTAGTATGGGTTGTAAAGGATGATTTTTCATGCGTCCGGTTATTGTTTGTAAGTTGTCTATGGTATTGTCGTAGTTCCTCAATTCGATGATGTGTACAATTCTAAAAGTCCCCGTTTGTAACTTTGAAGGTCCAGCGTCCACAGTTATTAGTTGCGAAGCCGAGTAATCTAGTATTTGAACGTTTGCTGTTGTCAATATTGCCGTTGCAATTAGTCTAGAAAATATGTCAGTAAATTATATTTGGTATGTGTGATATATTTATTTTTATTTATGTAAGAAAGATAAATATTATTCTTAATTTTTGATTAAACTCTTGTGAATTACCCTCCCTGTTTCTGTTATAATTGTTGAAGATCTGTTTTCTTTCACTATTTCTTTCTTGTATTTGGCTGTCAGCTTAGTACCGTATCTTTTGTTGATTTTCACATAAATAGTTTGTCCTGGCGTATAGTCTTTAGGGTTAGTTCTATCTTTGTTATGGAATTTAAGGTCTTTTTCCTGTTTGTCTTTTAATCTCTGAATATTATTTCATCTAGCTATTTCATATTGTTCTGGATTTATATAAACTTTTCGTCCAAAAAAAGCTTCAAGTGGTTTTTGCCCTGTTGTCGAGTGAACAGAAAAATTGTATTCATAAACTGATCTGTCTAATAGTTCTTCAAATGTTCTGTCTATGTCTTCTGTTTTGAGGCATCTTAAAATCTCGGAAAGTGTAGAGTGGAATCGCTCCACCTGTCCATTTGCTTTACTTATGTGTGGTGGTGTCTTATAAATTTTAATTCTCAATTGGTCTTCAATCATAAATGTTATTGAGTGTGAGTTAAGTGATTTCTCATTGTCTATAATAATTGTCTCAGGTATACCGAAAGTAAAAAGTAGCTGTCTGAGTAGTTCTCGTATGTCTTCTGTTGATCTAGATTTTATTACTCGCGCTTGCGCGTATTTTGAATATTTATCTATTGCTGTCAATACTAATTTCTTTTCAGCTATATAAATGTCAATGTGGAGGATTTGACCTGGATATTCGGGAATTGGGGTTGGTTGTATTATTGGTTTGTTTGGATGTCTGTCGAATTTGTTTTCGGCGCAAATTCTGCATTGTTTGACAATTTTCTTAATTTTGGCAAACATTTTAGGGAAATAGAATGTTTGAATAATCTGTTCTTTGTTTTCTTTTGCGTTTCTATGGGCTCTTCTATGCTCAAGGATAATTTGTTGTTCTTGTTGTTCGTCTGTTCCTAAATCTTTGACCTGTGTTTGTGTGAATCTAATTTTAAATGTATTGAAGTGCAAGGGATAGAGTTTTTGAATTTGTCCCATTATTTCTTCGGAAGTGTATAGTCCGTTTATAACAGAAGGATTTAAGTATCGTTTCAGAATTTGTGTCAAGTCGTCCATTGAGTAGTGGTGTCTGATTATTTTGTGCCTATGATAAGTTGGAAAAGGAATAATAAATTCGTAGTTATCTTCTTGTCCTATTAAGAGCCATATCTGGTTTTTAAAAACATTAATCGGGGCTTCTGTCGCTGGTACTAGGTTATGTCCTGAACTTTCGTCTGAATGAGTTGCTATAGTAAGAGAATTTACTTCTGGAGGTCTTGAAAGTGTGTCAGCTACAATATTAGTGCGTCCTGGTTTGTATTTCAGTTCATGGTCGTATTCTTCCAAAATAGCTTTCCATCTTTTTAATTTCGAATTGTCATTTTTATTACTGAGTGCGTATGTTAGGGGTTGGTGGTCGGTAAATATTTTAATTTTTGCGGTACCGTAAAGGTAATTTCTGAGAGATTTCAATGCCCATATTATAGCGAGCATTTCCTTCTCATTAACTGCGTAGTGTTCCTCTGTCTTACTTAATTTCCTGGAAATGAATGTAATGGGTTTTCCATCCTGTTCTAAAACTGCACCAATTGCGTGTTTCGAAGCGTCTGTTGTCAAATGGAATTCTTTTTGAAAATCGGGGTAGGTAAGAATTACTTCCTCTGAAACAAGTACGTTTTTGATTTTGTTGAATGCGTCTTTTGCCATGTCATTTAACTGGATGAGAGTTTTTTTGGATTGATTCTTTGAGACTCTTCCGTCCTCTCCTCTTAAGAGATTAGTTAGAGGTTTAGCTATTTTAGCGTAGTCTTTTATGAAACGTCTATAATATCCTGAGAGACCAATGAAAGCTCTCAAGTCCTTAAGCGTTTTAGGGTAGGGAAAGTCAACTATTGCCTGAACTTTAGTAGGGTTGGTTTTTATACCGTCTGAAGAGACTAAAAATCCTAAAAATTCTATTTGTTTTTTGAAAAATTCGCATTTGTCTATTTGAACTTTCATATTGGCTTCTTGTAGTGTTCTGAAAATTTCATGAATGTCTTTGGCATGATTTCTTTCGTCTTGGCTGAATACAATGATGTCATCTATGTAGACATAACAGATTCGGCCAATGTGTTTTCTTAGAATATCATCTAAGGCACGTTGGAAGATTCCAGGGGCGTTTTTTAGGCCAAATGGCAAGCGTGTGAATTCATATTTGCCATTTTTCACCGAAAAGGCAGTTTTCTCTACATCAGATTCCTTTAATGGAATTTGGTGAAAACCGCTTTTTAAGTCTATTACTGAAAAGATTCTATTTCTTCCTAATTGGGCTAAGACTTCATTAATGTCGGGGATGGGGTAACGGTCGGCTATTGTTATTGCGTTGAGTTTTCTATAGTCTATTACTAGTCTATACTTTTTTTCATTTGATGCATCTTGTTTTTTTGGAACTATCCATACCGGCGAATTGTATGGAGAGCGTGATGGTCTGATAATTCCGTCATCTAGTAATTTCTGTATTTGACTCTCTACTTCTTCTTTTAATGACATTGGGTAGGGATAGTATTTCGTGTAAACTGGTGTGTCGGAGCTTGTTCTAATGGTGGCGACTACTTTTGTGGTATAAGTCAGTTTTTCATTTGGATCGGAGAAAAGATCAAAATGTTGATGAACCAATGCATTCATTGCTTGTTTTTGTGCTTCGTTTATGTGATTATTTCGAATATCAATATAGTTTACATCTTGAGAAGTTAATTGTCTAAGTCGAATTTTAATTGAGTTGTTAATTGTCATAAGGTTGTATTTTGTGTCAATGATGGCGGATAACTCTTTGAGGCTATCATTTCCTAGTATTGCGTGAAATGACACGAGAGATGTAAAAGAAAGAATTTTAAATTTACATGAGGTAGATTAAAGAGGTTAACGTAAGTGTGGTGTGTGATTTTAATTTGTCCTCCTACTGAGTTAGCAAAAAAAACGTCGTCGTTTTTAATAATTTTTTTGGCGAGCTGTGGCTGTAAGTAATTTTTGTTTGATCCTGTGTCTACTAAAATTTTCAAAATGTCTCCACTCTTCGTTCTACTCTCGAAATAAGGCAACGAAGAGTTTTTTAATCTAAAAAATGGATGTCCGTGAAGTCAAGTGCTTCATAATTTTCAGATTCATATTGAGGGTTGTTTTGATAGTCAAAATTTTCAGAAGCAATCTGTCCGTTATAATGGAAAGGATCGTTTTTTTCTAAAGAATAATCTTGACTTTCCTCTTGGTTGGTAGTCATGTGGAAATTTCTTTGCATCTTAACTGGTGGACTTGTAAGATTCCCTTGTTCGTGTCTTTTCCCGGCGTATTTAAAATTTGGTCTGTTTGCGTAGATTACGGCGTTGGTTCTAATACTGGGGTCAATGTCCATTGGCTCTGGTCTTTGTGGCGGTTTCGGTGCTAATGGTCTTCCGGGTGGATTGTGATATTGATTATTGTATGGCCTATTAAATGGCTGGTTTGGCCATTGAGCAAATTGTTGCGGTGCATTTTGCGTGAATACTTGTTGTGCTCGTGGCACATAAGCCAATTGTGGGTGATTTTGTTGGTTTTGCGGAGAATTTGAGAAATTCTGTTGGGAAAATTGTTGATGCTGCTGTCTGAATTGTTGCCTTGGTGGCAATGGAGGTGGTAACCAACGTGGTTTTTCTGATCTTTGGTTTTGACCCTGATAATTGTATGCGTGTGTTGCCCTAAAATTTTGATTCTCCAGTTTTAAGCATAAATGGAGAGCTTCTGGTAAATCTGAAGGTTCTTTCATACCAAGCAGTCTGGCAAGGTCTCCTGAAAGTCCTCTTACAAACGTATCTAATGCTTTTTCCCTGTATGTTTGTGATAACATTTGCATAGATTCTTGACTCATTTCTGTGCATGATATCTTGTTCAAAATTAATGATAGGTGAGAATAAACCTGTGAATAGAAATTCTGTATTGATTGCCTTCCTTGTATTAAGCACGTCATCTGATACTCTAACGTACTTAGATCCCTTTTGTCTGCGTAGTGTGTAGTGAGACATTTGGAAATTGCTTTCCAATTCAATGGGGTGTTATATGATTCAAGTATTTGATCCGCTTTTCCTACAATTTTATTTCTGATTACATTTAATATTCCAAAATATTTTGGCCTACCTATTTGGTCTTCATAAATTTTCAGTATTCTGTCCACACTTTTCCTCCAACTGCTAAATTCTGTTGGGTTTCCATTAAATTCTCTCAAGGATCTGACTACATCAGGTATTTTGTCAATTTCTGATAATTCGTCTCTATATCTGTAATCTATGGTTTGGTCCGTTATAGTTTCTGTGTTTGGTCTTGCTAGATTCTGTACAATGGTGGCGCATTCGGTTTGAACTACATTTATTACCATATTTTTTATTAGTTCTGCTAGTTCGGGTGACGGGTGGATTTGAGTGGGATTGGGATTGGATGGTTGTTGGGTTTGGTTACCTAACACTGGTGGCCTGATCAAATTATTTTCGTTGGCCATATTGAATTTTTATTATTGTTGATAAGATTTTATATGCAAAATTTTGCGTGTAACTCTAAATAGAATCTCCAATGTTTTTTATTTTGATTAATATTTGTGTTTAAAAAAGAGAAAAGTGACCCTTTTTTATTAAGTTGATTGTTTATTTTTATTTTATATTTTGGCTTTATTTATAACTGTAAGGTCCGGCTTCTAGAGCTACAACTTACAGTTCAATTTCAATTTTTATACTTTTCTCTTTAACTTTGTATTTTTTTTATTCTGTTGATTCTATGTTTATTTTATGTTAAATTTTTTGTTATACACTGGAGGGTCCGGAGTTCGGATTCGCAGTGTTAGAATTTTGTTAATTTGAAATTTTATTTATCTCTTATTTTATAATAATTTTTTCATAAAATATTTTTATGTTTGCTTATTAGGAAGGTTTATTTATTTTCTTTTATTTTAGCTACAGATATTTTCTTTCACAATAATAAAATTCTATTCTTCAAATTTCTAATTTGATTTTATTCTTTTTTTTTCTTTTTTTTTTTAGAATATTTTTCACAAAATTTAAAATAAACTTTATATTCTTATATTTACTTTTTACTTTATGCTAATTTTACTTTTATTTCATTTCATTACAGGTAATTTTAACTTACAAAACTAGGTGAGTCCTCATCTTCAACTTCGATCCCCGCATGTTTGTCCTTTTTGCTTCCTTCCTTGTTTAATGATGGTCGCTACTAATGGTCTGCCTGGGATACCGGCTGCTGTGCTGGGTAGTGGTCGATAATAGCTCAAGTGCTTGCGTACCAAAATTGCGATGAAACCGTTGCTGGTGTCTGTTTTTATTGTTTCATTGCAACAACCTGAGTGGTGCTTTGGGTGATTTACTTTTCTGCAACAGTTTTTGATATCACTTTTTCTTTAACTGCACTTTTTTCCTGCACAGTAAAGTTAGTGGTATTTTTTTCTGCACTATTTTTTCATTGGCACTTTGTTTTATTTTAATTCCGCAACAATTTTTGATATCACTTTTTCTTTAACTGCACTTTTTTCCTGCACAGTAAAGTTAGTGGTATTTTTTTCTGCACTATCTTTTCAGTGGCACTTTGTTTTATTTTAATTCCGCTACAGTTTTTCTTATAATTTTGCTCGGGCGCCAATTAGGTTTTTTTGGTATTTGTTAGTTTTTTGTTATATTTTACTCACTTCAGCTTATATAACATACTAATTTTAATAGAAAAACAATCATTATTTATTTCAGCTGTGTTTTATTTATTTGGTTCTAAAGGTAAGTAGTTTGATTATAAAGTAGGTGATTATGAAGTAGTTCTATTATAAAGTAGGGAAAACCAACCCAAGTTGCACTTCGATGAAGACTAAAGACTCAGTAGCTGAACTAAGCTAAGCTAAGCTTAGCTAAGCTAAGGTAAGGTAAGCTTTACGTGTGTCACTAACACATGCAAAGCTTAGCGAACCATCGCGCCAGACGCATTGTCAGCACTTCTGGCACACGCTTATGTTTTTCTGTGTGCAGTTATTATTTAGCCAAAAAGAAAAACATGTAATTAATGTGTCAGCAATTTATGTTATTGTTTGAACAAATAAAACAACGATTGCAAGTTTGTTGCAACATAATTCTGAGAATTATGAAGTAAGTATGAAAAATATTGTGCAATCTAGAATGGTTAAAAATAACCCAAAAGAAAAGGCTTATTTCTGAGAATTATGAAGTAAGTAAGTAAGTATGAAAAATATTGTGCAATCTAGAATGGTTAAAGATAACCCAAAAGAAAAGACTTATTTGCTTGCAATGCAAATAATGAAATGCAATTATAATTAAATATTTTGTTCCTTAACTTATATAAGTTAATTGATTTGGGTTGTTACTCAATGGTTTGTTTTTCGTTTTTGTTTTGTACGACCGAACAGAATTCGTATCACTGGATCCTTTTTATTTCTTAAAGGATCCTGCCGGCTGCGCCAATTTTATATTTTGTTGGGCCGTTTGCCTTTTTAAAAAATATTTTAAACACGATTAATTGACTTGTTGTTACGAGTCTCAGAATAGAACTGCTTCTTTTATTTTATTTAATTATGTTCTTTTACTTCATTGATACAAAGTGCTTATTATACAACTTACTATAAATGTTGCAATTCTCTTGAATTGCATTTATTAATTCTTACCACTTTAATGCGGAACTTTCATGACTTACATATTTCACAATCTTTCCGCATTAAGGTGCTTTACTTAGTCATAATGCTGAATTGTCAATTCATGCTTATTTCCTTATTTAATCTAGGTGGTTTGTTTGGAATTGTCAGCATGAATTGGTCAATGGCATTTGACTTACTTAAATTTTCTTGCATATATGTAACTCGCGCGGCCGCGCTGTTTGGCGCCGGATAAATTAAAAGCCGCCAAGGCGAAACTTATGCTGTTAATGGAGCAGGGCATCTGATAGCCATCAGATAGTAACTGCGAGCCCACTCCATATGGTCAAAAAGAAAAACGGTTCAAGGCGTTCATGTGGACATTACCGAGCCCTCAACGAGAGGACTGTGCCTGATCGGTATCCCATCCCTTACGTGCAAGATTTTACGTACATATTACATGGAAAAATCATTTTTTCAACAATTGACCTGCAGAAAGTGTACCACCAGATCCTGGTGGTGAAGGCAGATATTCTATCAAAAACTGTCAAACTATCAAAAACTGCAATAACGACACCCTGCAATGCGGTGCAGACTTTTCAAAGACATATTGACAAAGTTTTAGCTTCCGAGTCCGAGCATGCGTTTGTCTACATAGATGACAATTGCGTAGCGTCCGCAAACCAAAAGCAGCATGAGAGGCACCTTCAAAGGGCTTTTAAACTTTTGCGTCGGCACGGTCTTGCTAAAAACGTTGCAAAATGCAATTTCGGAAAGAGAATTAATTTTCTGGGTCATACGGTCAGTAAAGACGGAATCAGGCTAGCACTAGACAAGGTACGAGCTATTCAGAGTACTAGAAACCATCAACCTCGCGTGGCCTTAAGCGTTTCCTCGGAATGGTTAATTATTATCGTCGTTTTGTCCCTTGTGCAGCGTCGACGCAAGCGATCATGCAGAGCATGATTGTCGGCAACAAAAATAATGATAAAACACCACTGGTTTTGACGCCTGACACATTTGCAGCTTTCAAGAAATGCAAAGATGAGCTCGCGGATGCTTAACAATGCTTTCATCCTGCTCACAGCGTAGATGCTTCGGATAACGCTGTTGGCGCAGTTTTGCAGCAACTAGTAGATGGAATCGTTCAGCCACTCGGTTTTTATTCAAAAAAATTTATCGATACCTAAAGAAAATATAGCACCTACGACAGGGAGCTGTTGGCGATTTACCAATCAGTGAGACATTTCAAACATATGGTAGAAGGCCGAACCTTAACCACATTCAATCACGTTCGCTTTCAAGCAAAATTTAGACAAAGCCTAACCTAGACAAGCGCACCACTTGGACTATATTGGCCAATTTACTACCGACATTCACCATTTTCTTTGAAGAGACAATGAGGTAGCAGATGCTTTATCTCAGATGTTTTTCAGAAAAAGCGTTTTAAAATTTGCTTAACGATTTTTTCGAGTATTAACATACTTATTTCAACGCCACAGCGCATCTAGCGACATCTGATGGAGCCTGAGGTAACTATTCTTACCTGAGAATGGTAGAGAATACAGGCGTACATTTCAAAATGATTGATGTGAGATACCCATTTATTTTGAGATACTTTTGATGAAATAATCATAATTTTCGTGAAAAAGATGGGTTTCTTTCTTATGCGATAACTTTTTTATGAAATCGTTATTGACCAAACCGCTTTGGAAACATATGCTACATAAACTATCGAAAAATGGGGGGAAAAAGAGTTGAGTTTCCTGTTCGAGGTTCATGAGATCTTTCTGGCAGCATCATAATTCCTCGTTCATAAAACTTCGGGTTTTTATCAGCAAAAAACTGAACCAGGTACGATTTGACATCATCATTATTATTGAAATTTTTACCATTCAAGGAGTTTTGCAAAGATCGAAATAAAAAGTAATCAGATTTTGCAAGGTCAGGACTATATGGTGGATGTGGCAGAACATCCCAACCAAGCTCCAATAATTTTTGCCGAGTGACCAACGATGTGTGTGGCCTTGCATTGTCATGGTGGAATACAACACCTTTTCGATTTGTCAATTCGGGCCGATTTTCAATTTTGTTAGTTGTTCAATGTAGACATCTGAATTGATCGTTCGGTTGGGTGGTAAAAGTTTAAAGTAGACAATTCCTTTGTAATCCCAGCAAACTGATAACATAACTTTCTTTTGATGAATATCAGCTTTGATGTTGTTTGAGCTGGTTCAACTGGCTTGCTCCACGATCTTTACCAATTGACATTGTTGTAAGCAACCCATTTTTCATCACCAGTTATCAATCGTTTTAAAAATGGATAATTTTCATTACGTTTCTTTAACAAATCGCAGATGTTAATGCGTTGTGTTAATGCGTTAAAAAGGGATCATTTTCATTACGTTTCTTTAACAAATCGCAGATGTTAATGCGACCAGAGCGTTTTTCATCTTTGAGTGGAAAATCACCAGAACGAAATTTGTCAAACCAATTTTGACACTGCCGTTCTTTTAAAGCTTTGTCACCATAAACAGCACATAACTTTTTGTGAGCTTGCGATGCTTTTTTTTCCTTTCCGGAAATAAAAAAGCAAAATATGACGAAAATGTTCGTTTTGATTTTCCATTTTTCAACAGACTCCAAACAAAAATTTGTAACGAACCTCCTTTGCGTTACTTTTAGGTTTTCCAGCTAAAGTATCCTCAGCGGCTGTCCAGGGTTCGGTATCAAGAAAAATATGGAGGTTTTGTTTGTTATTGAATTCTCAATTCAATTTATTTAGTTTTAATAGTTTGCTTAAATTTAGTTATCCATAATATTATGTTTCTAGTTCATCTTATTATTAGATTACATGAATTAATCCCTGTGGGGTTTTATATGTTATGTAACACTGGATGGTCGAAGCTTTTCGTGACATTGAAATGTTGTTTAGTCTCGAGTACCAGTCGTTCGGTACAGTTGCTACTCGTTCTAGTAGGCTTGTCTTGCGTAATCGATGTTACGGCTTTATACTGCGGGTCGGCTACACGCTTTGGTAGGCTTATTTTGCGTATTGTGCTACGGCTTTATGCGGCAGATCTGCTATTGTGGAGTCTGGTCGGCTGGCTCAGCGGGATAGCGTTCGGCGTGCAATATTTCGAGAAGCAGTCGTCACAAAGAGAAGGAGCGGATTTGGGCGCTGCGCTCGTATGGAGCACGAATGTGTGACACGGGAAAGAATTTATGTTATCCTGTCCTCCGGTGACACAAATAGGAAGATGGGGAAAGAGATAGCTTGCGACTCGTGTAAAGTCAGGAGGATGTGAGGCTAACAAGAATGTATGTTATCCTATCCGTTAGCAACACAATTAAGATAGAAGAAGATAGGAAAATCCGTGTAGGACGAGGAGTTCGTGGCAAGAGAAAGAATTTATATTTTCCTGTCCTCTGGTGACACAATTGAGAGATAAGGAGTAGACTTGTGCTCGTGCAGAGCGAAAGAAGCATGGCACTAGAAAGGATTTATGTTATCCTGTCCTCTAGTGACACAATTTGAAAGGAAATAGAAGGAAATAGAATTTAGGATGTGATTCACTTAGCGACTGTCAACTTACAGCCTTGTTTGTAGGTTGCTGTACCAGTATTTATTCGCGCGGAATTTATGGGTTGCCTCTTTATAATTTCCAGTGGTTAAACTACCACTTCCTTTGGCATTCGAAGAAGAAACTCCCAGAATGGATGTGATGGTTACGGAAAAATATCAACTCTCCTTTTAATGTACGTCTGCTTCAGCTTGACGGTTTGAGGATAAGAACTCTCGAATATGCGTCTGTTCTGCTTGTCGGTTTTTTATAAGACTCTTTAATATACGTCTGTTCGGCTTGACGGTTCAAATAATACTCACAGAATATACGTCTGTTCGGCTTGACGGTTGAAATAAGACTCCCTGCTGCATGATTTTCTAGCAGCGCTTTCAGCTATTCACTCATGCTTGGTTTCGTGTGCAAAAATAGCGTTTTGCTTATTACGTCTCGCTGTACCAATGCTTAGTGTTGTTTATTGTACTTCGCTTGCATTGGTGCCGTGTGCAAAAATAGCGTTTTGTTCACTATCAATTGCTGCATATATATATATGCAGGCTTAATGTATTGTTGTTGTTCTAGTGGTCGCTTTGGTGGCGTGTTTCTTTTGTCGCTGTGTTGGTTCTCCCTTGCTGGATTGAGTCGATATATTAAAATGATGACTGCTTCAGTGGTGCCGTGTGCAATTGAGTGAGTTTGCAAAATGTTCGTCGCATGTTGCGTTCGGTTGTTTGTCGTGGTTGCATGTTGCATGCCTGCATGTTCGTATATGTGTATGTATGTATTAATTTGTAATGTTTGAATTATGTCAAACATGTTGTCTTCGACTGTCCAGTGTTACAGCGTAACTTAATCTTACTATTTGTAAAAGGGCGCAGTACCTTTTGCTTAACATTATGCAGTAGATAATCTTTTACCCTATTTGTATATAGGAACTACTTAATATAGCAATTATATGAACAAGTAGTAAAAGTTATCAAATGTTCGAAAAGAAATAGATGATTTATAAAATATAATTGATTAATAGTATAAATACTTGGCAGGTCTTGATTGGTGGTTGATTGTAGGACGTCTGGTGGCTAGGAGTGGGCGTCTAATTGTGAGGCCATATTTCCCTCGGAAATATGATCCTTACAAACTATACAACCGATCAAAAAAATTTTTTTACTGATTGACAGTTGAAGTACCAACTATCAAATAACAAAATATGTTTGACATTTCGATTACGTCAGCAAACCTAAAAATTCAACTAAAGCCATCTATGAGTGAAATCCGCAATTACTTAGTTGCCAACCCAATAGAATACGTGAAATAACCAATAGGCAAATTATAAGTTACCATTTGCATACCAAGTATAAGAAAAATAAAAAGAGCATTTCTACTTATTTCAAACGATTTCAGAATTGAGTTTCACGCAAAGAAACGATATTTTAATAGCGATAACTACTACCTTTTTTTTGGAAATATGTGAACCGTTAAACCAACCAAATAGTTGCAGACATAAGTAGTTATCTATTCTGTGCAAAAACTGAACTTCTCAGTACTTCCAAAGATTGGCAATAAAGAAAAACCCATATCGCATTTTTACGATATTTTGAGTCGTTATTCCTTGTCGGCACAGATTTGTTTTTGAAAGGCAATACGCCTACGCAAATCAAAGATGACTCTGCACCATTATTTACCACATTGAAATTTTGGGCAGCTGACTTTTAACGTGGCAGTACCAACTTGGAAGGCAATAAACGTTTGGGACGTACAAAAACTGCAACCACTAACGCTAAAGTTCACCAAATGGTGCTAAACGACAGTCGAATTAAAGTAAGAGAGATGGTAAAAGCTATGAATATGTCTAAAGAACGTGTTTGTCACATTTTGAATCGAGGTCTTGACATGAGAATGCTGTCCGCGCGTTGAGTGCCGCGTTTGCTCACCGTTAGACCAAAAACATGTTCGTTAAAAAAAGATAGATCGAAACCTGAATTATAACACTGTTCTACAAAAAAAAAATTTTTTGATGTGCAAGAGTTACCACTAATATTTTATATTTTGCCGATCCATATGTAGACTTTCTGCGTTCTCAGAATGTTTTCATCACTTCGATTTTTTTGCCAATGGCCATTTTAAGAAGTCACTTCGAAGTTTCGTACCTTGCCTTACTTAGTGTATTATAACTTTGCTTCTGTTCAAAAAAATTTTATTTTTTATTAAGGATAATAAAAAAGGATAATGTTGTGTTCCATTTTTGCCTAAATGTTTTAAATCCTTTAATTTTTTACAAAGTTGTAGGCTCTTACATGAACAGAAAAAAATTTTTTTTTGGCTAATTGTCTATAAAGGCTAGGGTATTCGATTTTAAATGCTTGTAAAAAAAAATTAAAACGGTCAAATAATTAAGTTATGGATGATAACAACAATAAACCTATTTTTATATAGGTTTTTTGTTTAACCAACTCTCTGATAAATACAAGATCTGCCGCTACGTCAAGCGGCTGAAATTAAAAGGCTTCTAATTTCAAACGGTAAGCGGTAGCAATAATATATGCATTTAATATATGCATTTAAATGCGGTCACCACAGCTTAGATACTGAAGTTACTATGTTTCTAGCCTCAGAACACTAGCGTAATTTTATAGCCTCACGACAGAAATTTTTGTCAATTTTCGTATCAGTTGTCAAAGAGTTTTTGTACCTTTTTATCTATAGTTTTAGTAAAGCGATTAACACTGACCAAAGTGTCATTGTGAAATATTTTCAAGATTTTTTAATAAATACTTAATTAAAAAGTGCGATAAATGGGATAGCTTTTTTTTCATATGTTTTTTGTTAATATAGTCGCGATTTGCAATCATTGAAATGCCAAACAGAATCATAAGGATCCAAAATGCAACAGTGAAACTTTCTACAAAATGATGATATCATTACATTTGGAAGAACTAAACAAACAAATGCGTTTCAGTCATTCACTGGGGACGCTGAGTGCAGTTTTTATTGCAACGATGTGAATGAAATATTTGCAATATTTTGTCTGGAGTATGAAATATAATAAATATATATTTTATAAAAACCAAATAATGCAAATGAATGGAAACCTTTTATTGATGGTTACACCAAAAGCAAAAATGAGATTTCTTTCAATATACTCGTATACTTGAATATATCACAAAATGTTTTTTAGACTTAAAAGCAGTCGTTTTGCATAATAAAAAACCAAGTATTCCAATAGCTTATGCAACTGATTGATTTGTTGAAGCTTATGAAAATTTTTAGAAATTGTGAAGAAATTGCTAATCGCATTTTAGGATTTGGGATGCTATACAAAAGTTCATTATTTTCCTTCACATTTTGATTTTTTCCCACCCACAATATTAAAATAAATTCAGTGAAAGATTCCACCAGGAAATTTCAAAAATGGAAACAAGTTTCGTAGAAAAAAAAGCAAAATTCCCATGTTACTGGAATATTGTTCATCTCTTCAACGCGAAGCCAGCGATTATTGATATAAGAGGAAAAGGTCGTCGAAGAGTTTTTACACAAGAAACTAGTAAATGAAAGTTAAAATATATTGTAAAACAATATTCATAGCATATAAAAAAATATAATATTATCAATATCAACTCTTATATTTCTAAATCGATATTTTTAAATAAACAAAATTTGAACATTTGTTAAATAGTGCTTTCATCAATAACTTTATTATTAGTTAAACGATTTACTTTTTTTCTGATGAGTTCAAAAACTTAAATCTATTAGAGTACAAAATTGCAAGTCTTACCTTTGATATAATATAAAGGTTTTTAAAATCAGTTAAGCAGAAGCAAAGTTAAGATAAGCCAAATAAGATAAAGTACGAATATTTTAAGTGACTCATTTATGAGATCCATATATTTATATGTTGGAGGTCTTGTAGGGTTTTCGTGTAGAACAGTGTAATTCGTAAATAAATATGCTTATGAAAATCATTACATATTCTCATGGTATATTTATTGATTATTTTTTCATGTCTTTGCTTGAACGTAAAGCCCCTGAAGCTTACTTAGAACTGCCATCACTGTCGATTTGAAACTAGTTCGGTCAATGTTAACAATCGTGATAAATGAAAAACTTTTTTTAGTCTGTAGCTTTTCTGACATAAGCAAGAACACAAAGCAGCAGTTGATCAATGTTTGAGTTCAGTTTGGAGAATTTTAATGCTGCAGTGTAGTTTAAACATTAGGGCTATTCACAATCTTTGCAAATGGTCTTGCATCATAGCATTAGTTAAATAGTAGAGCATATTTTTACTCTACACTAACAAAATATACATATATCGCACACTAACTACAAAACAGTCACAACTTAAAAAACGCAAATTTTCAGGAGAAGCAAAAACTGTTTAAGCTAAAACGATTGTAATATTATAAACAGATATGGTTCCACAATAAGGAAACCCCATTTTAAGGAAAGTTTTGGTATAGTTTTTTAATTTCATATTATAATTGTTAAAATAAAGAATAATTTGGAGTTATGACCCTTTAGCTGAAATATTATCGTATGTTTATATTATCTCAATTTGAGCCTCTACCTGATAATAAAGCTTTATTCTTATTGAAGATAATTTTGCTCAAGTTTTTGTGGTTTTATATTACAATTGTGCAAAAAAGAAATTTTTGACTTATGACCCTTTAACTGAAATTTTTTGTTTAAAATTCATCATTTCATATTTTACTGATGAAAATAAACTGAAATTTTTCATTTAGAATTCAAATTGCGCCTGTTTATCTGATAAAAATTGCTTGACTTTTTAAAAATGCCCATTCGCGAACTGATTGAACTTTAATTAATATTTTTGTTTTGTGCTTAAAATGTATTTTAAAATTAATATTTTTAGCATAGTCAATATTAAAAAAAAATTACCCAGTGCATGGCTGTAACCTTTCGGAATATACCAAGCATAGTCATAAATTTTAAAGGGTATTATTGGTAAGTAGAAAAAACACTACTTCGTTTTCAAGTAATTTGTAAATTCAATTTTTGCAGTTTGTTCAAAAATGTGATCTTGCCCTAGCAGTTACAATGGCCCGATTTTTATGTTTCGTTTTTCATTGTTTAGAAAAAACTTGTTCCGTTTTTTCATTCATACATATACCTTGGGCATAAAAAGCAAAATTGTACCTTACACATCTGTAATTTTAGCGAAATTCTAAGCACAGTTTAAGATAAATTTCGTATGAATCCAACAAAAAATGAATTTTTAAGAATTATTTTAGTAAATTTTGTCAATATCATTAAATTTTGAATTTTTAAACATTTTTGAAAATCGGTTTTGAATTTATTCAGTCAAGTCGGGAATATAAAATACAACTTAGAAATTGTTTGCAGAGTTGAGTGGACACATATTTTATCGCAATTATCGAACTCTTTATCTGAAATATACTCGTTGTTTTCAGCTTCACTGTGTCAGTTTATTGAATAAAAACGGTTTATATATTGTTGAATTATATAAAAGCTGTACTAATTGCTTTATTGTTTACTTTGAATAATTATCACTAAATAAAACCCGACTCACTGTTAATGAGAATTCGTGGAATAAAAAGAGATTAGTACAGTATATTTAGGATGCGTCCTTTTTTGAAGTTCTGCAATTAGAAGAGCGAATGCATGCAACAAACCTGTTCTTGTCTATACATGGATATCGTATAGCCATAACAGACGGTGCTTGTTGTCATATAGCCAAGTAGGTAGTTTAGTTATACACATGGTGTGAACTGCGTTCTGTCCATATCCTAGGTAGTTTTAAGAAATGTTATAAATAAAGAGTCAGTCGTAAAAGTTACTCCGTCGGTGTTTGATATCGAGTGCTTAGATTTACATATATAGTTCGTGTGTTTTGTAAGGAAACCAAAGTGAAATGCCGAAAATAGTGTGCAAGATAAATTAGAACAAATTTTGCTACGTTTGTGGATTGTATATTCAAACCAAAACGAATCGAATTATTACAGATGCATTAAAATCAGCTTATATAAGTTATTTTGGATTTGCCATTCGACATCAAGACAGGTAGTGGGTACAGCATGTATGTTGTTCTAATTGTCGGATAGCTCTGCAAGCATGGGCTTCAGGGGGAAAACGAAAACTTAAATTCGGTGTGACCAAAGGCCGTCGTGTATGCATTGTCGAGTACGCCGATATCTCGTCGGGGACGAAACCAGTTCCACACTCTGACAAGCTACCAGTGCCAAAATGTCCCGACTTAGAGAGCAGGAAGCGAAGGAGACATTCAGAAGAATCTAGAAGCTCTAAGGTTTCGACTGTAAGTGAGTTCATCCCGAACGTACCAACGAATCAACCACGCCTTTTATCGCAAGCTCCACTAAGTGATTAATTCGTGACCTAAAATTGAGCAAACAAGATGCAGAGCTGCATGCATATCGAATGAAGCAGTTCAACTTTTTAGCTCTAGGAGCCATGGTAACTATTTACCGTAATCGAGGTAATCGTTTCACCAAATATTACATCAAGGATGGCGGAATTTGTTACTGCGCTGATGTACATGGCCCGTTTAGAGAACTCGGTCAGAGTTACGATCCAACTGGATGGCACTTGCTCGTTGATGGATGCAAGTCAGAGAACTGCAAAATTCACATAAAAATATTCATACGTTATCAACACTGTGAAAATCATGCCTGTGTGTTCAATCGATTAGACTTGCTCGAATGCATACACTCGCTGTTGAGTTAAATTCAATCAAACCATGTGTTTCGTGTTGGCTCAGTAATTTTAATCAACGGACTTTTTCGGATACATATTTCATGCTTGTTTGCTGGACTCAACAATGATTATTTTCATCAAGAATGAAAGCAGCACCATTTTATTTTATTCAACGCCAACACTCGTTCACGCAAACATGTGAGTTCGATCAGACGAACTCAAACTTAAACTGACACAAAAGACGCGTTCGGCAGTAGTGTGCTGATTTTATTCAACGCTGAACTTTGTTGAATGAGTTGACTTTGGTAAGAATTCCAGTGAATGATTTAATCAAGCAAAAAGTGAGTTTTGCAGTTCTCTGATGCAAATACAGTCTCAAGGCTGTTTTGATACATAATGGCAACCATAAACCTTCGATTCCAATCGGTCACGCCATGGAGATGAAAGAAACGTACACTTCAATGGCAGCACTTTGGAAAAAAATCAATTATGAAGCTCATAATTGGAGAGTATGCTTAGATTTAAAAGTGGTCGCTCTGCTCACAGGTTTACAGGGCGGATTTACAAAGAACTGCTGTTTTCTCTGCAAGTGGGACAGCCGCGCGAGTCAACACCATTATGAACGGAAAAACTGGCCGGCAAGTGATGGCCATATTATTGGTGAAAACAATATTTCACAGCCACCATTGATACCGAAGGAAAACATTATTCTCCGCCGCTGCACATAAAACTAGGTTTAATGAAAAACTTTGTAAAGGCCTTAAAAGACAATCTGAATGCAATGAGCTACCTGAAAAATGCATTTCAAAGACTAACAGAAGCAAAAATAGAAGAGGCACATTTGTGGGACCACAAATAAGGAAGCTCCTTCATGACATGGAATTTCCAAAATGTTTGTCGGAAGATGAAATTGCAGCATGGAAAGCATTCCAAGATGTTGCCAGCAGTTTCCCTGGAAATTGTAAATGTCCTCAATACGAGAAACTCATCGAGAATTTGCTCGAAAAATATGAAAAAATTAGTAAGTATGTACTTTGATATATAACAATTCCTTATAATATATTGAGTTAAGTTTGTAATGAAAAATTTTTGGTTTCAATCAACAGATGTCAATATGTCATTGAAAATACATTTCCTCTACTCGCATCTCAGTTTTTTTCCGGAAAACTTGAGTGCAGAGAATGACGAGCACGGTGAGCGGTTCCACCTGGATATGATGGCAATCGAAAAGCGCTATCAAGGAAGATGGGATAACGAGATGATGGGTGACTATTGCTGGTTTCTCATACGAGAAGATGTTACTGACTCGCATCGAAGAAACAATACTTCTCTAATATTAATATTAATCTAATATTAATGTATATTTGTTTCTTTGACGTATTTTGCTTGTTTTCTAATAAATTTTCTTTTGCTTTCATATGTGCATATTTTAATTTAATTTTAAATTCATTAATTAAATTCAATTTAATTTAAATTTAAATTTAATTTTCTAAATTATAGAATTTTTCTTCATTATTTGCAATCTCACATGATAAGGTACATAATTTTCCATATACTAATTGAAATGGTGTGTATTGCGTTATGCTATGTGGAGTTGTATTATATGAATATATATAATAAGGTAACAGTTCATCCCAATTGTCTTTTGCGTCCATTGTCATTAGAAAATCGTTTAAAACTCTATGGTTTCTTTCTAATGTTCCTAACGTTTCATGATGATATGGTGTTGAAGCGGTTTTATCTATATTCCTCATTTAGCAAATATTTACTAGTAATTCGTTCGTGAATTCAGTACCTTTGTCTGTTTTTTTTTTTTTCTAAAACAACCATATTTTAATATGAATTTTTCTACTATTGTTTTTGCAACACTTACTGCATCTTTTGTAAAAAGTGGAAAAGCTTCTACAAATTTTGTTAGTTCACATTGAATGGTAAGTATATATCTATATGCATTAGATGGTCTAAGCGGACCTACCAACATCGAACGATGTGCTTGGTGTTTCTGTTATGGTTAATCTTTCTTTTGTGTACCTAGTGATTTTTACCTGATTGCAAATTTCACATTTGTTAATATATTCCTTAACCATTTTATTCATACCTTTCCAAACGTATTTCTGTTTTAATTATGCTATGCTTCTTCTTATACCGCAGTGCCCTGCTGTATAAGAATCATGATTATCTCTTATTAATTTCTTCATTACTTCTATTTTTTTAATTCTTTTCGGTGGAGTATAAAATATTATGTCTAGACAATTCTCTTTATTATTTTCTCTTAATTCATTAAATATTTCTTTAAACTTGTGCACAGATATATCTTTAAATATTCTATCGTTCTTTGCTAGCGCTAATTTCTTCAGATATTCATGTTTTGTATAAGATAACAATTTTTTCAAAATCAATTTTAACTGTGATAATGTCTTATGATTGTATCTAACATTAAACATATCTTTGAATTTATATATTTCACAAGTGTGACCTTTATTTATTTATTTATTTTGCATGCTCAAATTTTAATTTCTGCACTCCTCTGGTGTCAGATATTGATATACACTCCCATATATGAAGATGATCAGTCTTCAATGGTGACGTGTCCGCGGATATTCCATTTACTCCCTTACTCATTTTCTTATTCTTATTATTTTCATTTACTCCATTAATTTTTTCTTTATTCTTCATTGATCTCGTCAGTACAGTTATATTATTTACCGGTATCATTTCTTTTAATTTTTCAGAATTTAACTCTATTCTCGATAACGCGTCAGCATTTGTATTCATGCTACCTTGTTTAAATATAACATCGAAATCATAATCCATTAAATCTACTCTTATTCTTGTTAATCTTGAAGATGGGTCCTTATGAGTAAACTAACTAGTGGTCTATGGTCTGTATACACTTTGAATTTTCTACCATACAAATATGGTCTGAAATTATTTATTCCCCATTGTATGGCTAATAATTATTTTTCTATTACTGCTTTATTTACCTCATGTTTGTTGAGTGACTTACTCACAAATGCTATTGGTCTATCACTTCCTATTTCTCCCTGAGAAAGTACAGCTCCTAGTGCATTATTCGAAGCATCCGTCGTCAAGACAAAAGGTTTTGAAAAATGTGGGTAGCTTAATATTGGTGGTGACATCAGTTTTTGTTTTAAATTTTCAAAAGAATCTTGGCAATTCTGTGACCAGCTAAAAATTACGTTTTTCTTTAATAATTGATTTAATGGTTTTGCTATATCAGCAAAATTTTTAATAAAACGTCTGTAATAATTGCAAAAAGCTACAAATCTACGTACCTCATCCGCGTCTGTTGGTGTTGGCCAACATATAATAAAATAAAATAAGCCAAATAATGACGCCATAGTCCCAAAAACGTAAAAATTTAGTTAAGTACGCAGAAACATTTATCAAACAACGATCAATACTGTATGGAGTCTTGGTAACGATATCTGCTTTATTTTCTTCGTAAGTAGAATTTGTGTTTAACTCGGATAAGCCGGAATTTGTTTTTCAATTTTTTGATAATTTTATGCAAAACGTGTTATATTTATTAGAAGTAACCCACCAAACACATTTTTGAAATGCCACGCCCACCTCTTTTAAGCAACGCCCAATCATTCCAGTAGGACGTTGAACGCTTTCCACTACATTGAAAAAGATTTCACGTGAAATTTCATGGAAATGCTATGAAAACACTTTTAACAAACATTTTTTTAAAGGATTCTCACAGCAGTTTGTTTTATCCGTTTTTTTTTTTATAAATAAAACTTTCCTATTTACGATAAGATCCACAAATTTAGTCTTCAAAATTAATATTATTTTTCACTGTCCAAAATAATACTAACCGAGTATAAACAAAAAAAGCTAGTACCGCCAAAATAAAATTCATTCCCAACGGCACTTAAAAATTATAGTTCGGCTAGTGTTCTAATTGGATAGTTTTCAAAAACTAAAATATCGCGCCAATGCTTGAAAACCTTCTGGAAGGACGTTGGGCTTATCCGAGTAAATTAATCTCAATATATTTCCAATCTATATATATAACTAGCAAGGGTGGAGCTTTGGCAGGGTACCGAAGCTAAAATACCCCCCCCCCCCCCGCGGCCATATTGAAGTATATTCGAAGTCTTTAGCCACGACATACACGATGATATTCAGTTTTATATATTAACGAAAGTTTTCCTATTTTGATGACGCCCCTTTGTATGGGAAGTAGGCGTGGTTTTGATCTGATTTTGCCATATATCATAGAGATGGTTCATATTATATATCAAGGATTAAGTGCAAAATTTCAAGATATTTCTTTGATTTTTGTGGATTTTTAAAAGATTTAACGTTTAAAATAAAGCCAATTTGTATGGGAGGTAGGCGTGGTTTTCATTCGATTTTGCCAAATATCATAATGGTAGTCTATGTTATATATCAAAGCCTATATGAAAATTTTCAAGACATTTCTTTAATTTGAGCAGATTTTTAAGAGATTTTACTTTTAAAATAAAGCCACTTTGTATGGGAGGTAGGCGTGGTTTTCATCCGATTTTTCCATATTTCATAACTGAAGAGCAGAGCTCACCTGCCAAATTCCAAGGCATTTCTTTAATTTTTGTGGATTTTAAAGACATTTTACGGTTAATATAAAGTCACTTTGTATGGTAGGTAGGCGTGGTTTTCATCCGATTTGGCCCATTTTCGAAGTTGATCTTCCTTTTTTAAAAATATACTTATATTTTGATTTTCATCGCGATAGCTTCAAAATTGCGGCTGTAATCGTTTTGACAGAGGGACAGACAGACGGACACACAGACATTGACTCAGGAGATGATGCTGATCAGAAATATATATGTTTTTCTATACCTGCCACGCCTCCTTCTTGGCGTTGCAAACGGAATGACAAAGTTAATATACCCCTTACGCAGTACGCGAACAAAAATCTATGTGTGATCATTGTCAATTTATGTGATAATGATACTGATAATGATTCATTATCATTGTGATAATGATTTGCGGATATGCACATGGAATTTGCGAACTCTTAATTGGGAAAGTGCCTCTACAGTACTGCCAGATATTTTTCGAAAAATTTCGTATGTTTTGTAATTTTTTGGAAACAAAAAATCCGTAGAAATCCGTATACTTTCTTCTAATCTGTTTTAATTACTTCATTGAATATATTGTCAAAAAAAAAATATTATAAGGCGCAACCTCCGAGTCAATAAGGTGCTAACTTTCAAGACGACATCAATACACTTCCTCGTTGGTGTGACATAAACCGACTTGCTCTTAACTTTTCAAAGAGCAAAGTTGTGTCATTCTCACGCAATCATCTCACAATAGATTATAATTACATCTTCAACCATCAGAATAGTTTCTCCAGAGTCACCAATGCAAAGACGGTTTAGTTTACTTTGACGCCAAGCTTATGTTTGATACTCATATAGATTATATTGTCTCAAAAGCCAACGCTCAGTTGGGTTTTTTTAAACGAAATTCTAGGGAATTTTGGAATCCTTTTACATCTATGACAGTCTTTGTTGATTTGGTAAGATCCCTCTTGGAGCACGCTAACATTGTGTGGAATCCTTTTTACGAAACTTAAAAAAATCGAATCGAGAAAATTCAAAAACATTTCGCAAGGTTTTCCTTACGTACATCAAAAAAAAAAAAAAAACGAAATGGCCATTTCAGCCCTTAAAAGGACTTTGACCGAGCTTCTTATGATCAACTAGCTGAATACCCGGCTTAACTCGGGAGTTGATATAAATAATTTTCGATTTCATTCGTCGATTTGAAAAAACTTTTCACATACTTTAGAAGGAATTTTGTGTGCATCTTTCAAACCGGTAACTTCGACGATATGAGCAAAATGTAGCTTCAACATCTGAAAATTATGAGAAAAAGTTAGGGAAATCTTTATTTGAGTGTGCGTGCCGCCGATCGCTTGCAAAAATATATTTTCAAGTATTATATTGTATTCGATAGATTGCGCATTTTTGACATTTTTGATTGCAAAAACGAATTTTTGGCAATTCACGAGGAAACTGGACAAAAATTATATAAGCATTGAAAATAGAAATTGCAATGTTAAAACAACGCCTACTTACGACGCAACTGACTTGTGTTGATGCGTACTCAAATATCACAGAATTCGGCATCAGCTGTCCTGATTTGCGAAAAAAGAAAGTGGAATATAAATACAAATAAAGAACAAAAGAAGATATTTATCACCCTGCGCGCTTTGCTACGATTTACTGTATTTTGCAGTACAACACCCTCTGGGGTTCAAGATATAGCAAAATACATAGCGCCAAAATACTCACCGCACCGAAAACCACATATAGAAATCATACTTATCGGATGAGTTGTTTTGGGTTTTTTGCGGTATTTGTACAACAGTGCCCTCTGGTTTTCGAGATAGAATACAAAAATAACGCCCTTTCCATACTCGATAATCTTATAGGATTTGATTCACAAATTTTTATTAAAATCGGATGAGCGGTTTTGAGTGTTTTACGATTTCTTAAGTGTTTTGTACTACAGCACCATCTGGTGTTTAAGATAGCGCAGAAAAAAAAGTACAAGATACCCACCGTATACGAAAACTCCTATGTACAAATGTTCACGCAAATCGGATGTACAGCTAGGAGTTTTTCGAGATTTTTAAAACATTTGTACTGCAGTGCCCTCTGGTGTTCAGTATAGAACAAAATAGATAAGTCATAAAAACTACCGTACCCGAAAACCCCTAAATACAAATTTGCATTTAAATCGGATGAATGGTTTCGGAGACAAACTATAATAACAAAATTCGTGGAACCCGATCGCAGCGCCACCTACCGGGTCCAATTGTGAATCTGAACCATCTAGGGATCCACTTAAGCACACACAAAAAATGTCATCCAAATCGGTGCAGCCGTTTAGGAACAGTTTAATAACATACAGATGTACAAATTGGACAACAACGCCCTCTAGTTTCGAGAAAGAGCAAAAAAGATACCACCAAAACCCTTGCCGTACTCGAAAATCGCTATTTACAAATTTTCATCCAAATCGGATGAGCAGTTTTGAAGTTTTTCACGATTTCCTAAGATTTGTATTAAAGCGCCCTCTGATTTTCAAGATAGCATAAAAAAGATAAGTCCAAACACTCACCGTATCAGAAAACTCCTATTTTCCAATTTTCATGAAATTCCGATGCACAGCTTAGGAGTTTTTCGAGGTTTTTTAAAATATTTGTACTTCAGCGCCCTCTGGTGTTCGAGAGAGAAAAGAGTATATAAGTCAAAAAAAAACTCAGCGTGTCCGAGAACCTCTACATACAAATTTTTTTTTAAATACAAATTTTCATGCAAATCGGATGAACGGTTTCGGAGATAAGCTAAAAAAAAGAATGACTGGAACCCGATCGCAACGCCCCCTACCGGGTCCAAACTTTTTTCCTGAATAAAAAGTAGCCTATATGTTGACCGGGGATATAAGGAACCTAGATATCAAATTTTATTAAAATCCATCAAGTGGTTTTCGCGTGATGCTTTAACAGATAGACAGACAGACAGACAAAAATTTTAAAAATGCGATTTTTGAACTCAGCATCATTCAAAACGTCTATCGCAAAAAGAATTTCAAAAAAATATTTAATGTACAGATTTTTTTTTTACAATTTTATATAAATATAGACAGATTGTGTTGTGTGTGTTGTAGAATGTTTGAACACAAATGATCGAGAACTGAACCTACATGTTTTATGCCGACTTCGAACGGCTTATGTTCTCAAGAAACTTTTCTTGGCAGTTTTTTAAAGTTGTTTGAACACAAATGATCGAGAACTGGACCTACATGTTTTATGCCGACTTCGAACGGCTAATGTTCTCGAGAAACTTTTCATGGGCAGTTTTTACTCTCTGGGGTTTGCCATTGTCTGCAGAGAGGTGGGGGCCGAACAGAAAAATTAATTCAATTAAAAAAACTTTCTGTGTCAGGTGGGATTCGAACCAGTGTTCTATGGCATAAACACCACATACTCTACCCACTGCGCCACGGCCGCCACGTAGATCATACTCTTGGGAAAACATGCCGCCACACTGTGTACGTTGTAGGTTACTCAGTCTTCAAAGTTTCACGAAAAGAAGAATTCAGCCTGACATTCTTTTCATTAAAGATATTATCGATGGCCAAACAGCCTGTCCAGATTTATTAATGCTTATTCCTTTCAGTTTTCCAGCTCGCACTCTTATTGATGATATGATTCAAAGTTTTGTCATACTCAATATCACAGAACTAATTATGGCTTGAATGAACCTATTTCGAGGTGCCTTTCCAATAGCAATCTTGTAGCGCACCAGTTAGATTTGAGTATCAATTGTGATTTGTTTAAGGAACTGCTCTCAGACATCTTTCAATGAAATAAATTACGATTATATAAATTCCTCAATATTCCCTAATAAAAAATGTAATCTTACTATTATATAAAAATGAAACTTGAAAAATTGGCTTTTTTGCGTTGATGCCAGTAAGCTCAAGAACCACTGCACCGATTAAAGTTAAATGTTCACTATTCTCACAATAGTTCATTGTAGAGTGCCACTGTAAGCTCCGAATTTTTAAATATTAAATAGCCGAGAAGTTTTTTACTAATAATCTGGCATAAATCGAAAATTTTATCAAATATAGGTCCTTTTCGCCATTTTCTGCCTTAACAATAAAAGATATGTGAATATAATGCATCGAGAAATGATATATCTTAACGATTCCAACAAATAAATCCGCGGTGACATACCATATATCTAGGATCAATAGTTTTGTCGCAAAAGTTATATTTTAGTGAAAAATTTCATCAATTTCTTGTTGGTTGCCTTCGACGCTATCATTGTTTGCAGCTAGCAGAACGTGGTTTTGGTTTCGCCACAAAATGCTGCTCAGTGCTCAATAAACAGACTCCCTCATGAAAGCAGGGAAAGCTTTTTATTCGTTAACAGCAGAATGTTCGACAATTAAAATTTAAAACATTTTCTCCAAGCGCGTCGTGTTGTTGCTGTTACTCCAATGTTTCGATGTTAATAGCACGGTAGAAGATGGCTAACAAAAAAAGAAATGCATGCAATTTATGATAACAATTTAAGCTAAGCCCTTACTTTGGCACTATTTACATATGTGAATATTTTAACATGTAAGTAGCTATAACTTTTTTTATTAGTGCCAAAGTGAGGGTTAAATTAAAATTCCGTGCGCTGCAAATTACATCGCTTTGAAGCTGCGCATTGTTATGGGTTGAATGCAAAATTGGATTTAGCATGTTCTTACGTCACTACACAGTGTAATCGTTGACCAATTTTATAAGGGGGTCTTGCAAAAATAAGACGGCATAAAGAATGCAAATCTATATAGTTTGAACACATTAGCTGCATTCCCGTGGTCGTTGATGCAAACCTATATAGTTTGAACATAATAACTGCATTCCCGTGGTCGTTGCTCTAGAGCGTGGCTCTATTTTATTCGCAATGCAAAAACAAAAATTTGTATCAGCTGTTTTCCTGGCTCTATTTCTGATCTAAAAATGCTGCCAAGTTTAAAGCACTTTTTTCAAAACGAACATAGTTGGTAAATCTGAATTACTCTTATTCAAGTTTTCTTCTCACTGCTCGCATTCGTATTTTGGCACTTCATAACCAGTGTTGCCAAATTGTAAAAAAGTTGAACTAAAACTGTTCCGCTGAGATTTGATCTAATCCAGTGCCACGGGAATGCAGCTATTAGCCGACTGAAAATACAATAGACTGTGGTGGAACAAGATAAGCAGAGCACGCAGTAAACTAGGCATCGATGGAGTCGGGGTTCGATTCCTAACGATTGAAGTAAGAAGGTAATTTTTTTTTTAAATCATATTAAATTTATGAGTATCTGAATATTTGTTTGCGGTAACTACAGGTCGCAAGCGAAGTATAGTTGGTGAATTTTTCAGTTGCGGTGAGCGAAAAATTTCTTTGCGTGTGGGCCGATTGTTATGAAATAAGTTTTAAAATACCTACATAATCTACAGCACAGTAAAGAGGTGTTTTCCATTCGAAATTTTAATAATAAGTATATTTAATTGCAAAGCATCCCCGATGCAGCGCACTGCTTGATCGTTATCTTTTCTCGAGTTTTTAAGAAGAAATGAAACATAAGAAGAAATGTTTTTATTTCGTCACACCCGGCCCAAAATCTGATTTCGGTATCGAAAATTGAAAAATTTACGAAGAATTCGCAATGGTAACTATCGAATTCGATATTGATTACGACTTGAAAAGGATACGTTTGGCGGACGTAACGGTTACTTTGTAAGCGATTAAACGGTTTACGATCCAGAGCGATTAATACTTCAAGCCAAACGCGAAGAAAATTATATTTTGTACTGTAAGGTGAATACTTTCGGCTACCTTTATTGGCACTTTCTGATTTACTTTTATTATAACTGGAGCGGTTAAACTGGTATAAAACAACTTTAGATTTTTGATCGCCATTTAGGCAAAAATACGATATTTTTCTTTGATAAAAGTTGGTTGCAAACGAACTCGCTGTAAATGAGATATGTGCCGGGTGGGATGTTTGTCTTCAACACCTTTAGCGTGCTTAGGATTCAGAGCCCGAACAGAACCAAAGCGGCTGACGGGTGTCAAATTCGCCGTGCAACAAAATACATGAAAATGTATGCAGCCGCCAAAAATAAAATCGCCTTGGAAATCCGCTACGGAAAAACGCCAGAATAGAATATACAGCTATGGACACATAAATAGCACAAACGTCAACTTATTTTTTTAAACGTTTCGTTTGAAACTAATAATGCATTCATTAACTGTATTTATAATTTTTTTCTTCAGTTAATTTAGTATTTAGTATTTTAGTATTTAGTATTTTATTTATTTATTTAATTTTATGCTAACAAGAACTTAATCTTATAAATAAGCATAAAAGCTAAGTTGAAAGTTACATTAGTACTGATTTGAACAGATAACTATTTATCTAAAATTAAAGCATGGATACGGTATTTTAATAAATAAAAATAAAATAAAAAAAAAAAAAAAAAAAAGATGTCATTACTTGAATTTAAATAAAATGGTTGATTAACATTTTTATAGCTGGCAAACATTTTTATAATTATTGAACAAAAGATTTACACATTAGAACGAGAAATCACAATTAGATGTTGAATGTCACAATTACTGCAAGTAACTGGAAATAGCTTTTTTAAATTGCGTTGCATTGCTAATACACTGAACGTTATTGGGAAGCGAGTTCCAAAGACGGATCGCATTAACATAAAATTGATGTTCAGACATAAAGCAGGCGAATTTTGGTTGTAACAAACTGTTACCTCGGTTAGACCTCAAAAATGTTAGCTTTTCGAATAAATAAGGGGGTTCTTTGGTATTAATGATTTTGTGAAGTGCTACTAGTGTTCTCAAGCTCAGCAGATTATCGAATGTAAGACTAAAAATTTCTTTTGCATGCTGCGATACGTGATCGGTACGCTTAAGCCCAAATATGTAACGAGCAATATTATTGTACGCTACATTCATTTTTCGCTTGCTTGCAGCATCACAGTATGAATATATTTCACACCCATACAAGAGGGTGGGCACAAGATATGCCTTTGCCAGAAGCATTCTAATCCTTTGCGGAGTAAAACTTTGAGTTGCCCATAAGTTACGGAGCATCCCGTAAACTTTTCCTACCGTGGCATTTACATGATTGGACCATGTAAGCGTGCTATTGAAGATGATGCCCAGGTTTTTTGTAGAAGTCACAATCTCGATATATGAATCATTTAGAACAATTTTCGGAATACCAGAGATATTGGTGGCTTTCCTGCTGACTAAAAGGCATTTTGACTTATTTGGGTTTAAACAAAGACCATTAGCATGAGCCCAATTGTAAACTCGCTTAAGGTCAAGGTTCAAGCTGTCAACGCAGCTGTTAATATGATTTAATGGGCAACTTATATAAAGCTGAACATCGTCTGCGTACATGTGCACATGACAAGATTTTAAAATATTTGGCAGGTCGTTAACATACATTTAAAACAAAAGTGGTCCCAAAATGGAGCCTTGAGGAACCCCGCGGACAACTGGTAAGAATTCTGAGAAAATATTTCCAATATTTACAGATTGCGATCTCCCGGACAGATACGTCGACAGAAAACGAGTGGCAGTCGATGAAAATTTAAACATATTTGACAGTTTAGCGCAAAGAATGTGGTGGTCGACGGTGTCGAATGCTTTAGAGTGGTCAAGTAATACCAAGAAAGTAATCTCGTTGCGATCAAGCTTTGTTCGAATCTCGTCGGACACATCAAGCAATGCAGTAACACAGCTTCGTTTAGGTCTGAACCCGGATTGTCTATCTGAAAGTAATGCATTTCTCAAAAGATGTTGATTAATTTGCTCGTGAATTAAGGATTCGAATACTTTAGATAAAAATGGCAAAATGGCAATTGGTCGGTAGTCGTTGCAAGTTTTTGGAATAGGGATTATTTTGGCTTTTTTCCAGCTTGTTGGAAACAAAGATGACATTATAATTGTATTGAAATGATGTGTAACGAAAGGAAGGAGTTTTGGCATAAATGCTTTTATAAATTTCGGATGCATCTTATCCAAACCAACAGCATTGGATTTTACTTTTAAACAGCACTGATAAACTGCATCTTGGGTGACACTGTTAAAACTAAAGCATGCACCTTGGCCTTGTTGAACTTCCGATAAATTGATTGGATTTGTTGTTTGCTTTGGCAAAGAAATATCAATAAATTTTTTGTTCAGACTTTTTACATCGACGTCTACACCTGCTTGAGCAACAAGCCTGCCTACCCCAATTTGCTTTATTACCTTCCAGGTCTGATTTCCACCAATGGCCGAGTTATATTTGTACTCATAGTGTGATAGTTTAGCATTATTACAAGCCTTAACGACATTTTTCCTGCATTCCTTAAATATTCGGAGTAACTCTGGTGTTTTAAACATTTTCCAGCGTTTATAAGCTTTGTTTCGTTTCAAAATTAAATTTTTAATCATGTCTGTAAACCAAGGTGGTTGATCATGCTTGATGATTTTAGTTTTGATGGGGACGTATTTATCAAAAAGGAAGCTTATATTATTCTCTAAGAACGCCAATTGATCATCAACTGATGGCATGTAGTAAACTCTGGACCAGTCAATTAGGTCTAAATCAATACTTAGAGCATTATGATCAATGTTCTTAAAGTCCCTGTATGTTATTTTTTGTTCAGGGGTCTTGAAACTATGATCTTGGGTCTTGATTTCGCCGATTCTAAATAAAATTGGTCGTGGCAAATATTGCACTTCGGAAAAAAGGGTCAATATTTCACGAACTAAGTCGAAAAGCCAAAAAACCATCTGAAATCGCGGATATTCTCAAAATTTCGCGAAAAGTGGTTTATAATTATAGACCATTATAATGCACTCAAGCTGGTTACGTCAAATGGTTCAAATAATTTCGAGAATAAGCCGCACAATCCTAGACCGCGTATAACCACCGCTTCTAGTGATAGGCTTATAGTTCGCAAAATTAAGAGTGATCCTTTTAAGTCAGCAAAGCAAATTATGAGGGAAATAAATGAAGAAAATAACCTTAATGTTTCAAGACAACTAGTATCTAGGAGACTACATGAAGCTAATCTTTATGGACGCATTAGCCGAAGAAAGCCGCTCTTAACAAAAAAAAAATTTAAAGGATCGCTTAGCGTTTGCAAGGGCCCATATGAATAAAGAAGACCAATTTTGGAAGAACGTGCTCTGGACTAACGAAACTAAATTTAATAAGGTTGGACTAGATGGAAAAACTTTTGTTCGGCGCCCCAAACACCAAGAGTTGAATCCGAAGTATACAAAAAAATCATTAAAGCATGGAGGAGGGAATTTATGGCTTGGGGAGCTTTTTCCTGCGTTGGGCCAATTTTTCGTATACCAGGAATAATGGACAAAAATATGTATTAAGATTTTCTTAATAACCAGATGGAACCATTTGCATTTGAGAACATGCCTATTAGGTGGACTTTTATGCACGATAATGATCCAAAACACACAGCAATGGTTGTGATTAATCGGTTAAAAAAGGAAAAAATAAGTATTTTGAATTGGCCGGCTCAAAGCCCAGACCTCAATCCCATAGAAAATTTATGGAATGATGTAAAGGTCAGCAACCACAATTTTCGAAATTAAGATGAGTTATGAAGTGGAATTGAGAAGGATTGGTACTCTATTCCGAAGGATATGGTCAAGAAGCTTGTGGGGAGTATGGGACGAAGATGTCTGGCTGTTTTGGACAATTTGGGATACTGTGCCAAGTACTAGTAAGCATATTCGTAAGCTCATTGTAAAATAAAAATAAATCATTATGTCTTTTTTTCAGAATCCAAATTGTGGTATTTATACGTCCAAATAAATTTTCTAATTTTTAACTCGTAATTACAAATTTACTAATGATTTTAAGTTTTTAACGTTTAAACTTAAATACCATGAAATAAATTCTTGTTTGCCTCTATGTATTTTATTTAAATTTATGTGAAACACCCTACATTAATTTTTGTGCTATTTATGTGTCCACGGCTGTATTTTATTCTTTCTCCGACGGCTGTTGGATCTCTCTCTGCGTGTCGTAAGAGTTGCCATATTTTTGCTAAGGATAAGCTGTGTTTAGTGCTGTTTTTCAAGTTTTTACCATGTGAATTCATGAAAGTTCAAAACAAAATATGAAATTATTTTCTCCAAAATGAAGCATTTACACCGAAAAGCAACGCTTATCTGACAACCGCTCCTATTCTGGACATGTTCTCAGCGGATTTCATCGACAACTCACTCTCACTGGCCACTCAGCGTGCTTAGATTTTGTTTTATATGAAGTTTTTGCGCTCTATCTCTTTCCACACTCATTCAAAAAGTAAAAAATCTCTTAGCGGCAAGACTGCCATTTCAAACTTTTTTTTTGCTTTGTGTAGTACAATTTCGGGTTTTTGAGTAGTCCGGCGTAGTATGGATAAAATTATTACAATCTTTTTTGTTCAAATAAATGTACATTTTTCTTTTATGTATTTATTTTTTTAATTATCTTTGAAAAGAGATTCGCAAAATATATTTGAATGCAAATATCTTATATTTTTTTGTAAAAAATTACAGTTTGCAGTCTTAAAATTTGCGAATAATGCGAAACAATAAATAAACAAAGTACACAGGGCTTAAGTAGAACTCATTTATATAAGCAAAAATTTATTTAAACTTAAAATCAAAATTTCCTGACAATGTTAGAATTTTTGAAATAAATCGCAAAAACATTTGACAGAGTATGAAATAAGTTATGCGTCATCTGGGTAAAGATATCTTCTTTATTTCCAACGTGAGAGAATAATTTCTTATAAATTAATCTCAATAAATTTTACAAATCAGTTTTTTTAAGTTATGACATGCTATGACGATATTGAAACATAAAAAAAAGATATATTTTCTTAAAAAATATTTGCTACTTAAAATATAATTGGTAAGAAATAAAAATTTATACATTTTTTATATATCTACATACATCTTGGACTCTGCTTTGGAGAAAAAAATCACCAATTTACTCAGAAAAATTTGGGTAGAAAAATGGAAAAAATTGGCATATAAAGTTATTTGGCAAATTTAAATTTCGACGGGGGTAGTTTTTTGTAAATTTGTTTTTTTTTTCTTTCCTAACAAAAAACCTTAAATTTAAGCTTTATTAGCCTTATAATAGTATCATGGTAGAGGGCTTTAAAAAAAGCAGCAAAAACAGACTTAACTCACAGCAAAGTAAAAAAACTGACGACTATTTTAAAATCGATTTCTGCATTAAGATTTTAAAATTGCCGCCAAACATTAATTTTTCGTCCAATTTCAACAAACAGTATATTGTTAGAAAGAGGAAAACAAGGAAAGAAGAAAAGAATTGTTATATGTTATGTTATAACAAAAATATTTAAATGTCATATTTTTTTTTTAGATTTTTTGCCATCTAAGATCGAGTAAACAATTGGGGTAAAAAGACGGTCTTATATATCTACGTATTAACGTAGATACATTTGGAACTAACAAAAATTACTTGTTGAAATGTTTTATTATTTAATGTGAACAGTAAAACTCAAAAATGGCAAAGTCAAACGATAACAAGTGAAAAGAGTGATTATGAAAATGCTTAAGAAAGTTGTTCTGTATGTAAGAGTAAGGGTATCAACACATTAGTTATTTTTGTAAATTTAAAAAAGTGCGTAAAATTAAAATTGAGCAAATAGCAGTACTAGTAAAATTTGGGTAGTACGAATGTTCATAATAGTTGTACAATAAAAATTTGGATAGTACGTAAGACGTAAGAGTAGTACATATAATAAAGGGTGATTTTTTTGAGGTTATGATTTTCATGCATTAGTATTTGACAGATCACGTGGGATTTCAGACATGGTGTCAAAGAGAAAGATGCTCAGTATGCTTTGACATTTCATCATGATTAGACTTACTAACGAGCAACGCTTGCAAATCATTGAATTTTATTACCAAAATCAGTGTTCGGTTCGAAATGTGTTTCGCGCTTTACGTCCGATTTATGGTCTACATAATCGACCAAGTGAGCAAACAATTAATGCGATTGTGACCAAGTTTCGCACTCAGTTTACTTTATTGGACATTAAACCAACCACACGAATGCGTACAGTGCGTACAGAAGAGAATATTGCGTCTGTTTCTGAGAGTGTTGCTGAAGACCGTGAAATGTCGATTCGTCGCCGTTCGCAGCAATTGGGTTTGTGTTATTCGACCACATGGAAGGTTTTACGCAAAGATCTTGGTGTAAAACCGTATAAAATACAGCTCGTGCAAGAACTGAAGCCGAACGATCTGCCACAACGTCGAATTTTCAGTGAATGGGCCCTAGAAAAGTTGGCAGAAAATCCGCTTTTTTATCGACAAATTTTGTTCAGCGATGAGGCTCATTTCTGGTTGAATGGCTACGTAAATAAGCAAAATTGCCGCATTTGGAGTGAAGAGCAACCAGAAGCCGTTCAAGAACTGGCCATGCATCCCGAAAAATGCACTGTTTGGTGTGGGTTGTACGCTGGTGGAATCATTGGACCGTATTTTTTCAAAGATGCTGTTGGACGCAACGTTACGGTGAATGGCGATCGCTATCGTTCGATGCTAACAAACTTTTTGTTGCCAAAAATGGAAGAACTGAACTTGGTTGAAATGTGGTTTCAACAAGATGGCGCTACATGCCACACAGCTCGCGATTCTATGGCCATTTTGAGGGAAAACTTCGGAGAACAATTAATCTCAAGAAATGGACCGGTAAGTTGGCCACCAAGATCATGCGATTTGACGCCTTTAGACTATTTTTTGTGGGGCTACGTCAAGTCTAAAGTCTACAGAAATAAGCCAGCAACTATTCCAGCTTTGGAAGACAACATTTCCGAAGAAATTCGGGCTATTCCGGCCGAAATGCTCGAAAAAGTTGCCCAAAATTGGACTTTCCGAATGGACCACCTAAGACGCAGCCGCGGTCAACATTTAAATGAAATTATCTTCAAAAAGTAAATGTCATGGACCAATCTAACGTTTCAAATAAAGAACCGATGAGATTTTGCAAATTTTATGCGTTTTTTTTAAAAAAGAAGTTATCAAGCTCTTAAAAAATCACCCTTTAGTACATAAGAGATTTGCTGGGTAAATAGATTCTAGTTGTCTCAGCCTTCTTAACGCTGCGTGCTTTAAATGGCTGCAATGTCCTTATTATAAGATTTTTAATGAGTGTAAAATATAATTTTGAATTTACTTACTTTTTTAATTATTTTGTAGTTTTTCCGAACAATCAGAATAGGGGCTGGTCATCATTGTTTTATTTTAATAATCACAATTTTCTTGTCAAGCTTTGGCAGCAAGTTACTTAGCTATGCGTGTAAAATATCGAACTGCCGTGAGAAAGCCAGTATCATAAGAACGGTAAAATACAGTGTTGCTCTATCATTGACAAGAAACGCGATCAGTGTTGCTACTTGCATATGGCATGCATGCATGTGGTGTAAAAAACGTTCTACAAAAATCCGTAATCTTTTTTTAAGCTTAACAATCCGTAGAAAAACAGATAAGTCCACAAAGCTGATATCACTTCAATCCAAGAAATGCGATGGAAGGGACAAGGGTTGTTCTCGGCAAGCATCCGATGATATCCACTACAGCGGCCATGCGGAAAAGCACGAGTTTGGGTGCGGATTTGTAGTTGGCAAGAGATTACGGAATCACGTCCTGCGATTCACTCCTGTGAACGAACGACTTGGTATAATCCGCATCCAGGCTAAATGCTTTCATATAAGCCTAATATGTGCGCGTGCTCCGACAGAGGACAGGAACGATGAGATCAAAGAAACTTTCTTCGAGCGCTTTGAAGGCGCTTACGAGCGTTTCCCCCTCACGACATAAAAATTGTGCTTGGTGACGTCAACGCTAAGGTGAATGAAAACATATTTAGTCCAACAGTTGGAAAGTTCAAACGACAACACATCCGATAAGGGAATGAGGCTGATTGACTTCGTCGTAGCACGAAACATTGTCGTAAGTAGCACAAGGTTCAAGAATCTCAATATTCAAAAGGCTATCTGGTGGTCCCCTGACCAAAACACGCGCAACCAAATGGATCACGTTTTGATTGACGGAAGGCACTCTTAAAGTGTATTAGATGTACGCACGATCCGTAGTGCTAATATAGACTCGGATCATAACATGTCGCAGCTAAGATCCGTATACGTCTGTGCGATGCAAAGAATGCGCGCAATCCTACACAGATCGACGATATATGCGCGCAGTGGGCACACATCTTCCACTCTATGCGTGAGGCGCCTAAGAGGTTATTGGCTACCACGGGGGCGAGAGATGTCTTTTCAGGAGGAAAAAAAAGAAGCAGAAAAGCGCGAGTGTGAGAAGATTGAGATGCATGGCGACAGGAACAAGGCGCGAAAATTTTTCGAAAAAATAAGATGCCTGGCCGATGGTTTTAAGACCAGGGCGTCGTCCTGCAAGGGTGAAAACAGGAATCTAGTGATAGATATCTATATCACTGACGTTATGGAGGAAACACTTCTCTAGTCTTCTGACTGTCGATGATGACAAAAATCCCGTCATGATGATATGATATCCCGGAACCCCAATTATGGATGACAGCGTTCAAGTTCTGCTGCCCGACTAAAATGAAGTCTTGACAGCCATAACACGGCTTAAGAACAACAAAGCTGTGGGAGCCGATGGTCTGCCCGCTGAGCTGTTTAAGAACGGAGGCGAAGCTTTATTTAAGTGCATTCATGAGCTTCTTTGCAGAATATGGTCGGAAGAATGCATTCCAAACCATTGGAACCTCAGAATACTCTGCTTAATCCACAAGAAAGGCGATTCCACCATTTTGTACTAATTACCGTGGGATAAGCCTCCTAAATATTGAATATAACGTCCTGTCGAGTGTATTATCTAACAGACTGAAGCACATCATAAACCAACTGATTGGGCCTTATTAGTGTGGAATCAGGTCTTGAAAATCTACCACCGACCAGAAATTCACGCTACGATAATTCTTGGAAAAGACCATAGAGAAACAAATCGACACCCATCACCTTTTTACAAAGCCGCTTTCGACAGTTCAATAAGGAATCCGCTATATTCACAATATTCTATCAGAGTGTTATGCTTCTAGCCTATGCTGATATTGATATCATTGGCCATAACACACACGAAGTCAGTGCAGCATTCTTCAAATTAGAAAAAGAGTCGAGCCGCATGAGTCTTGCAGTAAACGTAAATAAGATGAAATATCTGGTGGCTACAAGCAAACAGTCCCAGCTTGTTGGCACCCACGTCACTGTTGACAACACATCCTTCGAGGTTGTGTAGGACTCCGTCTACCTCGGATCCAACATTAACTCCACCAACGATATAAGTAGAGAGATAAAACAAGAGATAAATTTTGCCAACAGGTGTTACTTTGGGCTCAGTAGGCAATTGAGAAGCAGATCCCTCTCTCGACGAACAAATGTCACGCTCTATAAGTCACTAATCATACCCGTCCTGTTATATGCAGCACAAACCTGGTCGTTGAGCAGTAGCTTCTAACTGGCGCCAGCCAGCGCAAAACAGAAACGCAAAACAGCAATTTCTTGCGCCAGTTGAAAACCAACTTACGGTTGTAGGCACCACATAAGTAAGTAAGATCATATTCAAATATTTGATTGAGTTTTATGAAAAGACTTAAAACGCAGATTGGACACATTGGCGACGACAGTAGAATTGCAATATAAGGTGAATATAAAAATCTTGTCACATGCGCAATACGGCGCAACAAACAGCTGTTTTTTTACAGAAAAGAATATTAATATTTTATTGCAACAAGTCTTACTAAATAGTCCGATGTATCAGAAATGTTACGATTTTCAGGCTTGAGTCCGAAGTTTTTCAAAAAACAAATTTCCAAAATTCTTCAAAATATTATTTTTTCAGAAAAAAAACAAACATCCGATTTCACATATATTTCTTTATGTATATGCAAAAAAAAACAAAAAAAAAAATCAATGGCTGCACATTTTATAACGAATCTTGCTATTATTACTTTTCTCTGTATTTGAAATAAAGCCGAATTTGAATGAAGAATATTTAGACACGGATAAATTTCGCATTCAAAATCGTAAGAATCTAATTAATTTTTGTTGCAAAGTTATTTAATGAAAGTTGAAATTTATGCTGACCTGAACTTGTTCGGACAAATCCATTGATGTTTCCACTACAGAAACTTGTGTGAAACAGGTGTGTTACATATATATAACGCCACTTCGACATTTTAAATATTTTTGTAACGGCCAACTTAAGCAAAAGAGAATGTTTTGCGAATTTGGTCATCTATGCACAACAACGGTAGTGAACAAGACCAAAGTCTATTCTAGTAACGGTACATTGTTTATTGCTAAATATTACTGTTAATGCTGTTTCATATTTATAACGCCACTTGCAATTATTCCTTCTGCTGCGTTTGAAGTGTAGAGATTAATAAAATTGTGTAGCTAGTTTTCAAGACCTTAACAATAGAAAAAAATTTAGACTGGAATACCTCGTGCAACCCAAAATACTTTCAAAAAAATGGGAAAAATAAAAATTCTTAAAGAAGAAGGCTATGGAATTCAGGAAATCGGGCGTAGAATTAATCGCAGCCATAGAGTGATTCAACATTTTTTAACAAACCTCAAAATTACGACAAAACAAAATGTTCGGGCAAAAAAAATCCTCTTACCGCGATCAGCGGGAAATAATCCGAGCTGTGAGTAACACTATACACAGTTTAAAAGAGTGGCGGAGTTTTGTTGCTGAAAAAATTCCCGAACACCGGTATGGAGAGTGCTACATCAATGTAAACATATCCATAGTAAACTTATGAAGTGTGTTTCTACTCTTGCTAGCAAACATAAGAGAACGATTTTGGAATTTGCAAGAAGGAACATAGGAGCAAATTGACTACCAGTCAGCTTTTCAATAATGTTTTAAAAAAGGGTCCCACGTTAAATTTTAATTTTGACATGTCATATTTTCTGATGAGAAAAAAATCGAATCTTGATGCCTAGGATGTATTTTGACATTATTAATACAACATACGCCGCGAACCACATCTTTTTTAAAAAAGAAGTTTTGGTGGAGAGAAAGTGATGGTGTGGGGTGGTTTTTCTGAAATTGAAAGATAATGCGGCAATCTACGTAAATCGAGATGGTTTCAGGCCAATAACATTGATTTATTGGAGTAGCCGGCGTACTCTTCAGATTGTAATCCCATCGAGAATTTATGGGGAGTTCTTGTACGCCAGGTGTATAAAAATAACAGACAATTTGGCAACGTGAAAGAACGGAAATCAGCTATTTCCGAAGAATGGAGTAAAATTGATTCAAACACATTAAAAAAATGAACTGCAAGAATTCCAAATCGCATTTACAATATTATTGGAGTCAATGGAACAGTAATTTAATATATTTTTTTTTTAAAATTCAATAAAAATCATTTTTATTAAAAATTTTGAAATGGCGTTATAAATATGAGACAGCATCAAAAGTGATATTAAGCAATAAACAGTGTACCGTTATTAGAAAAGAGTTCACATTTGCTCACTATTGTTGTTGTGCATAGATGACAGAATTCGCAAAACATTATCTATCGTGTAAACTGGCCGTTACAAAAATATTTAAAATTTCGCAGTGGCGTTATATTTATGAAACGTACCTTAGTAGTTTTTTTTTTTTAGATAATTTAAAGAGGTTTTTAGCCAATGCTTTAATATTGCCATTTTCATTAAAAACAAAAATTCAATTTTATCCCCCAACGTTTCGTCAATTTTTTGTTGACATCATCAGGGGAATTTTTAATTAATTCTAGAAAACACAATAATTTTTGGTTTTAAGAAACATTTAAACAATTGAAAATTTACATTAACTTACTTTATAACATTATATAAAGAAACATTTAAACAATTGAAAATTTACATTAACTTACTGTATACCATTATATAAACACAAAATTTTTTAAAAATAAACATTAAACGTTAAAAATTAACGCAAAAACTGAAAACTCTTAAGCATCTACTTGTCCAGTGCAACTGCATAATTATTGTTTATATTGTCAGTATCTTCTTTAAAGTTAACAGCTCTGTCGCCTTTCTTCTGTATTCGTAAACTTTCCAGTGTCAATCTTTTGTTTCTTTTGTTTTCTACGTCTAATATTTTAACAGCATCAATATCAGCTGTGTGGCCTGTCGTCCATATACATACATATGTTGTGCTAACGCTGTTGTTTTTTTTTTTTTTGTTTCGTATGTCCAGCTTGTGTTTTGTCATTCTTCAACAAAAGATGTCAACAAAAAATTGACGAAACGTTGGGAGATAAAATTGAATTTTTGTTTTTAATAAAAATTGCAATATTAAAGCATTGGCCAAAAACCTCTTTAAATTATCTAAAATAAATATTGAAATTAGCCCAAATAATCGAAACATTGATTAAAAAAATGTTATTGGTAACTCAGCAGGAGGAACTTTTAATTTCACTGATAAATAAAATTCGGTGACAACGTTGCTATCAAAGGATTGTCCCAATTTAATTGACTTTAATGGCCGTATTTTGTAAAACGCAAGCGTTCACCTCACTTGGGATTTTTTGACTGGCAATTTCATTTTCATATGAATTAAAACAAACTCTCTTTCTCTCACTGAAATTTTCTAATGAATTTTCTTGCCCGACAAAAAAAAAAAACATTAATTGATGTGATCGCTTGCGTTTTACAAAATGCGGCCATAAATGTATTTATCATTCGTCTGCAATATGAACATTGTATGAATGCCTTCAAATTCCATCCTTTGTCGAATCGATAACCTGTGACATCTACAATAACATTTAGAGAAGACAGTTCCAAAAGAACAGACCAATTCCAAAAAACTATAAAGCTCGTAAAAATAAAATCCGGAAGAGTCCTAAGTCCTGAGCAAATATGTTGCCTATGTTTGGAAAGCGTTCTTGATCGTTTACTGGACTTGTACGAATAATTAAAAACGTGCATTGTATTTGAAAGAAATATTTAAATACATTGAGAAGTTTTAAACTATTTATGGGAACTTATGTACCTAAATGTATTTACTATTTTATACAACTATATAAATATTATTAATTATTATTATTAAGGCGGTCTTCTCATTGAGCAACTTTTTTTTTTTTACTTTTTTTTGCATTTATTTATAGCTTGGGTAGTTGTGAATATGCCCCTAAAAGGATTTTTAGAAATTCGATATACTTTAGACGATACAGCCTTTTTTGTGAAGCAAGGTCTTCATCAAAATGAGCTATTTGATTTGGTGATGGAGGTAATAAAACCAGCTTACGAAGCGCTGTCGGCAGATAATTTGCTTGAAAGATGCCTTGGATCTGAAACTCAGAATTCCAATGAGTCCTACAATTCTGTTCTTTGGTCACTTTCGCCCAAACACATCAACTCAGGCGCACGCACCATCGAAGTGGCCAATTTCATTGCAACGTGCCTCTTCAACGACGGTTTTATACCCATACTTAAAATTATGGGTTTGATGGGTATTGCGATTGGCAAAAACGCATACGAATACGCACTATCTCGCAATGAAGACAGATTAAACCGATCAGAGACTCGAGCTGCGGCATCATCAAAAGCTGGCAGAACGGCTCGCAGAGCAGAGAGGGCAGCAGAAAGCAGTTTCTACGAAAAAGAGGAAGGTGGCATTTAAATATTTTTGATTTTTTATTGTTTTTTCCCAAAAAAATTACTTCAAACTTTAAACGCGTTTATCTCGAACCCACGTTTTTCGAACTGGCGGCCATGATATCTCCAGTTCAACTGAACCGATTTTCATGAAACAAAGTGGAATCGACGCAGAATTGTCACCATTCTCGGGTGAACCTCGACCATAATTTTAAAAAATTTTTTACTATTTTTTTTTTACACTAAACTACAAAAAAAAACCCGAAATTGAAATTTTTTTTTTTGAATGGCCGCCATTTTGTCAAAAAAAAATCACAAAATTAAGCTTGAGGTTCACCCGAGAATTACATCTATACTGATTATAACCTGATTACTGATACTGATTATTTTTTTTTCATTTCAGACGCTCCGGAGACCCGGAATCGTGGCCGCCGTGACGACACCTTTTTTTTCACCACCAACTTTGAAGTCTCATTACTTTTTGAACAGCCCATGTATTGAGGCAAAAAAAATTTTTTTATTTACTTTGAACCTTTTGTAATACAATAAATAAAAAAAGTTTTCAATTATTCTTTGCGTTTTCAAATAAGAATTTTTTTAAAAAGGGTCCAAAAAACGGGTTTTGAATGAGAAGACCGCCTTAAGAAATTATATAAATGCATGGAGAAATTTTAAACTATTTATGGGAATTTATGTACCCAACTTTGTTGAATTCAAACCAACGGTGTAAAAGAATTTTATTAAAATTAAAAAGTCACAACCCTGTTCAATTTCCAAAGAATATGTGTGGAACATTTGGTTGAAGGCGGACAAAGGCTATAGAAGAAGTTCGCTCCTGTCGCCAAAATTTTAAACCTTGGACTACTCATTACACCAAAAAATATATTTGCAAAATTTGGTTGAAGTCAGAAAAACGGCAGAAGGAGTTTCTTTAAAATTAAAGTGGCACGCCTCCTGTCTTATTCCGCCAGAATTTTCTGGACTAATCACTGCTCATTATTGCAAAGAATATATTTGCACAATCTGGTTGAAGTCAGAAAATTGGTGTAGAAGAAGTTCGATCAAAATTAAATTACCAAGCCCCCCTGTCTTATTTCTCCCATTTTTATAAAGTACGGGCAGCTCATTATGTCAAATAATATATGTGCAAAATTTGGTTTAAGTCGGACAAACGGTGTACAGGGAGTTCGATTAGAATGAAATAGACACGCCCCTTGTATCCTCTCATTATTTAAAAAGTATATATCGTAGCTGCGCCAACAAAAACAGTTATGTGTTTTTCAGTAACTTGTCAGGAGAGCAAAAAAACTGATTCCTGGTGTCCAAAAGAAATTTTTTGCAAATGTTATATTTAAATGAAATTATATTAAAAATATGATATTGATTTGTGGAAAAATAAGCCATTTTTTTGGCCCACTACGATGTGGTAGACATTTGCGCCGTTTTAAAGCGTTTTGTTTTTATACATGACTTTAATTCGTTTTCTTCTATTGCTTTATGCCCAATGTTTCAAAAATGACAGTTTTTCATTGAAAATACCACTGTTTTCATCCATAACACAGTGTGAATAACTTAAGAAAAAAAATTTTCCTGGGATAATTCTAAGAAATCATGATTGTGGCCACCTGTAGCAGTGCAATGCATGTGGTCGGACCTCTTGATCATGTCGGAGTTCCGAGATCTAGACTTTTGTAATTTGAACGTTACGATCACCTATGTACCTACTACATAGTGAGTTCGAAACGGGAAAAATACCAAAATACACTTTCGGAAATTAAAATTTATCGCTGATTCTGAAAAAAAATATAATTTTTGTGAGAAAATAGTCTTAACCACTATTTTGGTGGTCTTTATTTGAAAAATGAGAATTTTTTAAACAATTCTTTCGATTTCGCAGGTATTTTGTAACTTTAATGATTGAAATGTTCCAAGTTATGTTTCAGAAAGAAAACAATAAAGTTCAGCGACCAAAGACGTCAAATATTTCATTTGAATCTGGTTTGCATGTGTTTGTAGGTCTGATGAAAACGCTTGCCTTGCTCGTCCGACTCAGAGGGTATTTGGCGCTCGAATTTGACCATATAGCAGTGCAAGGAATGCATTTTCAGAGACATACATTAACATTAATTAATACATTTACATTAAATACGTCCAACAAAACGCATATAAGAACTGCGTAATTTTCTATGCGTTTTTTTCCAAGAAATCTATCGAATAGAGATTTCATTGCATCCCACGCTACTAACTGTTCTGTAGAAAGCTAAACATTAAATTCATCGTCTTGTACAATATTCCGAATGTTTGAGCTTTATCTTTTTTCACAAAAATTACAATTTTTTTGAAATCAGCGATCAATTTCACATTAAAAAAGTGCATTTTTTATCATTTCGAACTTACTTACGCTGCAATAGGTAAAAAAGTGATTACAACGTTTAAATTTAAAAAAGTCTGGATGTCGGAATTCCGACCTGATACAGAAATCCGACCACCTGCATTGCACTCCTACAAGTGCCCACAATCACGATCTTTTGAAATTATTCACAAAAATTTTTGCACGGTGTGACCGTGCAATTAGACAACAAAGCATAAATATCCTTTCAGATAGCGGTAATTTTTATATGAACACTTTCTTCCATTGTTAACGGTCAAATTCGAATTGCATGCAAGCAAATGGAAAAGTTGAATCTATATAGTTTAATCTATAGTATGTTTAGTGTATGTTTATTTAATCTATGTAGTTGTTTTATAATTATATTTTCCATCAAAATCATAGTACGTGCATTTGTTTCGTCTGCGATCAAAAACGGTTATAAACAAGTAAGCATATATCCGTTTTTTCAGAGTATTTATAGTACTGCGAGCAATAGCTGTTTTTGGTCTAAGGCAGAGATGGGCACACCATACAACGACATTCGACATGCATATGTGTCGCACTCAGTTTGCTACACTGATAGCTGCGGTTGTGTAGAAAAGGCAAAAAAGAATTAAAAATTAAAATTCCAGTAGATATGTATTATTTACATTCACAGAATTACCGAAACTTTGCTCCAATTTGATAAAAATTTTATAATTCCTCCTTGCGTTGTCTTCTCGATTACCAGCACTTTTTTTGTTACACAGCAGGCATTTAAATTTCAATTTTTCATTTAGAATGTGAGAAAAACACATTCTATTTAAAATTTTGAACTTTCGAATTCCATGTCAATATTATTCTTATTTTATCAGTGTACCTAAAGCCGAGAAGGGCATAGAAAAATCACATAAAAGAGCGAAAAAGACGAACAGGATTTGCCTCCTGAAGTTTGAAACCTTTGCTGATTGACGCTGACTGCTGTAAGCATATACCGAAATGTTACGTCATTCCTCAAATTTGAGGACATTTTTTCAGATGTCAGCATGGTGGAATAATAATAAGCTGTTAGTGAGTTTGGAACTTCTCTCTCAAAATGATAAATTTTTGTTTCCCCGCTCTTGTCAAAAACAGCTGATGATGAATTGCAATGAAAATAAATTTTGTTAAGTTCGTGTTTTTTGTGCAATTAAAAAAGATTTCGGTTTATCAAGCAATTATCAGTTGAGGCATTGAACATTTTTTCATGGCATTCGATATGTTATTGAAGCAGACGATGTGAATGCAAGACAATTTGCATGCTGGCCAAAGCTTCATGTCGGTGGCACCTTCCATCGCACGTTTTTGATAAAATGGCAAAAACGTGCAATGGCGAACTTGGCAAACGGACGGACGGAGACAACTGCAATTACTTATTGCCAACATAACACGGCACAATTAATTGCATTAAATATTTATTTACACTTAATTCGCGCAATAAACTATAGCACATCATAACCTAGCAACTCAAGCAAATAATACAATTTGGCAACTATCAACAATTCCACTCAAGAAATTCTTGGTGTTGTCAAAAACTCACTAATACCTTATTTTTATTCCACCATGGATGTCAGTAATCGACATTTTTGACATTGGCGCTAGAAGAGCAAAACAAAAAAAAAATGTCTAAGCTATCGAATCTGTTTAAGCACAAGCATGACTTCAGGGGCGCATTAATTTTTCATTGTCATATATTTTCAGGCCGCCTTTGTTATCACTGGAGTAAATTAATATTAATACGTTTTGTTTGTTTATTGTTTTTTATTGGCCTTATAACATATATGCCATATACCATATTCTTTAGTTCAGTTTTTTCACATTTAGGCGAAAACATTCAATTTTAAAATGCAATGAATGCAAAGTTGATTTGGAGGGTGAAATGAATCACCAATTATTAATTTAATTTAAATCAAAGATTTATTTGATCAATCAAATTTAATTTAAATCGGTTGGAGATGTTTGCATTACTGCGGAAAAGAACCTTAAAATTTAAGCAAAATTATTAGATAAAACCAAATCTATTTGGATAAAATGTATTATAATCAAACTCTTTTGAACACACAACACTCTCTTGTAGGAAAAAATATATTTGAAGGCCATATTAAGTCGTCCGGTCATTATAACATAGTTATTAAAATTTTAATTGAAATATTTTTAAGATTCCTTTTTTTTCAATTTTATTTCAAAGGAATTCAAATATAAAAATTAAAAAATGATTTCACATGTATATATTTAGTTTACTATGTAAGTAGTTGCTTGCATATCAAATTTTTTATATAAGTTTAACACAAAAAATTATTTTTGTAATATATTAATATATTGTAATAAATTTATATATCATAAATCATTGACTTAACTTTTTAACTACGAAAAAATGTTATACAGAAACTTATTTCATATGCAATTCCAATCAGAAGAATTGCGCTTAGCTGTACGCAACAACCAAATACCGCCCTGAGTGAATGTTTCTGTATTAGTGTGAACATACACCAGTAAGTAAAATGCCTCACTTTTATTCCAGAACACCACTTCCTTATCTCTTATTTCTATGATTTGAGGTTCGCTGAGGTTGCCTTATCTAAACCAAAAGAGATATAAAAAACTGCAAGTGCAGAAATATGGGCAATATATAGTGGTAATAAAATATACATTAAAAAAATTGACTAAAATCACATAGCCTTTTTTGTTGGCTCAGTACCGATATGTGAATACATGTGAAGAAAAGAATATGTAAGAAAGTAAGAAATAGAAAAGAATATGAAGAATATGTTCAAAATTTGGTTGAAATTGGAAAACGGTGTAAATGGAGCTCGTTTAAAAATAAAGTGCCACGCCCCCTGTCTAATACCACCCAATTTTATAAACTTAAGATTGCTAAAATTAACAAGGATTATGTGTACAAAATTTTGTTGAAGTCTGACACACGGTGTAACAGAAGCTCGATTAAAAGTAAAATGCCACACCCACTTTTTAGTCTAAAGACTCCATATTATACCGAAGAATATATGTGCAAATTTTGGCATAGGTCGAACAAACGATGTGGATACAATTTGGGTAAATACAGACAAGATGACATTAAATTTCATATACCATATTTACGAAGGTTTTTCTATTTTGATGACGTCACTTCGTATGGAAGGTATGGGAGTTTTCATTAGATTTTGCCAAATTTAATAGTGAGGGTTCATATTATATATCAAAGCTTATGTGTAAATTTCAAGACATTTCTTTAATATTTGTAGATATTTAAGAGATTTTACTTTTAAAATAAAGTCACTTTGTATGGGCGGTAGGCGTGGTTTTCATCCAATTAAGCCAAATTCATAGTGATGGTTTATATTAAATATCAAAGCTTATATGCAGAATTTCAAAATATTTCTTTAATTTTTGAAGATTTTTAAGATATTATACCGTTAACATACAGCCGTATAGCAGACTTTATAAATGCGTATAGCAGCATCCTTTTGATCCCTCCTAACATATACAAGACCACGCATAGAAAAGGGGGGTATATATGGATACAATGCTGTTTTTTAAGTTGCAGTGCAGCCTGTAGGGTTTGGGAGTCAGTTTAGGTGAGGTTTTTGCTCAACATAAAACGGAAGATTTGAGTCAACCTTTTTTCTTTTCTACGGCATTATTCAGCCATAGCAGGTCATTTTTGTTCCTTTTTTTGACAGTGAAATGCTTTCAAAAAGATTTTCGTTTTCTGTAACCATGTTCAAAAATCTTGGTCTAAATTCTAGTAAATCCTGTATTTCGGCAATTCTAGTATTTCTGTATCGGCGTCAAATGCTTAAAAGTTTTTTTTAGTTTATTTTTTCAAGGGCTTAAATTGTAATAAGCGCTTGTATATGAATATTTTAGTCTGCTGTATGATTGCCACTCTATACAAAGGGCATTGTTGTTGTTGTTGGTTGTTTTCTTCAGAAAGCAACACAAACCTTGAGCTCGAAAATATAACTCTTAATTAATAATTGAAAAATTATTAGAGTTATAAACATAACACAAAAACTTATGAAAAAGAGGACGAATAAATTTACAAATTAATTTTCAACAAAAATAGAAAATAACCAAACAGCGGTATACGAACCTACAAGGTTCAGGTTATCAGATTATTGCTCTAACAACTGATCTATTCAGTTTAACATACATAAAAAGCGAACGCTGCATTCTTAAAGTATTCCAACATGAATTACATATTATTCCACGTTTTTTTAAAAAACATATTTTAATTTTTAAAGGTTTGAATACTAATAAAATGTATTAAAAAAGTTTATGATTCCCATGATTCTATGAGCACTGTTTTTTACTTTGTGTAGGAGATAAGTGTGCGTCAACTATTTTTTTTTTTTTAATTCAAACTCAGAGGACGTTTTATGTACAAAATTTATTTGAAAAATGTGAATGCATACAGTCCAATCTAAATTGGTGTGCGTTGCGTAGCGTTTCCAAGCGCCACGTTAAGCGCAAACCTTTAACACATTGGCAGACTTAAGCTTATTTAAGGGCCTTCGGGAGTTTTTCGACAAAAAAAAGACACCTATTTAAAATTTTTTTTTTGAAGCTGTATTTTATTTTAGACCAACATTTTTTTACATTTTTAAAGTATGAATTACTATTACTATTAAAGATTTATCCCTGAAATTTTGTTAGAAAAAAATATTCGTCCATAAGGTAGAATATAGCAATGCCGCGAAAGGCTTTGAAATTTGCGGTGAGCAAGATATCTGCAGACTGAAAAAAAACAAACATTTTTTTCGGTTTAGTAAAAAGTTCTTGGGCGTTTAACAGTTTGTTTTTTTTTTTTTGATACATACATTTTGATTTATGACTTAAAAAGCCTCAATTTTGTGCACAAAAAATGAAAATTTTCTTTTTACGCCTGCCATTTTGTCAAAAATTAATATTTTTAAAAAATCAACGATTAAACGCACAAAAACTCTTAAATAAACCAACATTTTTTGTTAGGTCAATCACCCTCAAGATGGCGGCCGTGGCGCAGTGAGTAGAGTGCATGGCCCATACGCCAGAGAACCCTGGTTCAATTCCCACCTGACACAGAAAGTTTTTTCAATTGAATTAATTTTTCTGTTCGGCCGTCACCTCTCTGCAGACAATGGAAAACCTCAAAGATTAGGAACTGCCATGAGAAGCTTCTTTAGAATATCTTAAGTCGGCATAAAACTTGTAGACCCAGTTCTCGATTATTTGTGTTCAAACATTTCACAACATAATTGGTCATAAGAAGCTCGGTCAAAGTCCTTTCAAGTGCTGAAATGGCCATTTCATTTTTTTTTTTCGTTTAGTCGTCAAATATCTTGCTCACTGCAAATTTGAGGTCTTTCGCGGCATTGCACTTTTCTACCCTATCGACGAACCAAAATCTGTATATTTTTGAACCTAAATCTGGGATTAATCTTTAATAGTTATACTTTAATATTGTAAGAAAAATTTTGGCCTAAAATAAAATAAAACAGAGCTTCACAAAAAAATTTTCAAAATGGTGTCTTTTTTTTTAATAACTCCTGGGGGCCCCTTAATCGCTTTTCTAGTTTAATTTTTCCTAGTTTAAATCTCCAAAAGTCGCTTATCGCAGCTAAACGAGTTTTAACAGCTGATTTTTACATTCCTCTTTCTACACTTTGGCCAAAAGTTGGCCAAAATATGAAGGCACCGTTCAATAAATTTGAAATTTAGAATATATATGTTTACGGAAACGCTAAACATGAATCTGAAGTCTAAAATAAATAATTCATATTTATCAGGAGGATCATATATAATGGTTTCGACTAGGTCATGATATAATTATTCCAGGTATTATTAATAGCCACTGCGCTGCCTAGCTGTAGGCGTAGTGCCAAATGCAAGTCGTTTAAGCACATTAAAAAAATAAAGGGAATTTTTGAATTTAAAATGTATTCCATACCATGTTTCCATCTGCCCGAAATCTTGCGATTTTGTGAGATTCCCTCAAATCTACATTAAAATCTACTAGATTTTCCATAGAAGTTCAAGATTTCAAATCTCGAGATTTTATCAAAATCGAATACAAAATCTCATCAAATTCAATGCGGCATCCCTGAAAGTTGATACAGCACTATTCAACTTTTATTAAAAAAATGATTTTGAAAACTGACTGATGATTCTGTGACAACGGCATGGAAAAGGTAAACAAAAAAAATACGAACAAAAGAAGCCTTGGAAGTCATATGAGGAGTGATAGCTTGTCGCAGTTTGGGGAGAAAAAAATTAATGAACTCCGTGGCTCCGTGGCTCCGTTTGCTCCCTTAAAAATGCGCAAATTTTTTAAATGCTATTCTTGAACTTGAGAACAGTGTTGCCGTTTTGGCTATTTATAGTCAAAATTGGCTATTTTCTTTTCAGTAGTAAATTTTTGGCTATTTGGCGATTTTATTTTTCATTTGGCTATTTTTATATTCGGGTATTTTTGTTTTTATTTTGGCGAAAATAAATTTTTTGTCCTAACCTAAATGATTTAAAATTTTTTCGCGATGGTGAATTTTCCCTTCATGTGAACACGATATACCAATAATGTCAATCGTGCACTACAACGTACTAAGGCTGTGCTCAAAATTGCAACTAATACTAAGTTTCCATGGCGAGTTGAGTTGAGTTTCGTTAAATCCAGATAAGCTCCACGAAACTTGTAAGATTTAACTGGGTTCTATCTGTCAAAGTGAATTCAATTTATTTATAATACGAAAAAATAGCGAGTGGAATACTCAAATGTCAAAAAGAAAGTGACCGCATTCAGCGGAGTTAACAGTTGTCATCATTTGCGTAAAAATTCGGTAAATGGTACAATTATGGGAGGACTCATTAAAACTGATCAGGTAGCGGACGCCATTTAATCGAGCGAAAAATTTCTATAATACATGAACGGAACTGTTTGCTATAACCCTGAAATGGTTGAAGATGTAGTTACAAATTTATGTTTATGCATGAAATGTAATGAGTGTTTAAGAATGAATGGTGAAATAAGAATGATAGAAATATAATCCTTCTTTTTTGATCATGGTCCCACAGACCAAGTATACCAGTGTTCTTTTCCATAACTGTGTATAAAATATGTGCACACAAAATTAAAAAACTCATATTCACTCAAAGTGTACACTTTTTTATTCCAAGTGAAAGGTACACGGACATGCTGCATAACAAATAAAATTGCTGAATAAAATTTTGTGGCTGTCAATTTCAAAATAGTGATGAACAAATTTTTTATTTTTAAGAAAATAATAGGTCTGTTTGCGTAATTTTATAGTAAAAACTTGCCAGTAAAAATTTTTTGAGAGTAAGAAAAAAATTCCCTCGTAATATAATGAAAATCTAAAAAAGTATCTGAACAGAAAATTTGTTAAAATTCGCAATGCATGTCGAACTATCAGAAAGCTGAAAAGAAAATCACAAACAAAAAAAAATAAAAAAGATTCGACTTTCAGCTAATAGCTAATTTTTAAAATTTGAGAAAAGGCGAACAAATTTTGCGCATGACAAATTCAACATATGTTCATGGTACATATGTTAAAAATATTTAAAAAAATAATAATTTTATTTGCTTACCCATTTTTTATTTCTTTTGTACATTTAAAACATCTGTTTTAGACATTTGTTTTTTTTTTAATTTCATGAAAATTCTTGCAAGTAGAAATCAGACAGCAAAAAATATTCAAAACTGGACTGAAGAGAAAACTCGTACTCTCTTATTTTCTTTCTCACTTGCAAGTTTTTTGGGTAAACGAACGAATTTCTTTTAACAATTTGTAAAATTTTTTTCTAAATTAATTACGACCTTCTTTCATAAGTTTTAAGTTATGTGTTTATATAACTCCAATAATTTTTCAATTATTAAAGGTTATATTTTATCGAGCTCAAGGTCAATGTTGCTTTCCGAAGAAAACAACTGAAGGAATAACAACTAACAACAACAATACCCTATACAGAGTATCAATCACATAGCAGACTAGACAGCTGTTTCGTTGGCCGCTACACCAACTCATCAGTAGCCTTTTATCGTGATTCTTGCTGTGATCCACTAAGCTCTTAATTTTATACTTGTTTCACGAATGCAATTAGTAAATTACCCTGAATTGCGGTACGAGAATACAAATGATATGAAAGCAGCTTAAAGTTCTTCTAATTTGTGAAGCATACTTTCAGGGAAAGTATGTTCTATTATTCGAAGATAGATCAAAGCTTTTTCTAACGCGGCCAACGAAACAGCTGTCTAGTCTGCTATGTGATTGATACTCTATATAGGGTATTGTTGTTGTTAGTTGTTATTCCTTCAGTTGTTTTCTTCGGAAAGCAACATTGACCTTGAGCTCGATAAAATATAACCTTTAATAATTGAAAAATGATTGGAGTTATATAAAAACATAACTTAAAATTTGTAAAATTTGTACAAATTGTTAAAATCTTTTGGGTACGTGAACAGACCTAATATTATAAACACAATTGGGGCTACAGGCGTGTGGCGTGTAGCCTGTCAATATAGAACAATGTATTTAAAAAAATACATTACAATACAATACAATACAATATAGAACACACTGATCTTGTCGTGCCGCTACAGAACACGCTGGAGCCGGACAATATTTATTTTCTAATTTGACAGGCGTGTACATGAAAAACATAAACAAGCTGGCTCTTTTTTGCTCTCTGTTTTAAAATTTTTAAGAGGCTTTTTTTGTATGAAAACATTGTCAATATAAATTTATGATTTAAATAGAAATAAGGTTAATACATAAATTTTTTTCCTTGATTGGTATTTTACCGCTTTACGGATTATGTAAAATTAAAGGATTCAAAAATCTTTTATAAGTTTTTCTTTTAATCAGAAAAGAAATACTTCAGAAAGCGTTATTTCAGTTTTGTGAAACCAACTAAACATAAAAGGTCATTAAGAAATACCATCGATTGAGAATGGTATAAGAGCCTGTTGGCAAATTAAGCTTAAGATATGAACTCTTCATAGGCAAAAAATATAATTGGAAAAAAAATACATTTATTTTTAATTTATGGTGTACCCCTTAAAATGTGCTCAATCATAAACAAAGTCGTTAGAGAGGTTGTGTTGTCATAATAATTCAATTAACTCCGTATTTGTGGTGTAAATAGCGTATGAGCCGTAAATGCATACAACTTACCACACATACGCAGTTTACATCACAAATACGTCGTTCATTGAATACCACTAATATTTTGTTAGTTATGTGCCACGCGCCAGTGGAACGAACACGTCACATGCCCGTATCCCTAATTGTGTTTATAGCATAGGGCTACAGGCGTGTGGCGTGTAGCCTGTCAATATAGAACAATGTATTTCTTATGTGGTGAACACATAATCCACATCACACGCCGAGCTTGTCGTCGTCTTGCCGGCTACAGAACACTCTGTAGCCGGACAATTTATATTTTCTAATTTGGCTCTTTTTTGCTCTCTGTTTACAAATTTTGAAGAGGCTTCACCTATTTTTGTATCAAAAAATTGTATTTCTATTTCACAAAAATCCACATATATATATAAAATTGTAAAAAAAAAAAAACCGTGCATGAAACATTTTTTTTTAAATTCTTTTTGCGTTGGACATTTTGAATGACGAGGAGTCCGAAAATCGCATTTTTAAAATTTTTGTCTGTCTGTCTGTCTGTTAAAGCATCACGCGTAAACCACTACATGGATTTAAATGAAACTTGGCATCTAGGTTCCTTATATCCCCGGTCATAACATTGGCTACTTTTTATCCAGTAATAAAGGTTGGAAAAAAGGGGGCGCTGCGCTCGGGTTCCAGGCATTCTTTTTTTTAGCTTATCTCCGAAACCGTTCATCCGACTTGCATGAAAATTTGTAAGTAAAGTTTTTCGGATATGGTGAGTCTTTATAACATATTTACTCTGTTCTATCTCGAACACCAGAGGGTGCTGTAGTACAAATATTTTAAAAAACTTCAAAAAACTCCTACACCGTGCATTCGATTTGCATGAAAATTGGAATCTAGGGGATTTCTGATACGGTGAGTGTTTTGGACTTATTTTTTTGTGCTATTTTGAACATCAGAGGGCGCGGTAGTACAAATATTTTAAAAAACGTCGAAAAACTCCTAAGCCGTTTATCCGATTTGCATGAAATTTTGTATATAGAAGTTCTCGAAAACGATGAGTTTTTATGGCTTATATACTTTGTTCTATCTTGAACACCAGAGGGCGTTGCAGTACAAATATTTTAAAAAACGTCAAAAAACTCCTAAGTCCGATTTGCTTGAAAGTTGGTATATAGAGATTTTCAGAAACGGTGAGTTTTCATGACTTATAAACTTGGTTTTATTTTTCAACACCAGAGGGAGCTGCAGTACAAATGTAGTAAAAAACGTCGAAAAAGTCCAAAACTGTTCATCCGATTTACATGAAATTTTGTATGTAGAGGTTCTCGAACACGCTGGATTTTTTTGACTTATCTACTCTGTTCTATTTCGAACACCAGGGGGCGCTGTAGTACAAATATTTTGAAAAACCTCGAAAAACTACTAAGCCGAGTATCCGGTTTGTATGAAAATTGGAAAATAGGGGTTTTCTGATACGGTGAGTGTTTTGAACTTATCTTTTTTGTGCTATCTTGAACACCAGAGGGCGCTTTAGTAAATCTTAGGAAATCGTAAAAAACTCCAAAACAACTCATCCGATTTAGATGAAAATTTGTAAATAGCGAGTTTCGAGTACGGCAAGGGTTTTGGTGCTATCTTTTTGGCTCTGTTTCGAAACTAGAGGGCGCTGTTATACAATTTGTACTAGTGTATGTTATTAAACTGTTCCTTAACGGCTGGACTGATTTTGATGAAATTGTTTGTGTGTTTGAGTGGATCCCTGGATGGTTCAGATTCACAACTGGACCCGGTAGGTGGCACTGCGATCGTGTTTAAAGCATTTTGTTTTTATAATTTATCTCCGAAACCGTTCATCAGATTTACATGAAAATTTGTATATAGAGGTTTTGGATATGGGGAGTTTTCATAACTTATCTAGTCTGTTCTATCTTAAATAGCAGAGGGCGCTGTGTACAAATATTTTAAAAAAATTCTAAGCTGTTTATCCGATTTTCATGAAAATTGGTATATAGGGGTTTTCTAATATTATTTTCTGTAGTACAAATTTCTTAAGAAATCGTGAAAAGTAGAAAGCCACTGAGCAACTGTTTTGGCGTAATCTCTTTTGCTCTGTCTCGAAAAGTAGTGGGCGCTGTTGTACAATTTGTGCGCGTGTGTGTTATTAAACTGTTCCTAAACGGCTGCACCGATTTTGATGAAATGTTTTGTGTGTGCTTAAGTGGATCCACAAACTGTGATTGGGTTCCACAAATTTTGTTATTATAGTTAATCTCCGAAACTATTCATCCGATTTACATGAAAATTTGTATATAGAGGTTTTCGGGTACGGTAGTTTTTATAGAGTTTTGACGTTATTTTTTTATTCTATCTTGAAAACCAGAGGGTGCTGTTGTACAAATACCGCACAAAACTCAAAACAACTCATCCGATAAGTATGATTTTTATAAGTGCTTTTTTGGTGCGGTGAGTATTTTGGCGCTAGTATTTTGCTATATCTTGAACCCCAGAGGGCGCTGTACTACAAAATACAGTAAAGCCCCATTTCCAATAACGCGTGAGATGCGTTGCGTAAATTGACGCAAATAATCAATGCATGAAAACATACGTAACAGGTTCCAATAACCAGCATGCGTGTGCACGCAGCGTGAAATATTCGAAAAATTGAATATTTCACGCGCGTGAAAATTTGACAGCTATTGAAATCAAAACAGCTGTTCACTTTTACACACTTTTAAACAGTGTTGTATAAACTGTTGACTACTTATTATAAGGTAATTGGTACTAGTGCGAATACTTTTTAATCAGAATTGACAAAATGACCTCAAATTCTTTTTTTTTTAAATATAAGTGTATAGTTGCGTAATTTGTGTCATATCTTGATTGTTAAAATTTTACGTTCAGTCGAACTCAAACAAAACATCGCAAACAAAATGCTATTTACAAAATTGACTGAGCCGGGTACTGTTCAAAATTATGCTTCGCTAAGCAGAAGTGCGGGCAATCATATGTTCACGCACACGCTCTATTGGAAATTGATTTTTTCACGCAGCTTCCGCAGCATAAAACGGAACGCATCTCACGCATTATTGGAAATGGGGCTTAAGGCGTAGCAAAGCGCAAGGGGTGATAAATATCTTCTTTTCTTCTTTATGTGTATTTATATACCACTTTCTTTTTTCGCAAATCAGGACAGCTGATGCCGAATTCTGTGGTATTTGAGTACGCATTAGTCAGTTGCGTCGTAAGTTGGCGTTGTTTTGACATTTCAATTTCTATTTTCAATGCTTATTTAGTTTTTGTCCAGTTTCCTCGCGAATTGCCAAGAATTCGTTTTTGCTCTGATTTTTTTTCAAAAATGTGTAATCTATCGAATACAATATAAAGCTTGAAAATATATTTTTGCAAGCGATCGGCGGCATGCACACACAAATCCCGATTTTCCTAACTTTTTCTCATAATTTTCAGATGTTGAAGCTACATTTGGTTCATTTTACCGAAGTTACCGAAGTTACCGAGTTTACCGCTTTAAAAGATGCACACAAAATTCCTTCTAAAGTTTGTGAAAAGTTTTTTCACATTGACGACTGAAGTCGAAAATTGTTTATATCAACTCCCGAGTTAAGCCGGGTATTCAGCTAGCTTACAATATAACTGTCTGGCCAGAATTATGTCGTTGTCGTGTCGGCAAGAGAAAATCGCTAAGAGTTCGCCCATAATTATGGCTTTGGCGTTGTCGTCAAATTGACTTGCATCAGTGTACTCGTCATGCTCTGATTGAAGTAGATATACTGCTTTAACATCGATTCTTCTCTTCTATGTACGAGTAGTATGTTTTCACTGAAATGTAGTGAATTTTATGCAGATTTCTACTGCTTTTAGACACTGGTTTTCTGTCATAAAGCTTCAAATGTGTGTAATTTTCATAAATAATTTTCATTTTTAAAGAGCGGCGAGAGAGAGCTTTCAAATAAACGACAAGGAAATATTGAATTAGAAATATTTCTATCTTGACGTTTTTGCTGTCGTTTTCTGCCACAATTGTCTCTGATAAGGTTTTCATCGTTTCTGCCAGCGCTCTGCCTGCCTACACGACAACGACATGGTTGTGGTCAGACAGTAAATATATGATTTAAATAGGAATAAATTAAATATGTATAATTAAATATAAGTTTTTTCCTGTAAGGGTAGCTTCCCACTTTACAGATTTTGTAAAAATAAAGTATAAAAAAATCGCTTAAAGATAAAAAAAAAAAAAAACGGTAGGCGTTGTGAAAGCAATCTTCAGTTAATAAATTTATACTTTTCTCACCACGATATTTTCTTCATGCTGTTTTACGAAATTGAAACACCTTATATATTATGTTTTGTCGAAAATATTACTTCGAACTATATTAGTCATCGATACAAAATCAAGACGTCAGAAACATAAACAATAAGCAATACAAGCTTGAAGTTAATTGAACTGACCCTTTTATGCATTACCTTAGGTCAAAAAAGGAGCTAGTTCGTATAGACCTTGTGAAGAAAGGAGTAATTGGTTACTTTCGATACTGGCGGGAAGTATATCGGAAACTGTATGTGCACACAATATTTATTGTACACTGCTTTTTCCCCAGTTAGAGCATAGGGCCCCAGTTAAGGGTTAAGCTTCGACTCTAAACTCTAAACTTTGACAATTTTTCTGAGGCTTAGAGTGACAACACATTCAAATAAATCATCGCTCATTAAAGTATCGCTATAATAATAGTTCACAATAGTTGACTCCACTGAATGCGACGATTTACGAGTTCAACTCGACTCGATGTTGTGCATGTAAACACTTTCGAGTTAGCAGCGCCATTTTGTCAACTCGATGAAAACCCTAACCCCGAGTTAACTCGCTATGGAAACGCAGTATAATTCAAAAACACTGCACAAAAAGAGCTGGCTACACTGAACTCACCAAGCTAAATTAGTTACAATTTTGAACACAGCCGTGTATACAATAATTTGACATGTGTAAACTCAAATCACTTGTCACTAAAGAGCAGGCAACCAAGATGGCTTTTATCATGAAGTGCAAATAGAGAAAAATTAAAGAAGTTAAGAAACTTAAGCAAAGTTAAGCAAAGAAAATCAGTATGGAAGTTTTTTTTTTTTTTTTAAATACATGAATAAATATTTTGGCTACTTGTTTTTATGTTTTGGTGGTATTTTTATTTTGTGTTCTGGCGAAAAAAAAAGTTTACTGCGGCAACACTGCTTGCGAACTTGATTTAATTTGCTCATTCTCAAATTTATTTTCAATCCATAAATTTATTTTTCTAAACAACGAAATAATGAAGTTTTCATTGTCAAATGAAATCAACATCACAAAATTTCGTGCAGATGGAAACATGGTATAACAAATTTTAATTAGCAAGAAATAGCGAGTAATATAGAATATTTAAATTTAACTGGAAACTCTGAACAAAACTAAACCAATTGGCTTCAGGTCTCAGAGCCCTCAAGAAATATTGTTCCAAATACAAAAAATTTTGATGAATATTGAAATAGATGAAATCATTGACGCCGAGGATACAATTGACAGCGACGAGTTTCCTTAAGAGGTCCAAAGATCTTCAAACGACTATGAAATCGACATTCTCCACGAAGATGCTTTAGAGTATGTTTTAAAATATATTTGAAGGCGTCTTCATCTCGAGGCGTACCAAAGCAATGAATGCTCTTTAACTTGGGTTGATGAAGTTTCTCAAGGAAGATTAAAAAAGCCATCAGCATTATTTTTGAAAAAAATAAAAGAATTGGAGGCAATATTTAATAAAGTAAACGGAAAAGACATTTTAGTTTGCCAAAGCTACAACACAAAGCTAGCAAAAATGTGTGCAGCGAATGGACTTCCTGTAGCAGGGAAAGAACTCTTCACTGCAAAGAATGAAAAAATTAAGCAGACAGTTGAAAGAAAAACAATTTAATTTAAACAAAACAATAGTTGTTTAATTCTTAAACTTTGTTTTGAACCTCACCTTGGCACTAATCAAAAAGTCATACCCATTACATATTAAAATATGTTCATATGTTAATAGTGCCAAAGTAAGCGCTAAGCATATTCAAAATTTTTTAATTGCAAAAAAAAAGTTACATACTTTGCTTATCGCGAATCAAAACAAATACAAATCAAAGAAATACGAGCTGTCTGTATGCACTAAAGCTTTCTGTTTTTCACACAGCTAATATGCTGATGCGTTTCACGCAAAATAAACTCATTGGCTGCATTCCGCCAAGGCGAGCGCTATTGTAGCGATGGATCATTTTACGCTGGATTTCTCTGAATGCGTTGCTACGTCGAACGTCAGATCTGTTGACAACTGACGTTTGACGTAGCTTGTTCGCTTGTTTTGCTTTGTTGAATTTAAAACCTAATTTCTTTCTGCTAAGAGGTTTACTTAATGCAAAACGTAGTGCTAGAGATGCTAATGGATGATGATCTTGATGTGGCTATTAAGGAGCACATTGCGGACCTCATTCAACCATTGCAAAGAGCAAAGGATAGTTTAAAACATTAAAAATAGCACAAGCCACGAAAATTTGCATTTATTTTAAGGGTTTCATTTGAGTGTTTGCAAATTCATGCAAATTGGAGCGCAAACAGCTGTTAAATGACATAACTTGCAACTGTTGAGTAGAAGTAGCGTAATTTATTTCGCTACGTAAAATGCACATCGCTCGAGCATAGACAGCTGCCAGCGCTGTCAAAAGTGTAGCCATTCACCCGAATTTTCTTGAGCGCTCGCCTTGGCGGAATGCAGCCATTGATTCGCGATAAACAACTTAAAAAATTTAAATCAAGACAGCCTAAAATCTCTGTTTGAATTGTTATGTTGAATTGGTTCAAATTCCTGTTGAATTGTTTAGTACCATTGTGGTGTGAAAATCGCTGTTATAATTCCAATAAATCGACAAAATTTCAAAACCAAAGCTATCATTAAATTGTTAAGATTATTAAATTGTTTAAGTAAACTATCATTAAATTGACAAAATTAAACATTTGGCGACCGTGACACGACACTGTTGTATTGTATACTGTTGTATTGTATACTGTTGTATTCCTTGAGCTAGGAGAGAAATACCACTCAGTTTCTTTATCACTCAAGGAAAAGCTTACCACATTAGAACCAGTAACGTCGACCTCAGTGTAAATCTCCCGAAAATAACTATACCAATTTTTGATGGAAATTAACTGAAATGGAAACCATTTCAGGACTTATTTATCCAACTGATACACAGTAGACCAATGTCTCCTGCTCAAAAATTCTTTTATTTGAGAGCAAATGTGACAGGTGACCCTCACAACTTAATTAAGCATTTTCAAGGGACAGACTCAAACTACATGACAGCATGGAACATTCTTACTGAAAGATATGATAATCCAAGACTCTTACTGCTCAATTAAATCAGTTGATGGCCTAACCCACGCTTCAAGCAGAATCATATCAAGCAATGAAGAGAATGCATGACACTAGCATGGAATTCATTCAATCAATCAACAATCTAGGAATTAAGACAGACAGCTGTGGACCTATGCTTCTTCATACTTTAGTTCAAAAACTAGATAGGGAAACTAGGCGACTTTATGAGCAATCTTTAACTTCTCCAATAAATACTCAATCTCTTGAAGATTTTTTTAAGTTTTTAGAGTGCATATTTCACACTCTAGAAATTTGTCATCGTGAGGATGACAAAGGGAAACAAGCAGCTCTATTCTCATCTACACCTAGCTCCATCTGCGATTCTCCAAAGATGTGCATTGTTTGCAAAAGGCAGAACCAAAAATTATATAACTGCAAAGAATTTTTAAGATTCTCAAGTGATAAAAAATACAGTCTTAAAAAATAATAAATTTTGCATCAATTGTTTGAGCAAGGAACATGTAAACGAGTGGAAATCTCGTACTTGCTTAAAATGTAACAAAAAACATAATACATTGTTGCATCGTGACTAATACACGAATGAATACATCATTCAGAACCACAAAAGAAGATGCAAGGGGGATCTAAGCCAAGGGGGATCTAAAGCAATGAAAGCATCAACCAATAACCGCACCACAGAGTGGCAAGTATTACTGGCAACAGCCATAGTAAACGTTCGTACAAATTCAGGAAATTTCTTCCAGCTACGGTTTTATTAGATACAGGGTCACAATTACATTTCATTTCAGCTAGCTTCGCACTCCAATAAATGGCATCGGGAACTGTGAAACAAAGGCAGAGTAGATGGCATCAGTTACTTTGTCATCAAAGGTAGCACCATTCTCAGCAGACCTTCAAGTAGTGATCCTCAAAAAAATTAGTGACTATCAGCCAAACTGTCCCTTCAGTATATTGCATTGGAAATTACCCCACGACATTCAATTAGCTTACCCCCAATTTTATAAAACTAACAAAATTGATATGCTTCTAGGTGCCGAGCTGTGCTATGAATTATTCGAAGATGGGACAATTACTTTATCACCACATCTTCTCATTTTGTAAAACATCAAGTTAGATCGTTGCAGGTAGGACTAAAACTTTGACAACGATGCTCACTCAGCATTGTCATGTTGCTACAAAATCCGCCCCGTCCATCGCTACTCTAGAAAAACAGGTAAAACGTTTCTGGTAAGCTGAACAATATGAATCTTCAACAAATGACACAAGAGGAATTCATGTGTGAGCAGCATTTCTCAAAAACAGTAACGCGAACACAAAATGGAACCTTTATGGTTCGATTGCCATTCAAAGAGGACCCATCTCTGCGGGGCTCCTCAAAGCAAATGGCTTTTAAACGACTTCACATGATGGAGAAAAAACTTTCAAAGAATCAATCACTAAAATCACAATATAATGAATTTCTACAAGAATACCAAGCAATAGATCACATGGAATTGAGCAAAGCACCAAATATCCCATTAGACACTTATTTTCTCCCTCACCAAGCAGTTGAGAGACCAGAGAGTAGTACCCCTAAATTGCGTGTTGTGTTTGATGGATCTGCAAAAACAACCAGTGGAAGGTCTTTGAACCAAATTTTGATGGTAGGCCCAACAGTTCAGGTGGATCTTCTATCAATTATTCTAAGATTTAGAATCCATCAAGTTTTCTTCACTGCAGACATCGCCAAGATGTATCGTAAAATCTTAATAGCACCAGAAGACTGAAAATATCAAAGTATCCTTTAGAGACCACCAAATGTTGAGGTATCGCAAGCCTTTCAGCTGAAAACTGTAACATACGGGACCTCGGCAGCTCCATTCCTCGCTACACGCTACTTAAAAGAGTTAGGTGAATTCGAAAAGGCAAAATTCCCACAAGCGGCCAACATTCTAAGCCGTGACATGTATGTAGATGATTGCTTGTCTGGAGCTGATTCAGATGATGAAGCTGAAAAATTGTTATGCGAGTTATCAGTATTATTAAAAATGGGTAACTTTGAATTAAGAAAATTTTGTTCTTATCATTTATCTATTCTTAGAAATTTTCCGGAAGAACATCGAGAAAAACATTAATTTTTCAACTGACTGAAGCGGTGAAGACATTAGCGCTCATATGGCTTCCACAAGAAGATGTATTCCAATTTAATTTCTTGGTAATAGCCCACGAAAAAATGACTAAACGTACAATTTGATCGCGTCTGGCAAAATTGTTTGATCAAATGGGGCTTATTGGACCTTCTATTGTATTAGGAAAACTGTTTCTTCAAGATATATGGAAACTTCAAATCGACTGGGAAAGCGTCGACCACATGAGCTAGAAAACCGATGGAAAACATTGATAAATAAGTTTGTTGATTTAAATTAATGTTTCATTCCACGGTGCGTTATGTTACCAGCTCCAACGTCAATTGAATTGGATTCATTCTCAGATAGCAGTGAAGTGGCGTTCGGAGCATGTTGTTATTTGCGCTCAACTGATTCGTTTGGTCAAGTAAAGGTCAACTTGGTATGCTCCAAATCTCGAAATGCACCATTAAAATTCACAACAATTTCAAAATTAGAGTTATGGGGCGCTCTACTAATGGCCGAGTTGGTAGAAAGGTTGCTCAAACGCTTACAATTAATATAGAAAAGGTATTCTATTACATGGATTCCAGTACAGTCTTATCATGGTTAAAATCACCATCCTACACCTGGAACACATACGTGGCCAATCGCGTTGGTAGAATTCAAGAGCTTACGAGAGTTCAGCAGTGGAGGCACATTTCTGGAGTGCATAATCCAGCAGATATGCTTTCACGAGGAGCCTTAATAAAAAATCTCATAAGCTCAAGGGTCTGATTCGATGGACCTGAGTTTTTGCGTTGCTTAACAATAACTATTCCAAGGCCTTATGAGCAGCAAGCAGCAGAAGAGTACCAGAAAGACGGCCGGCAAGGGTGACCCTTATCTCCACAACAGGAAGACAAAAACTTCTAAGTCTGATTGATAATTTTAATCATAAAAACTCCATTATTTTCGCACAAAAAATAATTGCGTACATTTTCAGATTTTTCAACAACTGGAGAGTGTCCAAAAATTCACGATCCAAGGGTGAATTAACAATCGCGGAACTGGAAATTGGGTTACTAGGTTTGATCAGAAACGAAACAAACGTCCTTTGTCAAGCAGTATGAGAATCTATCCAGCAACGCACCGTGGGACACCAAAGATCATCTATCGTCACTATCGCTATTTCTCGATAAAACTAATGATGTCATCAGAGTCGGCGGAAGCTTACTACACAACAATTTGCCGGCAACAACAGAACATCAAATTTTGTAGCCAAAAGAGCACACCTTTACAAAGCTCCTATTAGAGCATCTACACTGGAAGCACCTCCATGTTGCATAACAAGGTTCGGTGGCTATTTCCCGAGAGCGTTTTTGGATCATCGATGCCAAGGGGATGGCAACCAAGGTCGTCTATAAATGCATCAGGTGCTTTAAAACAAAGCCTCGCAGTATTCATCAATTCAATGGGTCAGTTACCAGCAGACAGAGTCACTAAATCGCGATGATTTTCAATTCTCGGCGTGGACTGTTGTGGCCCAATACTAATTCATCATACAATTCGAGGAGCAAAGGTAATCAAAGCATATATAGCAGTGTTTGTCTTTGAGTGGCACCACATTCCACCAAGGGCTCCACATTTTGCCATTCGGCCAAACACCATTTAATTCGATACATAGCAACAGTATCATTACCGCCGAAGAGCTGCAAACAGTTATATAACAAATAGAAGCTATACTCAACTCGAGACCGATTACACCAATGTCGCCCAACTCAAACGATCTGGAAGCTGTGACACCTGGTCACTTTCTTATAGTCTACCAGAGCCAATACTAGACGATACAAATATGACTCGATTAACAAAACTTAGACAAATACAATTTAATACAATTCCAACAAATTTTATTGTATTCCCTTGTGAATTCCTTTTTACTGGTGGAAAAAACATGGTTATCTTGCAAACGGTATACAATGTGCGCAAGCTGATTAAAATTTGATGGATATATGGATAACTACTTATAAAATTCAAAAAACTATTTTTTTTATGTATTGAAAACTTTAGTATGTCTATCTTTTTTGTTTTATATCAGTTGGAAACTAAACAATTAATATAGCATTAGCGCCTTTTTATTATAAATGTATGTGGAAGCAGTTAACAGAAATATAATTGCTATATAATTAAACATTGATATGATCTCAAGCGTACCGTTTGTTATGAGCTTTTTAATGTACAAACAAATATTTAAAAATACTAACTTCAAAAATCTTCAAACTTTCGTTGAAACTGAAAACGTTTCGGTGAAACTGAAAACCGAAGAAAACCACCGGTTTTCCAAAAAACCAACTTTTTTAAGAGATTTTTAATGGAAAATACTATCTTTTCTTTATAGAATAAATTTTAACGCTGAGTTTGAAGATTTTTGAAGTTAGTATATTTTCAATGTGTATTAATTTGGACTAAAAAAGTCAAAAATTTTATATTTTATATTTTTGCAAATGTTTAGGAAACTGAATATTATATAAAAAGAAAATTGAAACAGCATATTCTATTCTATAGCATTTAATAAGTAGTATACTTCTGTTTATATACAGATGAAATTTTTTAAAAGAAGAACAAGAGAGTATTTTTAAATATTTGTTTGTACATGCTTCCACATACATTTATAATAAAAAGGCGCTTATGCTTTCCATAACAGTCCACGCCGAGAATTGAAAATCATCGCGATTTAGTGACTCTGTCTGCTGGTAACTGACCCATTGAATTGATGAATACTGCGAGGCTTTGTTTTAAAGCACCTGATGCATTTATAGACGACCTTGGTTGCCATCCCCTTGGCATCGATGATCCAAAAACGCTCTCGGGAAATAGCCACCGAACCTTGTTATGCAACATGGAGGTGCTTCCAGTGTAGATGCTCTAATAGGAGCTTTGTAAAGGTGTGCTCTTTTGGCAACAAAATTTGATGTTCTGTTGTTGCCGGCAAATTGTTGTGTAGTAAGCTTCCGCCGACTCTGATGACATCATTAGTTTTATCGAGAAATAGCGATAGTGACGATAGATGATCTTTGGTGTCCCACGGTGCGTTGCTGGATAGATTCTCATACTGCTTGACAAAGGACGTTTGTTTCGTTTCTGATCAAACCTAGTAACCCAATTTCCAGTTCCGCGATTGTTAATTCACCCTTGGATCGTGAATTTTTGGACACTCTCCAGTTGTTGAAAAATCTGAAAATGTACGCAATTATTTTTTGTGCGAAAATAATGGAGTTTTTATGATTAAAATTATCAATCAGACTTAGAAGTTTTTGTCTTCCTGTTGTGGAGATAAGGGTCACCCTTGCCGGCCGTCTTTCTGGTACTCTTCTGCTGCTTGCTGCTCATAAGGCCTTGGAATAGTTATTGTTAAGCAACGCAAAAACTCAGGTCCATCGAATCAGACCCTTGAGCTTATGAGATTTTTTATTAAGGCTCCTCGTGAAAGCATATCTGCTGGATTATGCACTCCAGAAATGTGCCTCCACTGCTGAACTCTCGTAAGCTCTTGAATTCTACCAACGCGATTGGCCACGTATGTGTTCCAGGTGTAGGATGGTGATTTTAACCATGATAAGACTGTACTGGAATCCATGTAATAGAATACCTTTTCTATATTAATTGTAAGCGTTTGAGCAACCTTTCTACCAACTCGGCCATTAGTAGAGCGCCCCATAACTCTAATTTTGAAATTGTTGTGAATTTTAATGGTGCATTTCGAGATTTGGAGCATACCAAGTTGACCTTTACTTGACCAAGCGAATCAGTTGAGCGCAAATAACAACATGCTCCGAACGCCACTTCACTGCTATCTGAGAATGAATCCAATTCAATTGACGTTGGAGCTGGTAACATAACGCACCGTGGAATGAAACATTAATTTAAATCAACAAACTTATTTATCAATGTTTTCCATCGGTTTTCTAGCTCATGTGGTCGACGCTTTCCCAGTCGATTTGAAGTTTCCATATATCTTGAAGAAACAGTTTTCCTAATACAATAGAAGGTCCAATAAGCCCCATTTGATCAAACAATTTTGCCAGACGCGATCAAATTGTACGTTTAGTCATTTTTTCGTGGGCTATTACCAAGAAATTAAATTGGAATACATCTTCTTGTGGAAGCCATATGAGCGCTAATGTCTTCACCGCTTCAGTCAGTTGAAAAATTAATGTTTTTCTCGATGTTCTTCCGGAAAATTTCTAAGAATAGATAAATGATAAGAACAAAATTTTCTTAATTCAAAGTTACCCATTTTTAATAATACTGATAACTCGCATAACAATTTTTCAGCTTCATCATCTGAATCAGCTCCAGACAAGCAATCATCTACATACATGTCACGGCTTAGAATGTTGGCCGCTTGTGGGAATTTTGCCTTTTCGAATTCACCTAACTCTTTTAAGTAGCGTGTAGCGAGGAATGGAGCTGCCGAGGTCCCGTATGTTACAGTTTTCAGCTGAAAGGCTTGCGATACCTCAACATTTGGTGGTCTCTAAAGGATACTTTGATATTTTCAGTCTTCTGGTGCTATTAAGATTTTACGATACATCTTGGCGATGTCTGCAGTGAAGAAAACTTGATGGATTCTAAATCTTAGAATAATTGATAGAAGATCCACCTGAACTGTTGGGCCTACCATCAAAATTTGGTTCAAAGACCTTCCACTGGTTGTTTTTGCAGATCCATCAAACACAACACGCAATTTAGGGGTAGTACTCTCTGGTCTCTCAACTGCTTGGTGAGGGAGAAAATAAGTGTCTAATGGGATATTTGGTGCTTTGCTCAATTCCATGTGATCTATTGCTTGGTATTCTTGTAGAAATTCATTATATTGTGATTTTAGTGATTGATTCTTTGAAAGTTTTTTCTCCATCATGTGAAGTCGTTTAAAAGCCATTTGCTTTGAGGAGCCCCGCAGAGATGGGTCCTCTTTGAAAGGCAATCGAACCATAAAGGTTCCATTTTGTGTTCGCGTTACTGTTTTTGAGAAATGCTGCTCACACATGAATTCCTCTTGTGTCATTTGTTGAAGATTCATATTGTTCAGCTTACCAGAAACGTTTTACCTGTTTTTCTAGAGTAGCGATGGACGGGGAGGATTTTGTAGCAACATGACAATGCTGAGTGAGCATCGTTGTCAAAGTTTTAGTCCTACCTGCAACGATCTAACTTGATGTTTTACAAAATGAGAAGATGTGGTGATAAAGTAATTGTCCCATCTTCGAATAATTCATAGCACAGCTCGGCACCTAGAAGCATATCAATTTTGTTAGTTTTATAAAATTTGGGGGTCAGCTAATTGAATGTCGTGGGGTAATTTCCAATACAATATACTGAAGGGACAGTTTGGCTGATAGTCACTAATTTTTTTGAGGATCACTACTTGAAGGTCTGCTGAGAATGGTGCTACCTTTGATGACAAAGTAACTGATGCCATCTACTCTGCCTTTGTTTCACAGTTCCCGATGCCATTTATTGGAGTGCGAAGCTAGCTGAAATGAAATGTAATTGTGACCCTGTATCTAATAAAACCGTAGCTGGAAGAAAATTTCCTGAATTTGTACGAACGTTTACTATGGCTGTTGCCAGTAATACTTGCCACTCTGTGGTGCGGTTATTGGTTGATGCTTTCATTGCTTTAGATCCCCCTTGGCTTAGATCCCCCTTGCATCTTCTTTTGTGGTTCTGAATGATGTATTGCTTGGTCACGATGCAACAATGTATTATGTTTTTTGTTACATTTTAAGCAAGTACGAGATTTCCACTCGTTTACATGTTCCTTATTATTTATTAAAAAAAAAAATTTATTATTTTTTAAGACTGTATTTTTTATCACTTGAGAATCTTAAAAATTCTTAGCAGTTATATAATTTTTGGTTCTGCCTTTTGCAAACAATGCACATCTTTGGGGAATCGCAGATGGAGCTAGGTGGAGATGAGAATAGAGCTGCTTGTTTCCCTTTGTCATCCTTACGATAACAAATTTCTAGAGTGTGAAATATGCACTCTAAAAACTTAAAAAATTCTTCAAAAGATTGAATATTTATTGGAGAAGTTAAAGATTGCTCATAAAGTCGCCTAGTTTCCCTATCTAGTTTTTGAACTAAAGTATGAAGAAGCATATGTCCACAGCTGTCTGTCTTAATTCCTAGATTGTTGATTGATTGAATGAATTCCATGCTAGTGTCATGCATTCTCTTCATTGCTTGATATGATTCTGCTTGAAGCGTGGGTTGGGCCATCAACTGATTTAATTGAGCAGTAAGAGTCTTGGATTATCATATCTTTCAGTAAGAATGTTCCATGCTGTCATGTAGTTTGAGTCTGTCCCTTGAAAATGCTTAATTAAGTTGTGAGGGTCACCTGTCACATTTGCTCTCAAATAAAAGAATTTTTGAGCAGGAGACATTGGTCTACTGTGTATCAGTTGGATAAATAAGTCCTGAAATGGTTTCCATTTCAGTTAATTTCCATCAAAAATTGGTATAGTTATTTTCGGGAGATTTACACTGAGGTCGACGTTTCTGGTTCTAATGTGGTAAGCTTTTCCTTGAGTGATAAAGAAACTGAGTGGTATTTCTCTCCTAGCTCAAGGAATACAACAGTATACAATACAACAGTATACAATACAACAGTGTCGTGTCACGGTCGCCAAATGTTTAATTTTGTCAATTTAATGATAGTTTACTTAAACAATTTAATAATCTTAACAATTTAATGATAGCTTTGGTTTTGAAATTTTGTCGATTTATTGGAATTATAACAGCGATTTTCACACCACAATGGTACTAAACAATTCAACAGGAATTTGAGCCAATTCAACATAACAATTCAAACAGAGATTTTAGACTGTCTTGATTTCAATTTTTTAAGTTGTTTATCGCGAATCAATGGCTGCATTCCGCCAAGGCGAGCGCTCAAGAAAATTCGGGTGAATGGCTACACTTTTGACAGCGCTGGCTGCTGTCTATGCTCGAGCGATGTGCATTTTACGTAGCGAAATAAATTACGCTACTTCTACTCAACAGTTGCAAGTTATGTCATTTAACAGCTGTTTGCGCTCCAATTTGCATGAATTTGCAAACACTCAAATGAAACCCTTAAAATAAATGCAAATTTTCGTGGCTTGTGCTATTTTTAATGTTTTAAACTATCCTTTGCTCCTTGCAATGGTTGAATGAGGTCCGCAATGTGCTCCTTAATAGCCATATCAAGATCATCATCCATTAGCATCTCTAGCACTACGTTTTGCATTAAGTAAACCTCTTAGCAGAAAGAAATTAGGTTTTAAAGTCAACAAAGCAAAACAAGCGAACAAGCTACGTCAAACGTCAGTTGTCAACAGATCTGACGTTCGACGTAGCAACGCATTAGCGTTAAAATTTATTCTATAAAGAAAAGATAGTATTTTCCATTAAAAATCTCTTAAAAAAGTTGGTTTTTTGGAAATCCGGTGGTTTTCTTCGGTTTTCAGTTTCGGTGAAAAACCGAAATCGATAAAACCGGTTATCCGAAACTGAGTTTTTTTATTTTACTACATAGTTACTACATAGATCCGGTTGGCAACTAAGTAATTACGGATTGTTTTTAAAAAATAAAAGACAATTTTTTCATGAAACGAAATAACTTTATTCTGTAATGTATTCCCCATTTTGAGCAATGACCTTTTGCCATCTTTCAGGTAGCATCATAATTCCATGTTCATAAAACTTCTGTTTTTTATCAGCAAAAAACTGAACCAGGTACAATTTGACATCTTCATTATTATTGAAATTTTTACCATTCAAGGAGTTTTGCAAAGATCGAAATAAAAAGTAATCAGATGGTGCAAGGTCAGGACTATATGGTGGATGTGGCAAAACAATTCAACCAAGCTCCAATAATTTTTGCCGAATGACCAAAGATGTGTGTGGCCTTGCATTGTCATGGTGGAATACAACACAGTTTCGATTTGTCAATTCGGGCCGCTTTTCTTCAACTGCATTTTTCAATTTTGTTAGTTGTTCAATGTAGACATTTGAATTGATCGTTCGGTTGGGTGGTAAAAGTTTAAAGTAGACAATTCCTTTGTAGTCCCACTAAACTGATAACATAACTTTCTTTTGATGAATATCAGCTTTTGTTGTTTGAGCTGGTTCACCTGGCTTGCTCTACGATCTTTTCCGATTGACATTGTTGTAAACAACCCATTTTTTATCACTCGTTATCAATCGTTTTAAAAATGGATCATTTTCATTACGTTTCTTTGACAAATCGCAGATGTTAATGCGTTGTATTAGCTCATGGGGAACCCATATATCGAGTTTTCGTGCATAGCAAAGTTGTTTTAAGCGATTTTCAATGCATGTATGTGATACATGGAGCTTCTCTGCAATCTCACGTGTTTTACTGTGACGATCCGAATTGATTATTGCTTTGATTTGGTCGTCATCAACTTCATCTGGACGATCAGAGCTTTTTTCATCTTTGAGTGAAAAATCACCAGAACGAAATTTGGCAAACCAATTTTCACACTGCCGTTCTTTTAAAGCTTCTTCATCATAAGCAGCTGATAACTTTTTGTGAGCTTACTATGCGTTTTCTCCTTTCCGGAAATAAAAAAGCTAAATATGACGAAAATTTTCGTTTTGATTTTCCATTCTGCAACAGACGCCAAACAAAAACTACACAACCGATCAAAAAAAAATTTTTTACTGATTGACAGTTGAAGTACCAACTATCAAATAACAAAATGTGTTTGACATTTCGATTACGTCAGCAAACCTAAAAATTCAACTAAAGCCATCTATGAGTGAAATCCGCAATTACTTAGTTGCCAACCTGATAACACAGTACCCAAACCATTATTGTTGTTTGTCGTCGTAGGGCGCTGTGCCGTTTTCCTGACTATTCGCTTTGCGTGTATTTCTACGGGGTCCATACTCTGTTATGCATATCGCTGCTTGTCGCTGTGTTTTCTGTGAACACGATAATTCCGTAGAGTAGCATTGAACGAACTACTATTACGTAGATCTAATGCATCAGATAGAGTGAGAGTGTGTTCTTGGATGCATATACACTCCGTATCATAATTATAAACAGAATATATTTTTACTGATATCTTCCATTGTGGGTATGAGAACATTTTTGTACTTAAGCCGTTAGAAAAGTGTGTTAAGACTAATTGTTGATATAAGGAACAACAGCACCAACATTAAAAGATAAAAAAATGTACATACGAAAATTATCGTTGTTGCAAAATTGTAAACGCACATAGATTTTTTTAATAAATCAGAAACAGCAGCTAATTTTCTTTAGTCGTTTTTTTTTGCAAATGCCACGTAGTGAAGAATTGACAGATCGTGAAAAGGGTAAATTCGAAGTATTTCTTTCAGAAAAGTCTTTTCGAGAAAAAAGTCGCTTAAAGACAAGGAACATTATTTTTCGAAAAACAATTAACATGGACGTAAAAAAGTTTTTGGCAACTGTGAAATTCATCGTGGCTTACGAACAGTTAGTAATAGCAAAAAAAGCATGCGAGAAAAAAAGGCAGAATGCGGCTGGGATGCTTCTTGAAGTAGAATTAACCACATTTTAAAGAATTCCGCGAACATTCGGTTTTTTAAAATTAAACCATCCCCTCGACTAACGGCAAACGTAAAGAGAACCGTAAGCAAGTAGCTCGAAACATAATGGGACGTAATTGAAACCAGGCAATGTTTTCGTAAAAAGTGTAGCTGTTTGCACATTGATGATTCTCAAAATTTTTTTTCAAAATAATATTTTCTGATGAAAACAAGCTTAACTTGAATGGACCAGATGTCTACAATGGATACTGGCGCGATATGCGACTTGAACCCTGATATTTTTCAAAGAAATCTTTCGGTGGCGGGTCACTGATGGTGTGGGGTGCACTTAGTGCCCTTGAAAAGGTCAATCCTTATTTTCCAACCACTCGGTGTTGGACCGAAAAGAGAACAAGCTCATTGTCCTTTTCTAACGAAAGTGCAGACGAAATTCTTGAATTTCAACAATACAATGCAGTATTCCACGCATCGCGCGCTTCTTGACGTTGTTTTCGAAGCCATAACATTCCCGTTCTTGAGCGGCAATAATTTTTCCCTGATATCAATATCATGGAAAATTTGTGGGGTGCATTAGTTCGCGTTCTTTTGGAGGAAATACCAAATACTTCACGAAAGAATAGCCGCAACAAGCTATTCATTATTTGACTCAATGCCAAACCGGATTTTTGAGGTTATAAAAAACAACGGCCCATTACTAAAATTGACAATAAAATTAAGTATGAAAGAAAAACACTTTTTATAAAATTAGTTTAGTTTTGCAACAGCGATATTTTTCAGATGTATATATTTTCTCTTTTAATAATGTTGTTGTTCGTTGTATACAACAATTGCTCTTAATATCTACATTTATCTAACGGCAAGAGTAGAAAAATGTTCTCATGCACACAACAAAAGATATTGGTAAAAATGTAGTGTTTTATATTTTTGACACGGAATATAGAGCGTTGAGGGCTTTCTTCATTGGACGACTCCTAGATATTTTATGTGAGTTTTCAGGATGAGGCGTATACTGTTTAATTTCGGTGGTATCCACGGTGGTATCTTGTACCTTTTCGTAAAAAGAAACAGATCTATTTTTTCAGCGTTTATTGCAAAGCCTGATTGAGTTAGTCTATCTGAGCAACTTCCAGAGTGAGCTCTACATTTTTAATTTAATGTTGTTAGACATTTCCCCACTACAATAATTCTTAAATCGTCCGCATAATCTATTATTTTTGGAGCTCTACCTTCAAAGTTTTTGAGTAGTTCATTAACGACTACCCGAGTGGCAATCAGTTAAGGAGAGCCTTTTTTATGTAATGATATGATCCGAAAATAATATGAATAGCCCTTTTAAGGAAATCTTATCAATTTCTAATCAGGTCAATATAAGATTATCCTGAGGCTCCGTACTTAAGGAGTCCTTATCAAATTCTGATCCGATTATTACCAAGATCAAGTGACCTGATCGGGATGAATATCAAAAAGTGCATCACCGTTCTCTTCAAGCTCCTTATCAAAATAAGAATTTTTTGATTATTTCCCACTCCGAACTTCCCTTTCCATGGTAGTACTGCGCCACTCAGTTTGGACCCTTCTACAATTTAAAAGATTGTCCATCCAGAGGTCAACTGCTGGTGGTGCCTTTATTGCACGTAGACCATTAAGTTTGCTGCAGTCGAAACGTTATTGAGTGTGCCTGAGATGAACTTAAATATTATTTTTGAATTGCCAAATTGATATTTTGGCATCAATTTTCATAAATCTGTGATTCAAAGCTCAAAACTCTAGTGTCTTTAAGAAAATTTTTTGAATTGTTTAAAAAAATTAATTTTTATAGGTTACTCTTTCAAAAAAAGAATATTTTATTTATATTTAACATAAACATATTGATTTACATTAAAACATTAATTTATATAAAAACGCTAAGTATACCAAATTATGCTCAATAATATCCTCCTCATCAATACTTTCAGAATTTTCAGTTTCTGAGAAATTGTTGCCATCAGCTGGTATAAGCATTTCGAGAGCGCCATGAAAAAAATTTTTTTCTTCATAGCTTTTTGGTTCCTGTCAGCATTGGATCTGACGTCATAAAAAGTCTGTTTAAAACGTCAACGTAACATGCCTCCTCGAAAACTTTCTGAAATAATTAATCCTGTATGATTTGATGTGCTTATTCCAAACTTTCGCAGCCTCTTCCGATAGGTGTCCGATTGGCAATGATGAATTTAAAATTACTTCTGACCCATGTCGTACAATTTTATGGACATTTGGTGACATGAGATACCACCCATTCAATTGGACATTAAGTTTTGCAGTTTGTTCTGCATATTTTTCAAATTTTGCAACATATATTTGGTGTCCGCTAGACAGTACTTCCAAAATGATTTTGAATCTAAAGACTGGATGTTTATCAAAAGCAGTTATTTTGGATGAAAACTTATTATCTGCAAAAAATCGTCTGCTGGTACGTCTGGAATCCCGGCTTAGGTATATTAACTAACAGACCCATTCCATTTTTACATTTGGCTTGAATTTCTTACTTTTTAAGCTTCAGTACTATAACGAAGCTCCCGGTCTTCCGGGTTTATAGCTGAGGTAAGTTCGCCGGGACTCCGAGCTGATTCTGCTGTCGCAGAATGTAAGGTGTGGCGGATCGTCCGTGACTGTCGTGGTTCCGCCGTTGTGACCAGTATGTTGGTATCCGAATACCTAATACGCCTACTTGTTAAATATCCTTAATATATTAAATGGTATCCAAAGACCCCGGTCTAACTAGTTGCAAAACTACTTAATATAATGTCTACTTTATGGTATCCGAAGACACCGATGTAACCAATATCTTAATTATACTTGTAGTATTAATTGGTATCCGAAGACCCCGATCTAACTATTTGCAAAACTACTAAAATATTATATGTAGGTTTTGGTATCCGAAGACACCGATGTAACTATTATCTTAATTATACTTATAGTATGAATTTGTATCCGAAGACCCCGATCTAACTATTTGCAAAACTACTATAATATTACATGTAGGTTTTGGTATCCAAAGACACCAATGTAAATTATATCTTAATTATACTTACAGTATTAATTGGTATCCGAAGACCCCGATCTAACTACCAACTTAAGTATACTTTAAATATTAATTGGTATCCGAAGACCCCGGTCTAACTAGTTCCAAACTACTAATTATTATGTATACTGTATGTTAACCTAAGACACCGATGTAACTAATAACTTGACAGGCTCCTCTATTGCCTTCCTCTTTAATCCTTGAACGCAACTACTTTTCCTTTGGCACGTCCGCCGCATTTAATAATCCAACATCAACTTTCTTTTGGCAGGTCCGTTACGCTCCGCACGTCAACAGCTACTAACTATTCGTTGTCTTGCTAGCCAGCCTCTGACTATGCTGCTGGCTGTTCTTCTTCTTTTCCTGCTTAGTTGACTTAAGCTGAAAGCTCATTAACTGCGTTTGCATATGCGTCCGTCAAGTCGCTGAACGCAATGCAATAGAAATGTGTGTAAGCTTATGAGAGAGTTTTTGGTTGCGTTTGTGACGTTCATAAAACACAATTTGAAACACAGGAAAGTTGAAATATTTTCAACTTTGCTTGCGTAAATTGCGTTTATTGCCAGCTCGTTACTTATAAGGATAGCGAGAAGAAAGAAAAGCAACTAGTTCGGGCTTTGTGTCATTTTTATTTCGTGCTGCTTGTTATATTTTGCGTCTTACTGCTTGTTAGTGAAATATATTTTTGTATTTATTAAATTAAAAAGAAAAAATGGAATCGTTTTGCACAGAAAAGTTGATTGATGCAGTAGAAAAGCATCCGTGCATATATGCAAGGTCCACAGCGGAGTACCGGAACAAATTAAAACGTGCTAAAGCCTGGGATTCCATAGGAAAAGCAATGAACATTGAAGGTTTATTGTATGAATATTTTAGCAAATAATGAAAACCAAATTCGATAAGCTGAAATTTTGTTTTGATTAATTGAAAGATAGCATCGTGCTTTTCTGTCACCATCGTGTTTAATTCTTGCTATCCGTAGGCAGCTCATCTAGTTTGGTTTCCACTAATTAGAAGAAAGCACAGTGATTTTCTGCCACCACTGATTGCGAACGTTGTTCATGAATTTCGGTAATTTTCTTTATGAAGTTTTTGAAGATCCTCTAACGCAGTTGCTCTGTTTACTTTTTTCTACTTACACTTGTTTTATTTTCTAGGATTTGAATGTATGAGCAAATGGCGCTCAATACGAGATCGCTATGCACGTGAAGTCTCCAAAGTTTTGAGGTCTGGTACTGCAGCTGAAATCCAAAGTAGTTATCAGCACATGGAGCAGCTAAGTTTTTTAAAGTTGCATGTGTTGCCTCGAAAGTAAGTTAAATATTATTATATATCACATAAACATGCAATAATAATACCTTCTCTATTTCATAGAACAATTTCCAGTGTGACTGCGAGTTCTGAATCTAATGTGGGTGCAGAATTTGTTGATGGGTTCGTTCCAATTAATCATTTAAATGAAAGTTCTGGCAGCTTGGAAAATTTATGCAGTCCGGTTGATATTGTTGAGGAAGCAGAAGCCAGATTTTCATTTGAAGATGAAGTGGAACGACCATCAACATCTACTCCATCCACATTGGATAGCAGTAGTTATGGCCGTTGCTTCATGAAGATGATCGAACTCCACGAGCAACGTGTGCAAGCAGTTGCTGCAGGAAAGCACGAAGCTTTCTTGCAATTAGTTAAAACTAAATTGGATGTGCTGCCTACAGAAGACCAAGAAGATGCCAACATGTTTTTTTAATTATTCTCATGAAAAAACTAAGAATCGTAATTTCAATGAAATTTAAACTCAAAACTGATTGATTAAATTGATTCTAATATTCAAGAAATGCTTTTTTTTTTAAAATACGATGACAGAAATAAGTAAGTACGTAATTACAAAAAATAAAATAAGAGATATTATATATACATACTATTACATATACAGCCCAATTCTGAATAGTTTTTCCCCCGGAATTGGAAAAAGGAGTTTTCATTTTTGTTTATCAATTGTCAATATTCTTGATTGTAAAAAAAAACGTGATGAGTTTAGCAGCTATCATTAAAATTAAAACTGCCTTTTCCATTTCCGGGGGAAAATTATTGATAACTGGGCTGATACTTACATATGTATAATAATGTAAGTAAAGGGTGGTTAAATTTTAAGGGCCGATGTTGAATGTGAACCACACCTAAACGTCAAGTTTTTTTCTCCATTTCATTTGACATTTCTCAATTTCAGAGTAACTCAATTTGAACCGTGGAGAGATACACAATCGAACGACGCGTTAAAGTTATAGAGGCTTATTATGAAAATGGGTGTTTAAATCAAAATGCACATCGTGCATTACGTGATTTTTTCGGTCAATTTAATCGTCCAAATGTCCGTACAATCGGAAAAATCGTGCAAAAATTTGAGCAAACCGGGTCTGTAGGAGATGTGAAAGCACCAGTGCATGCTAGTAGATATTGCTGCTGTTCGCGATAGTGTGGTTGAAGAGCCGTCAGGCAGTTACTGTGAATGGTGTTCGCTATCGTGAGATGATAACGAAGTTTTTATGGCCCAAATTGGAAGATATGAATGTGGACGATATGTGGTTTCAACAGGACGGTGCCACTTGTCACACAACTAACGAAACAATGGCTCTATTGCGCTACAAATTCAATGGCCGTGTTATCGTGGTGGCGATGTCAATTGGCCGCCAAGATCATGTGATTTGACACCGTTGGAATTCTTTCTTTGGGGTTATTTGAAAGAAAAGGTGTACGTCGATAAACCAGCAACAATTCAAGCTAAAGGATGAGATAATTCACCACATTAACGGCATAGAACCTCACTTATTCCTCAGCGTCATCGAAAATTTGGACCATCGGATGGAGGTGTGCGGCCGAGGTCGCGGCGGCCATTTGGCCTATATTTTGTTCCATGCATAATTGAGCCGTACCAATATTATCATAATAAAAAGAAAAGACAACAATTTCCTAAATAATTTGTGTTTTATTCAAAATCAACATCGGCCCTTAAAATTTAACCAGCCTTTATATGTATAGAAAAACAATTCAAATAAGAGGTATTTAACATACATATTTGCAGAGATTTTTAACGGTTTTATTATGGTTATATCTGTGGTCACAAAGAACAACGACTAAACTCAAAATATCGTAAAAAAGCGATATGGCATTTTCTTTATTGCCAATCTTAAGAAGGATGCAGATTAGACTACTACTTCTATATAAACATTTTTTATCGGTAACGGTTCATATATTATAAAAAAATTAAGTGCAATTAAAATATGGTTAATGAAATATGGTACGATACTTTGAGTTAAGTCGTTATGCCTTCTGACCACAGATATAGCAATATTGTTTCGCGATGTGTTAACCCTTAGGCTAGCTGAAATTTTTTCAAAAGAGCTTTTGTTTGACAAAAAACTACTTTATGTATGGGCATTTTTCATTAATTTTATTATAAATTAATTCATTTTATTATTACTTTGAAATGTTTACTAATTTAAAAATTCAATTAAATTCTGTTTTCAAATAAGTACTGCTTTAACGATTCGCGCAGTTGGAATGCTGTCTTGTTAAAATTATTTGAAGAGACAGCGCGAACTCCTGATAATGGTACTGATTCCTGCCTCCATAATCCTTCTCGTTCCACATTTGTTTTTAAATTGATTCTGTCAATGTATTCAGGAGGACAATATGAGCCATCAGACATTTTTAAATAGTTGTGCAGGACAACGGTCGCATTTATTATTGTCACTGCAGAGTAGATTTATGGTTGTGTGAAATATTCTCCATCTTGCCGCAAGAATACCAAAAGCATTCTCTATTACCCGCCTTGCTCTGGATAGACGTTTATTGTAATTTTCATGCTGCTCATCTAGTAAAAGCCCTGGATATGGTATCATTAAGTTCTTTCGGAGAGGAAAGGCAGCGTCACCAACAATGTAATGCGGAAAGCTTACATCAGTGCCAGCCAATGCACATTCAGGCGGGAAGTCCAAATCATTTTTAGACAGCCTTTTTCCAAATTCTGAATGTGCCATAAGCCCCAACATCAACTGCAGTAAAGGTATAGTTTGCATCGCAAACAGCAAGCAAAACAATACCGTACTGTCATAGAAATAAATGGTGTTAATTTTATGGAATATATTGCACCCTAACAACAAAAGAGGCACAACTAAAAATGACTAAATTTTAGCGTCTTCATGTAACACTATTCGTAGGGATCATCTACATCGGCTGTTTAAAGTTTGTAAACATACATTTTCTCTTTAACCCTGCTAAGATATCGTACGCCTGCGAGACGTCAGCTTTTTTAATGTTTTGCTCTCTCTCTCTTCCGATAGGTTTATCTAAGCAGGGTTAATAAAAAATCGTTTTGCATGGAGTTTCTTTAAAAAAAAGTTTTTTCTTCTGAAAATTTAATATTTTTGAGTTGTTCCCCTTTTGTAGTTAGGGTGCGATGTGTTGAATTTGTTTACCTTTATAATTGTAAAAATTTGAACCGGATTTCGGTGAGCAGGTGATAACAACATGTTTACCATCTATGGCGCCTACACAGTTCGGCAAATTCCAAAGGTTTTTGAAGTCTTCAGCTATTCGCTTCCATTCGGAACAGTTTGGTGTGGAAAGGTAAATACGACTCAGAGCTTCCCAAATGAAACAACATGTCTCCAGAGTTATAACTCTTACTGCCGAAACTGACATTTTAAATGACAAGGAGAGTTGCTGCCTTGAGGATCCATGAGCAAGATATCTTAAAAAAAATGCAAACTTGTTATTCGTTTCCCACTTTATTAGGAACTGTTACTTACATTAACGGCATTTTGGAGGAATAGGTTCTCTACTGGAGAATTTTTGCAACCGTTCTTTAATCAAATTAAACAACGCCTCAAATACAGGAACAGACATTCTTGTCGCAATGCTCTGGATCGTTTTTAAGCTTTTCAAAGGATGCTGCATAGAACCCTGAAGAATTCCTTTCGACAAAATAATCGCGCACCCAAAACCTCCTTTCATTTTGAAGTGGTTCCAAATATAAATACGATTGATATACCGTATGAACAGTTAATGCAGCATCAATAACTAAATCACTTTCATCCATTTTTTATTTCTTTTTTATTTTAATATTACTAAATATTATTATTTTTACAGTCACTCTTTGATTACAACCGAATATATTTGCAAATCATTATAAATATCGCGAGAAGTAAAAGTAAATAATAACTTTCAGGGATGGCGCTTCAAAAAACAATTTTAATGAATATAGATTTTGATGAGTATTTAGTTGATATTTGACTAACATCACTTTTTTATGCTTATTTTTAAAAGTTTTTGCTATATTACATCACACAATTTCAAATATTTCGGCGCTAATATTTATAAAATTACATTTAAACAATATAGAAAATATTGAATAATTTTGTAGCCCTGCTTACTCTAAACGTAAAACGCAATTATTGTACTCTGCAATAATTTTCTTGCGTAAATTGCGCCAGCGAGTAGACGGACGATATGCAAACGCAGTTAATGAACTTCCACAAAGAGTATATATATTAAAGGAAGAGAGCCCAATTCGCTCACTCAATTTTACTCGCTGAAAATCCAGCATGAAAATAAGACTCTTGGGGAAGTGTTTTCGAAATGTGATATGCGAAAACATTTCTGCCGGTATTTGTGCAGTCGCCGTTATTGTTTTCAGATTCTATAAACTGGCTGAAACTGGTTTGACTGGTTTTTATAATAAATTCTGCACAATGTTTACATTTTGCATTATTATATTCTATACTGGTTTGACTGGTTTTTGTGTTGTTGAAATAAATTTTCACAATGTTTACATTTTTTGCTGCTTTTGCTTGCATGGATTTATTTCAATAACACAATTATGTATTTCAGATATTAGATATTATTTTCAGGATATGTATGAAAATAAATGCTTTTATCCGAATTTCTTTGCTTTTAATTTTTTTAGGTCAAATAGGAAATTTTTCATATAATATAGGTATATATTATTTTCAGGATTTGTATGAAAAGAAATGATTTTTTTCAGAATTTCTTTGTTTTTAATTTTTTTAGGTCAAATAGGACATTTTTTATATAATTCAATTTATAAAATTTTCAAATAAATTTCATAATTGAATTTTTTCAGAATGTACAATGTTACATTTTTTGCTGCTTTTGCTTGCATAGATTTATTTCATTTCATTTCATACTTATTTTAAGTTGAAGTATGAAAATACGAAATGTTATTTTTTCAAAGTTTTTAATTATCTCAACTTAATGGAATTTATTTTATTTCTTACAAAAAAAAATTTTTTTTACCACATATTTTGCCTGGCTTCCTGGTATATTGCATGCATTTATTTCAATATGCCAATTAGATATTTGCAAGATTCAGGTATTTGCATGAAAATATGAAAGGATTTTTATATATATAATATTTTTTAATATTTGTAATTACCTACATAAAATTTTTTTTTAAGGTCAAAAAGAAAATCTTGCATTTAATAGCGCAAATTAACAGAAAAAAAACAAGTAACAATCAATGCGCTGCACCTAGCTGCGAACCCGGGCATTTTGCGTACAAGGCAAACACGTAAGCAGTCGACCACAACTCAATTGAAGGAATTCTTTCTTAACAACAACCCTATAGGAACAAACTAACTTGTTCTTAAAAACAACTAATTAAAAAACTAATTTAAAATAAACTAGTATATGAGCTACTTTGAATTAAATTAATGCGGCATCCACTTCAATTCTAAATACACTTTTTTTATTTAATTTTTTAAGATGCCTTATGCATTCACGTAATGAATTTATGTATATATTTTTCAAAACAGACTTTCTTTCAAACTTTTTTTCAAAAGACTTTTTTTATTTAATTTTTTAATATGCCTTATGCATTCACGTAATGAATTTATGTAATTTTTTTTCAAAACAGTCAAATAAATTATCTCTTTGATGTATAGGAATTTGAAATTTTTATGCTTTTAAATTCATCTTCAGTAAGTGGAGTATGAACTAGTTTTCAATTGATTTATTTTAAAGTAGTTAAAAAATAGTTTAAATTTAACTAGTATAACAAGTAGTTGAAAATATATGCAGACGAAAGTCAATTGACTTATTTAGCGGACATCACCATTCAAAATATGTTAGTTCGTTCTATGGAAAAAAGTCAGAATTTCAACTAGTTGTGGTTGACAAACAACAACTTTTTTTTTAACTACTTTTAAATTAGTTGATTTTTCTACAGGGAAATAACAGCAAAATGCATGTGTGTGGGTAGCTGAAATGGAAGAAAGAAATTTGCATGCATCATTTGCAGGAATTCTAATCAGTCGACGGTTTGACTGATTTTTTTTTGTTTTTGCTGTCTGCTTGGATTTTTTTCCTGCTCTCAGCTGCTTTTTTTTTATTTTTTGGGTGGATTTCGTCGATAGTTAGAAATTATATTTTAAGGATTATGTACCTGTATTTTCAAGTATGAAGGTATAGAAAAATCGCTATAACTTCTTCATTTCTGATTAGATTGAAATCAAATAAAACAAGGAGAAAAACATATATATAAAATTTTATTTATGTTAAAAGTTTCATTTAATCCAATGTATTATATATTCAAATATTGAGGAACAAATGTATGCTTTTTTCTAATTTTCGAATAAAATTAATTTTCTTACAGTACGAATCAAAACAAAAACATGTAGAAAAACATATATGTATATTCAGGTATATTCAGTTTTATTTATGTACAATTTTTCATTTGATCCAATGTATTATAATCAAATGTTGAGTAATAAATTATAAATAAAATATTTGAAATACTCTTTAAAATTTTTTAATATATATAAAAAAAAATATATATATATATATATATATATAAAATAAATATAAAATATATATAAAATTTTGTTTATGTATAATACAAAATGTTTCATTTAATCCAATGTATATTTATTCAAATATTAAGGAATAAATGTGGATAATATATAAATATTTTAAACCTTTTTCAAAAACTATCTTCACATAATATGTATGTGAAAATATGTGGAATATGTATCAACTTTGGCTAATGCAAAATTAAGTACAATTATTTCAATAAAAAAGTGCACTGAAAAACTATTTTTTCATTTCATTGAAACGTACGTGACACTTGTAACTAAATTTTAGAGTCAAGTATGGGTGGTATTTGACCATTATATGCTTATTATACAATAAGGGCATTCACTTCACTGTTGAAATTTCCGAAATCTGGAATTTGCGCCGAGTTGAAGTGTGCGACCATTTTAAAGTTTTATTTTGTTTCATATGATCTGCCAAACACAAAGCCGCCATAAATAAATTTTAACTTTAAAACAAACAATTTTGCTCGCATTTTCTTATAAATCTAGTGGTTGCTTACATTTAATACAGAGGAATGCCGAAAAAAAGTGAGAAAACTAAACTTCATGAATTTCTATTGGAAAAGACTATACAGGATGTATTAATCCTGCAAGGCACTGGCAAGTTATTTTAAGACCGACAGAAAGCAAAATTGAATCACTTACTTTTATTTTTTACTTTTAAAGACTCTGCAGATCAAATAGATGATGTTATGGATGAGTTTTGCACTGCCTTAACCGCAATAAAGGCATACCGATATACAGTTCCTTTTAAGTTAGGATCCGTCGCTAAAAGCTTAGATATTTTGTGTAACGTTATACCAAATCTAGACGAGCAGCGATTTCGGCAAATCGTCCGAATGAATTGGAACTCATTTGATTATATTTGTCGCTTAATTGAAAATGATCCAGTTTTTATTGGACAAAACTCTTGGAAGCAATTTCCAGTTGAAGTGCAGCTAGCCATTGTTTTATATAGACTTGGATCTAGTGGAGAAGGTGCGTCGATTTGCAAAATATCCAAACTATTCGGTGTTGGTGATGGAGGAACTCTTGCTAAAATAACCAAACGAGTTTTTAGAGCTTTATGCAACAAATCAAAATTTTTTTTAAATTGGCCTGTCTTCGATCGTCGAAAGGATATTGTAAATCAAACTTATGATGAACTTCCATATTGCCTAGGCTATGTAGATGGAACAGAAATTCGTTTAGCTGAAAAGCCTACTATAGATCCTGAGTCATATTTTTCGCGCAAGCAGCAGTATTCCATAAAAATGCAGGCTGTTTGTGATCACGAGATGAAAATTATGCATACACTCATAAAAATACGCCAATGTAAAATTAACGTTTTGCAATGTTATTTGCAATGTTCATCAGAAAACGTTGATTTTACGGCAAAAAAATGTTAAATTAACATGTATTATGTTAAATTGATAAGAAAAATATCAAATTGAAAATATAATGTTTTACATTGCAATATCAATTCTTAATGTTAAAATTACATTTTAAATGTTTTTGTAGAGCAACATTATGTTGCTGTAAAATTGATAGTAGTTCATATACAATTAACATTATAAATGTAGATTGGCAACACGTGCTTGAAAAATTATCGATTTATCATCGACACATCACTAATAAACTCCAATAATAATTTACATTTTTTCGCACGCAATGGCGAATTTAATCCAATTGGAACAAAGTGTATTTGACGGCGAGTCTCAAGTGTACGCGTTTTTCAGCGACGAAAGTGACAATGTGGAAGTGGTTGAGGTTGTGGAGGAAGAGTGCACAGGTGATGACCGATTAAAGGAGCTGCTAGATGGCTTCAATCTTGGAGCTACTTTCGAGGCGTTTTTTGGTAAGTACAAAATAATATAATTAGGTTTGAGTGCAAAGTGTAGCTTAGTTTTGTCTCTAAATTAATATTATTTTATTATTTTGCTTTGAAACAAATGCAGATTGTGGATTCCGATACGAAAAGTTGCAATACATAAACAATGACGACTTGCAACTAATATTTCCTGGAAATCACAATATTGGTTTGAGAGCTGAGCTGCGGGAGAAAATATTCATTTGAAAGTCGGAAAATGTAAGTTGCGTTTATTACAATAACAAATTTAGCAAAGATTGCTTACTAAAAAAATATTTAGTTTCCAGAGAAGGCCCAAAATGAAACTGGTTCACCGTCGAACGTGCGGAGCTGGATTAATGGGCAAGATTTCCACAGCCGGACTGCATCGACCTCATCATCAGCGAGTTTTGCGGTTAGTATTTATTTACTACATTGTAAAATGCATTATTATACCCCCACACGTATCACTGCAGAGGGTTTATTAAGTTTGCCACGACGTTTGTAACGCCCTTAAGGAGGCGTGGTAGGTATTCAAGTTTAAGTTCTAAAATCAGCGAAAACGGATAAGAACCACGCTTACCTCCCATATAAAGCAACTTCATCAATATGGTTAAACCTGTGTGTGGGGGTATTTTCACTTCGGCCCGGCCGAAGTTAATACTTATTACATTTTTTAACACCGTTTTTTCTTTATTTAAAAGAGTGTCAACGAAATACTCAAGTCATCAAATATCGGGAATTCCATTTTAAATATGTATGCAGAAAATAAAAGTCTCTGCCTTGCTGATAGAAAAAAATTGCTCAATGTCATTGTTGAGCATTTTTACGTTGCCGGCAAAAATAATTATATTATGCCAAGACCTCGTGAAATGGAAAGCATGGCTGAAGAAATTGTTTCAATTTTCCCGACAGAAAGTAAACATATTTATTATATATCTAGAAAAGAAGATGGCAAAAGAAATCCAAATGGAATTTTTAAATCGTAAGCGATTTAAGCCAGAATTGCAAGAAAGTTCTTCGCTTGAAACAGAGACAGCAGTAGTCGAACCAGAACCCGACACACTTTCAATGCAAAATAAGATGAAGTATATGACGGGTGATGAAAATAGCTCAATGGATATTTGGATATCAACTTATGATTACCGCAGAAGCGAAAATCAATCAGCAGAAAGCTTGAGCCATATTTTAAAGCGATGGCCATTTTACAAGCAAGCATCTGGAATGAAATATGTATATTAAGTGCAGGATTTCTTTAAAAATATATTAACGTTATTCATTTCGTTATTTCAGATCGAATTTGATTACGACCGAATGTACCCGAACACAAAGTACCAAATGATCAACAAGTGGCCTATGCTTAAAGAAAAATTAAATGAAATTTATAAACAGCATATTAAAGATAAATATTATGCAGAACTTTTTCGTTCACTTAACTCGTCAGTTGATGAAAGTAAATATCGTTACATAATTTTATCATATGTTTCACTAAAACTAATTTCATTTTCAGATTCCACTGATTGTATGTATATTGATTATGCTGATGAATGCTGTCTTGAAGCCGACGTCCCGACATATAGCTAAAGTTAATGGGAAAACTAGCATAACCAAAATAACGATAAGAGATGCGATTCACAGCAGTATTGTACACATCAAATCTGTGAATGACTTGCAGAGGATAAGAGAAGATAAGCTGAATAGTTCATTACAACGAAAAACGACGATACAACCGTATGTTATTGCTATTGGTACTGACATAAAAAATGTAAATGAATTTTATGTAAGTTTTGATAAGCATTTACTGAAATTTAGTTCCTTCATTACTGCTTTAGATGCTTGTTTTAAAGTTTTTCATGTTTTTTTCTTAAATTATCCAACCGAGTCAAACCTGATTTGGTTTTTTTTACAAAAGCAAGTTTATGAAATTTCTACACCACATGACATAAAAAGCTCTGCATTAATTGAATTTTTAAATATTTTTAAGGAGTAAACTATGGCGTTTTTAGTAAGCTGTTTTGTTTGTCAAGATAATTTTAATGAGCTTGGGCCTCTTATTAGACATTTTAAATCAATTCATGGTCTTGGTCATTATGACAACTTCCAATGCACATTTGATCATTGTAATCAACTTTTTTCAAATTTATCAGCATTTCAAAAGCATACAAAAAAACATTTTAATAACTGTAATTCAAAACAAAATTGCTTAAATCAACCTTGTTCCACCATGGGAGGTAGTGAAATAAAAAAATCAAAAATTGAGTCATGTCCGACAGAAGATATTGCTACAATAGAATTAACTCATAATTCAGAATTTCAACATTGTAAAGAGATTACCGACTTTTCAAAACATAAAACCGAAATTTCGAAAAAATGTGAAGAATTTTCAGTAAATTTACATTCTAAAAGTAATATAACAAGAAAAGATGTCTTATCAATTGAAGCAGGAATTTCAAGAATCACTTTAAGTATTGTGCAACCAATTAAAAATACAATTTCATCATATTTCTTTAATATTATTTAATATTTCTTTAATCGATGAAAATATATTTGCAGAATTCATTGCGTTCTGTGAGAACCCCTTTGAACAAATAAAAACAGAACACAAATTATTTAAATGTATTACAGAATCAGATAATTTTTTAAAGCCAGAGTTCTTCAATATTAATAATGAAATTTCAGAAGTTGTTTTAAATGGTAGATGTACATTAGATGCTAGTAAAGTTCAGGGGTGCATAATGCCTATAGATTTTCAAATTCGCAAATTTTTTGAGCTTCCTTTTGTTTTATATACAGTGCTCCGTAATATGGAAAGACTATCGAAAGCTTGTAATATAAATCATTTCATAAATTCCGACTCTTTCCAAGAGAAAGCTAAATATTATTCTGGTAAAATAGTTATACCATTTTTTATATACCTAGACAGTTTTGAAATTAATAACCCACTAGGTAGTCATGCCAATGTAGATTCGATATGTGGTGTATATTACAGCTTCCCAACTCTACCTCAATATCTTTTATCAAACTTGAACTATATTTTTGTAGCAGCTTATTTTAAAAGTAACGATCAAAAGATTTTTGGCAACAATCCATTTCTTAACCACTGATCAAAAAATTTAAGGATCTTGAGGAAAATGGGTTAATAATAAATACTGAAACTGGATCCCATCAAATTTATTTTGTCATGACTAATGTACTTGGAGATAATTTGGGTCTGAATGATATTCTCGGTTTTACTACTTCATTTATTGCAAATCATTATTGCCGTTTTTGCAATAGACAAAAAAGCCAAATGTTATATGACTGCGTAGCATATCCAGAAAGTGCCAGATCTGTGGAAAGCTATAATGCAGCGCTAGCAATAAATGATGTAAGACTAACCGGAATTAAATCAAGCTGCTTATTAAACGAATTGACTACTTTTCATGTAACAAATAATTTTGTGGCGGATATAGTTCATGATTTGTTTGAAGGCATTTGCAGATACGATGTATGCGAAATCTTAATGTACTTTATTTCAGAGGAACATTTATTTTCAATCAAAACTTTTAACTACCGTAAGCAAATGTTTAATTAAGGGGAGTCGGAAATTGGCAACTTATCCCCTCCTTTAGACTTAGTTAAATTAGCAAATAATAATATTAGAATGCCAGCTCGCGAAATGATGACATTTATTCATTTCCTGCCTCTTATCATAGGCGATCTTGTTCCGAAAGGAAATAAAGTTTGGGATTTCTTATTAACCCTTTTAAAGATAGTAGACATATTATTAGGCAGCAGCTTTGACGATCAAATATTGCAAGAACTAGACTATCTGATTAAAAATCACAATGAAGCTTATATGAAATTATTTAAAAAGTTACTCAAACCAAAGTTCCACTTTTTAAATCATTACGTAAAAATAATTAAACAATCTGGACCTCTTAAATACTTATGGAGCTTTAGATATGAATCAAAACATAGGGAAGCTAAAAGTTACGCTAGAAGTATAACCTCACGGAGAAACATATCATATTCTTTAAGTATGAAAGCTTCTTTAAAATTTACATCATTTCTACAACAACATGTAGAAGGTGTACCAAATCCAATGGAATATGAAAACTCTGTTTTTTTAATATCGAAAACTGACACTTCTTTAAGTTAATATCAAATTTTGACAAATTTAAAACACATTTTGCAAATAATTTAAAAGTAAGAAACGTAACTTTTAAAGGCTGTTTATACAAAACAGGGTATTTTGTAACTAAAACAGAAAATAGAAAAGTGGTTAATCTCTATGAAATCCTTAATATACTCATAAGCGTAAGAAACCATATTTATTTCATTGTAAATCAGTATAATATTATTAATTTCGATGAACACTATCAGTCTTATACCA